>JAVJGG010000027.1:19088822-19105226 GCA_035590195.1 Aviceda cuculoides
CACTGCTGGCTCATATTCAGCCAGCTGTCAACCAGCACCCCCAGGTCCTTCTCTGCCGGGCAGCTTTCCAGCCACTCCTCCCCAAGCCTGTAGTGCTACATGGGGTTGCTGTGACCCAAGTGCAGGACCCGGCACTTGGCCTTGTTGAACCTCATACCATTGCTCTTGGCCCATCGATCCAGCCTGTCCAGATCTCTCTGTGGAGCCTTCCTACCCTCGAGCAGATCAACACTACCGCCCAACTTGGTGTCATCTGCAAACTTGCTGAGGGTTCACTCGATCCCCTCATCCAGATCATTGATAAAGATATTAAACAGAACTGGCCCCAATACTGAGCCCTGGGGAATGCCACTTGTGACCGGCCACCAACTGGATTTAACTCCATTCACCACAACTCTTTGGGCCTGGCCATCCAGCCAGTTTTTTTACCCAGCAAAGAGACGAGTGTAAAAAAAACAAAAACAAAATATCCACAGCTTCAAAGGCTTCTCCATATTTAAGGATAAAGACTGAAACTATATTAAGCCAGGAACACTGATAATTTGCACCTCAGCTCTATCCCACCTCAAATCCTCATTTACAACCTACTGCTTCAATTAGACACAGAGAAGGATCTGCAGCCCATTCCACCTGCTGGAGTTAACCGGTAAGTTAGGGTGGGTTTTGATGTATTTATACAGTTCTTAATGAACAAGTATTTTCTGTTCTTCATCATCCAACAGCTATAAACAAAAATAAATTTACCTAAACATCTCGAGTTCAAACAGCAGCAGTTATGCCTACAGATATTACACTGATTGCACATACCATATGAGCCAGGAAATTCAAAGCTAAGGCTAATATTTCAAGCAGAAAATTATTCCTTGCGGGCCAGAAAATTGCAGGGAACTTGGGTCTAGACATGCTGCTGCATTACGTAACTCAGGATAAAATATTTTCATTTCCAAAGCACCTGCCAACCCAAGCGGGCGCCTGCACTCGGCAAGCACGAGTCCAGCTCATGCCCCTCTGCAACCCAGCAGCCTGGACTTCCTTCTGCTCCCTTGCCCACCCTCCTCACTCCTCCTCTCTACAAGGTTTAATTTCACCTCCATTCACACTGGAAAAATGAAGAGACTTCATCCCCACGAAAGCCTGGATCACCCATGCCTCTGCTGCTGATGGCAAAGCCGCGAGCACATGGGATCCACGCTTTCGGCTTGGTGCGACATTAAAACTCCAGGGATGTCCTTCCCAAATTCAAGGGAGAATGATTTATTGCAGGCACCTGGGGTTGCAAAGCCCAGCATTTCCCATTTTCTCCCATCACACTTGCCATTCCAGGCGAGCAATATCCAGTTGCCTGTGCACTGGCAAAGCTAAACATGCCTCTTCATCAAGGACGGTCCCTCATAGGAAGGGAGGTCCCGCGTGCAGAAACACCATGCCTCTAAGCGTGATTTCCCGGGCAGAAACACAGCAGCTTTTATCCTGCACACGCATCACCTCCAAACAGCGCACACATCTTCCACGGTGCGTTGGGCTTGCTGTGTGCTGACACTACCACTGATAAATTCAGGCTCAAAAAGTCCATCCAACACTCCCAGGAGGCATCAAGCAACTATGAACGCGGTGCAGGGAGGTGTGGGGCTTCCCCGTGCACGACAGCCCCATCAGCATTGGCGGACCAGCTGCCAGTCAGTCAAAAGTCGAGACACATTTGCAAAAAAAAAAAAAAAAAAAAAAAAAGGCGCAAATTGCATCCAAACTTTCCAGCTGGAAAAAGCAGTTTTTATTATGAAAACCTCAGCCCTACCCTATTTGGAGAGATTCCTGCTCCTCAACCCTTTGCTCGGGATATTTCTTACAGAAACCAAGCAAGCTGAGTAGGTACAAGTTCTCATGTACCACAGATATGTTTTTTCTTGCAGATATATTTCTATAAACAACAGAAAAGCTGAAGTTGAGAGGTTTTGCATCAACGACAGCGCAGAGCACACAGCCCTTCCCCTTACCTTTTCTGCCATCAGGGAAAATTTGCAGCTCACTGGACTACTTTGATCAGGTCATGGCTCCTACGTTAGTTGGCCTTCAGGAGCTTGTGCAAGTGCTACGGAGGAACCCACTGACCAGTAATTACAGGCGCTTCGCCATAAAACAAGCAGGTAAATCCAGCACCAATATCATCCCAAGGAAGAGCCTGGAGCAGGAGCTCTGCTTTACTGGGCAGAAGGAGCTCAGGAAAGCAGGATGCTCAGCTGTGATGCCCACGCTCAACACGAGAAGGTCCAGCCTTGCCACAGCCCCTGGCTGGACACCAGGTCTCCTCGCTTCCAGAGATAACTGACTGCAGGCTGCCCTCTTCATCTGCCTGCTTTGCTTAATGGTGGAGGTTACAGATCTCACATTCAGCAGAAGCCTTTGGATTTTCACACGTTCCTGGCATCCCCTGATGGTGAAAAGGCTTTGTGTCCATGCTGTCCACCTCTGGGTGAAGTCCTCTGGGGGGCTTTGCTAGTGCTGGTGTTAAGGGTAGCATTAACACACATCGTTAATCATTTTCTGTTGAGTGGTGGAAGGATGAGTGGTGTTTGGGTTGGACACATCCTTGAGGGTCTCGGTGCCACCAAAGGTTCTTCAGGAGAGACCAGGCAAGTCACAGCTGCTGCAGTCCAGTGTCCTCATTTAACTTTCCCACCTCCTGAAGAGAGGGGAGACTCAGTAACATTCGTAACGCACTTCAGTGTTGGGAACGGCCATGGAAGTGCAAAATATCACATGCAGACAGCAAATTATATTCCATCAAATATATCTGAGGATTGAACTGTTAATCAATGATGATTCTCCTCGCACAGATAAATGAACTAATCTGATTTCTGTGTTACTTAGGAAAAAATGAGATACATACACAGTACTTGCAAAATAACAAATAGAAAATTAATTTCTTTAGGACTGGGAAAAAAAAAAGCTGACATGCACATCCACAATGCCACAATAGCGGCTGATGAAACCACACACCAGCAGCAGCTCGCCCAGGACACGCACCATCTTTGGAAAACTGTTTCCCAGCATGAAGACAGTGCTGCACTCCATTTACTGGCAGAATCTGGGTTCTGACTGCAAAAACATCAGTGCAACCTTAAAAGATGTTTATAAAAGCATGTGTTAAGACATGCCTGGACATGGAGGCCCAATACTGCATGCTCAAAGCAACAATCTCGATTTTGTCCATGTTTTAGCAAGTCATGCAACCACCAAGCTGAACGCTCTGCAGCAACACATTTTTGCATGGAAACAGTTAAATACTCAGCCAGCACAGCAGGCAGGCTGACTTCCAAGCGTAGAAAATTGCATTGCCAGAAATCCAGCCCAAAATGCCGTTTTATCCACTCAAAAACAACAACCTCTTCCCAAAGGAAAAAAAAAAAATACAGAATGATTTTTTTAAAACTACAGCCAAACATTAACTGGAACATGCCTTGCATGGAAAAGCCAGGAAAGCTTCCTAAGCCCAGCTCTCTACAACGGAAAATAAAGCTCCCGCACCAAGACATGACCCACTGAAATGAGGAAACCCATCAGCACCTTAGGTGAGAATTACTCTGCCTTTAGAAACGGGGTGCAGGATCAGGCTGAACCTCAGGTGTGTCCCATGAGCTGGGCAAGGGTTTTGGGGACAGCAGCCCTACAAGCAGGGAGGCAAAGCTGGAGGAGGAATGATTCGCCCTTGGTGCAGACGAGAGTATGTGCATGTCAACCAGGTAAAAAACAAATAAATCTTCTGATGCATTAAGTCTGCTGGGCTGGCATGGGTTTGAGTGGCATCACGGTCATACGTGGAGATGTTTTGACAGGGGGTGAGAGAGATCTGATAGAACACTTGCAAGATTAGACAGTTTGACACCAATGTTTTTGACAAGATACGAGAAAAGCTATCACAGCTAAAGGATTTCAATAAAATATTTACGAGAACATCGTGACTCAAATGAGGTTGCAAATACAGAAGTATCATAAGTGTAAGTATGTCATTACCCAACGATGTAAGTCCCACAGATGCACTGTAAAATGCGAATGTGTACACTAGATAGTTTGGGTTGTAAAAGCATGTCCCAGAAAATTTTCTTGAGTTTTAACTACAATGACATGTCTTACTGCTGTTGACCATCTTGTTTTGATTCTGCCAGAGACTGTGGTATGAACAAACTAAAAATTTCTGCTAATAAGGCTTTGTTTTGTGAGAATGCTTTTTAATTAAAAAAATAAGCAGGTATTTCCACCTCTTGACTTCTGCTCAAGTTAGCTTGTGATTTACTGGGATTTACGTCACTCCTCCATCAAACCTAGTAGAAGTAACAAGTAATTAAGCCTCATCTAATCTGACTTTCACGTGGCTGAGATGAGTGTCCGGAGGGCTGTGCTTGGTACCCTGCGGCTTGGGCTGCGGGGTCCACAGCACCGTGCATGATGCTCCTGTACCGTGTCGTGCTGCATCATCCCATCCCACTGGTGGGATCCCATTCCACAGGCTGGGCCAGCCCAACAGCATCGTGCAGTAGCAATCGAAAAAGCTAAAAACTACCTGCTCTATTAAGATGAAAGGTTGCTGTTTGTTCAGAACAGACTACAGGATCCACAAAACAAAAACCAACCCAAAAAATGTCGGCTCTTGGCTCTGTGGCTTGGGACAGATATATCAGACTTAAAAGGTACCTTTCCCAAAACACAATGGTAAATTAGCAATACCAGCAGTAAAGGGAAGAGGTAATAAGCAAGATAAAAATCCTAGAATGGTTTGGGTTGGAAGAGACCTTTTAAAGATGATCTAGTTCCACCCCCCCTGCCATGGGCAGGGACACCTTCCACTAGACCAGGTTGCTCCAAGCCCCATCCAACCTGGCCTTGAATGTTCCCAGGGATGGGGCAGCCACAGCCTCTCTGGGCAACCTGTGCCAGTGCCTTACCACCTCACTGTAAAACAAAAAAAACAAAAAAAACCCACCAAAACAACAAAAACAACCCCCTATCTTGCACACTGTTCTTGACAACATATTTCATCATCCACTGAGTTGATCCTACTAATATTCAGACAGTTACACATTCTGAGGAGCAGACACGGTACCTATCATTCCTCCCCACCAGATTCAGTCTGTGTCCTGTATCACCAGATCTCCAAAGAGGAGATGCACACTCTCCTGCTACAGCTATGGGCACTTGTGCTGGCTCTCTTAAAATACCAAGAATCAAAGCCAAAACTGCAAAAGCCAAGACACTGCAGCTGTAAGAACTGTACCTGCACTACAAAAGCTGTTAAAAAAAAAAAAAAAAGAGAGAGAGAGAAAAAAAAAAAAAATCACATTCCTCTGAAGCATTAGGATTGATAAAGTTTTAGTGAGAGAATCTTGACCCGTAACTAGCACCTCTCATACATTTTATGTCACAGCCTGAAGTGCAGTGAAGAAGCCTTCCAAGACAATTACTTGAAGGAGCCTTCTCCAGGAAGGAACACAAAATTATTAGGGCAATTAATCACACACTGCAGGTAACCCACCTTCAGTCAGTCATTTGCATCTGGATTCTGTGGGGTAGCATCACGCTGACTCAAGAGGGAGGCTGACATCACCAGGCAAAACTTGCAGGCATGCCCTCTAATTCAAGAGCACAGCCTGCTACTAGAAAGTAGAATTGCTAAGAGAAAAGAGTTTTTTCTTTTTTTTTTTTTTTTCAACTTACGTGAGGAAATAAAGAAGTGATCCTGTGTTTCAGCTGGAGGCTCCCTTACCACAGCCACACGTACAACACCAGGCAGCCACATGGGAGCTGTGCATCACACCCCTGTGCCACCCCAATAGGAAAGGGGGCAATTTGCAACACCACAGTGGGATTTAGGAAGGACTTCTACCTCTGTTATGCATTTTAAAGGAAGCTTCTGCCCCCCAAATTATAGCTTTTTTGAACACGAAATGACAGGAATAAAACAGAGTTAAAGAGTTACAGGCTCCTGTTAAGATGGCAGCAGCGATGCAATAGCATTGGCTCCTTAAATCCTTATGGGGAGGGAGATGAAGATGCTGGAGAAGACGAGGGCAGCTCAGGGAAGCTCATCTCCCAGGTCCCTGCGCCTTCCAAAGACAAGCTTAAAATCCCAAACCAGAGGGCCCTCTCTGCCGCTAAGATCAAGTTTGGGGCGATGGGTCTAGGCTAGTCCTAGGCTGATTATTGCCCCAGTGCTCCCCAATTCATCACCTTCTTTTATTTCCAGACGGGAAGCGCATTTGGCCTGTAACATCATACACGCTCATGCATCCAAGCATATATTCCTCTGCTCCATAACAAAACTGCACCGCCAGCGCAAGGATTTTGCCCTCTAAAAAGTTTTCCCCTCTAAAAAGTCTCTCGTTTGATGGAAACCCCTCAGCCAACCTGTCTGGCAAGCGGCTGAACTGACAGGGAATATTCTTTGTATTTCTGCAAAGAAGCACTGCAGTACAGTTTTAACTGCAAGTATCTGCCAGAGCAGCAGATGTTTCACGAAAACAAATTGTTCAGAGGAGGAAGAAAGTGGAAATAAGAGACTTGGGTGTAGCTTCGGGGCTGGTTTAAGCTGCTGCAAGCCCTGCTGCTTCCAAAGGGAAGGTTCCCAGCCCTGCCCGCACAGCCGTGCCTGTGCCCAGCACCCTGCCAGCTGCAGGAAGGACAGGGAAAAAAAACTGGGGGGGAGACAGCAAAATTAGATTTTACAGCCCTGGTCCCTGTATTTCATTTTTGTGAAAAAGTATCTTTACTGTAACTGGTATCTCTATAATGGTAATGTCATAGCATGGCTCCTGCGTAAGATTTTTTTTATAAGGATATCACAGGTCTCTTCATGGAGTAAAGAACATGTTCTTTATGGAGTAAAGTTCATGTTCTGGTTCAGTTTTAGCTCGCACGCTAACACATAGCCTGTTTTCAGTTCCCCTTGCAGTTTCAGGCGGTTACAGTACTTTTCGTTTGTCCTAAACCACCACAAAAGTACAGTTACTCATCTAGGGCAGGTATCTGCTGTTAAAACCTTATTTCAGCTTTGGGCCAGCTGCAGTTCAGGAGACTGCATGGGTTAAATTTGACACCCAAAAAAAAAAAAAAAAAAAAAAAAAAATCCCGAAAAGCAAAAAAGCAGCTCTGGAGTGGAAGCTTTCTGCTCTACGTCTCCTACCACTAACACTACAAGGACATTACCCAAATAGCTTACCTAAAAGCCTGAAATTCTAAAAAATAATTTTAAAAAAGTGTTCCAGGGGCAGGGTCTTTGAGATTTATTATTTAAAGCCAGTGCAGCAAGGAGTACCTTGAGGACTAAAGCAGGCAGGCCCCCACAAAACCAAGCATTGCACGTGCATGCACACACACGCAGTAAAAGGCTGCGTCAGTCACAGCAGTTCTCTAGCCCAGATAAATCATGTCTTCACCTCTGCACACCTCTACTTCCAGCTCAGCTACTCCCCATCTCCAGCCACACGGGTTAATAAATGATTGCAGAGATTTGCAGATAGAGATTTGGATTTGGAGAGAAGGTGAAAGAACAACTGCAGATGCTGCAGCACCAATATTCACACTTTCCATGTTGTCAATGTTCAACAACCCTATGACGTAGCCCAAGATCTCCCAAAGCATGCTACTTTTGCTCAAAAATACGGTCCCATCGCAAATATGATCTCTCAGGGCTTTTCCAATATAGACATTGCTGTGTTATATATAATACCACATAAAAATACAGATATTGTCCTTTACCACTACTGATCTCCTGGCAGCAGCCTGCTGAAGTTTTGACCTCTTTGGGACTAATATTAGGAAGAAGAAAGTTCTTTCTTTTTGTTTAATTAAAGCAAACAGTAGCCAGTCCTCAGTAGGCACCGATACCAACACAACATGGGCAACCAGGGACCGTCACACTCACAGCTGCATGGTCATGGGGACACATCTTGGCACGTCAGCACCATGTTTGTGACCATTTATTTTTATTCCTTAGCAACAGAGCAGCTCCTGGGGTTGGGTTTTGGGTTTTTTTTGTTGTTGGGGGGGGGGGTTTGTGTTGAATCTATATTTGGCACCTTGGGGAAATTCCTGAGCACAAGATAGCAATTTTTAAAAGAGAGGATAAATGCTAACAGTTGAGTTTTGCTGACAGTAACACCACCTCCAGGCTTTCGGTTAGCTTGAGGTGTTCAGACCTGGAGCCAACAGGAGTCCTCACGTGGACCAGGCATCAAAAGTCACATCCATCACACTTTCTGCCTTTGCAAAACCTTGCTCCAGCTTAAGAACAGGAAAAGATTTATTGGCTCATAAAGTCTCTAAGCCATTTGTATCATGTGTAAACCAACATCTCCAAGGCTCTGAACCTCGTCACTGTTCAGCAGCACTGATAGGTCCCACAGTGGTTTTTGTCCTGTGGGAGCCAGGACCCCTCAGAAATAGCACTGTCTCAAAGAGGGGGGAAAAAAACCAAAAGAAACTTCAGTACAATACAGTAATTCTGAACTAAGACACCATTCTTACCATAAATCATGGAAATATCAATATCCCCCAGCTCTCTACAGCTCCCAAGCAAACATGCAAATTAAATCCTGCCTAATCTACATGAGAAAAACAAATAATACCTGATGTTTCCCAACTCTGTTAGCAACATGGCCTTTAAAAAAAAGAAAAAAAAAAAAGAAAAAAAGATTTAAACATAGGAGGATGGAGAAATCACATGGCTCGGCGGTTTCATTGGTTGTCATGGCAAATGAAAATCCCTGACTCTCCAACTTGTGTGTTTTAGAGGAAAGGAGACAACAAAAACGCCTTCTTTTTTTTTATGACTAGAAAGGAATGTTTTCCTAATAATCGCCCCTGAACCCACTGCACACTATATATAAACAGCTGCTCCTTCCCAGGGAAAACGTTTACTGATTCTTACCCAGCGACTCCCGGGGATCCAGGCAATTCAGCCCCAGCAGACAGTCAGGCGCGGGTAATGAGAATCATGTGGTTTTATACGTGGTGACTTCTTGCCTGCCAAAGGGAGCCTGACCGAGCCGGGGGGTATCTCAGCTCCACGGGGGCTCTGCCACCGGCTCCCCGGGGAGGCACCGGCACGGCACGGCCAGGGCAACCTGCCAGCGGTACGAGCCCCCTCCCCTGCTCCCACGCTCAGCACCGCCGCCGCCGTTCTTGCCACACGTCCGATAACGGGAGTTTCTTCATGTGTTCTCAGAGCAAGCCAAAACCAGGGGGTTTTGCGAGTTTTAATCTGCCGGACAGGTAACAGCAGCCAAGACACCCCGGCGTTGGCTCCAACGCAGGCAATGCGAAGCACCTCGCACCCTGCCTGCGCGACCAGCACCACACACCTTTCAGCACAGTAGATTTTTCTGAATATAGGCGGGAGGTAATTTGGCTGTAACTTCAGGAGCAGGTCCCTAAAGAGCCTGCTCCTTCCAGGCACGCTGCCTTTTGGTTTTGGCTGCATGCGAAAGATCTGGGAAATTGAGGATATCCACGCGGCAGATTTACATCACGCGTTTCCCCACCAGGTCTTATGTGGTTGGCTTTGTACGCAGCCTTTCCCCTCCTGCAAATCCTTCTCTTTGCTCCCGGGGCTCCAACTCAAGGCCTTTTGTCTGGAAGGAGCAAGACAACCCTAAGGAATAATGTTTATCCTACAATGTTGTAAGCAACGCTCCTCTGTGCGTTAGTTTTTTTTCTGCCACCCCCATTCTCTGTGGCTGCATGGGGAGGGACCAGAAGTTGCACAACCACACGTGCGGCCGGCTGGGAAGCAGCCCCTTCTCCAACAATAAACCACAAGTTCCTTCCCTTATATTCCCCTGAAAAGCAGCTGCGTATGGAACCGCAGCATCGCACTGCGACGCTGGCCGTGTACGTACGCCGAGGGCCGTGTCCCGCCAAAGTCGCCGGCCGCGGCGCGCGTTCGCACTGCGGAGCCTTCGCAAACCGAACCCTGCTCCTCCCCAAACTGCATCCGCGGAACTGAGCCACAATCAGGGGCATCCGTACAAATTAGGTAACGGCAGAAAGGATAGAACAAGGATAACCAGTTTGGATCCTTTATCTTTTGGATATGAGGCAGAAGGAAGGAGATTCATCATCGTCCTCCCCGGCTGGGCTGTGCCTGCAGGGCTGTGGGTGAGCCACCCACCTTCTCATCTACAGCCTGCACATACCAGAAGGAGGTCACTTCGTATGGAGCATGAGATAAACAGATTTCCACAATAACTTTTCAGCTCCAACACTGAGAATTGTATCGCAACCCTCACACGTTAACCCTTACCCACACCGTAGAGCCAAAACGTCCGAAGCTGCTGAAGTTACTGGAAATGCAGCCACAACCCCGGGGACAAGGGAACTTGGCTCTTTCACCCAGGCAATAAGCCAAAACCAAAAAACAGGATCTTTCCACGCAGAACTCCAGCCAGAGTAGCCCTCGGCACGCCGGTCCTGCAGCATCCCTTCCCTGCAAGGGTTGCTGGCTGGCAGGCTCAGTCCTCCAGCCGCTCGGGGTCCGGAGCATTTCTGGATTCCTGTGCACGTGGGTGGACGCGGGGAGGGATGGGCAAGGGAGAAAGCATGGGCCAAAGGGGAATTAAAAGGCAGGCTGGGAAAGAAAAAAGAAAACAGAGAAAGCCAAAACCAAGCAAGAATAATTCTCTTTAAGGTATTACACTGGAGTGGGCTGACACTGTTGGATACCAGTTTTACTCCTTTACGCTGAAGGGATGTGACAGAGCAAATGTTTTTCATCCTGACTAGGAGACTTTGTCCTGAGGCTAATGCCAGCTGGTTACACTCAGGTGTTCAAGATCTTGACACACAATCCTGAAAGAAAAGCCTTTCGGTCACAAAAAAGACTGAGTTAGCAGCTTCTTAAATACATATATGCTTTGACATTTTTCTTCAGGTTAGAGCTTATCGAAGGAGATGGCGTGAGCCAGACAGACTGTGCTTATGGGGGTAAGAAACATCTCACATTTGTTCGTTCCTTGCATTTCTCCAATTTTACACAAAACTATTTGGACCGCCACCATTTGTTCTTTAACAAAATGTGCAGTCTACCCAAAACCCTACTTGTAATTCAAAACTCAACATAAGGCATTTTCATTTAGTAAAATACAGAATTCCCTCTTCATGTTTCAGTTTGCCATTTATCCCAAACACAAGCAGAGCTCTGCCATCCCCCAGCACACTCCCATCAAGTATAAAGCAATGCGCAAGCACCAGATCCTACTGCACAGCAAATTTTCATTAGTTATAAACAGATTTCATGTCTAACAGAGCCCATCTAAAGCAAAGAAAGGACTTCTTTAGAAGTTCTCTATTTATTTCTAGCCCATTCTATATGTATTTCTATACTACGTGTGACTGAAATTGGATATCCAGGACTGTACCACAAATCAGAGAACAAACAGATTTTTTTTTTCCTTTTTGTGCATATTTATCATCTCAGCAGGGAAAAAAAGGTAAAGACAAAGACTAGAAATCAGAATATAAGATTTTTTGGCTCTGCTGACAATAGCTTGCAGGACTGGTCCTACATGGCACTTTAGATTTTATTCTTCCCTATGCGACAGTCATTATATGCATCGTTCTGAACTGGCACTGCAAGACCAACCCACCCATCCTGCAAAGCTCTGTGCAAGGAATTTTTGCAGAAGCACTATCTTAAGGCTTAACTTTGAAAGCAGATTTACAAAGTCACTGGTTTTCTCTCTGAAAACAGAGGGTTTGCAAGACTTACACAATTTTATTAGTGTGAGCTAACTCCAGCAAGAACAAGCAAATTCCAGCTTTGAACCACCTTTTCAAACCACACTGTTCTCCAATCTATTTAGCTCCTCTCCAAGGGAAGAGAAATCTTCACTGTTAATGTGTGTTGCTGCTCAGCTGCTAAGTAAGCACCTCAGTGTGTCTGCAACAGTCATGTGCAGCAAAACTTAAATCAAGACAGCTTGAACAACTGGATACACATATGATAAAAAGCAAAAGAGAAGCTGCTGTGGTGGTAAAGAATCCAGGCAGGGTAACGAGACTGGCAGAAGTGGCTTCATCTGGACGGGAGTATTTGCTTAGCTGGCACTACTCCGAATTGCTACAGACGATGGTGAAAGGAAACACGTTATAGCTGTAAAAATCTAGGTTTAAAGGAAGAAAAAGTGGTTTAAAGAAACTGTGAGGCAATTTCAGGTTAGGATTACAGAAGAAATAACAGTTACAGGGTGAAAAGAGAGGGGAAATGGGAAGCACAGAAGGATACGGGATGAATCTGGGATAAGGATGCTGCTGGAGCACCAAGGCATGAGCCCAGCCAGCAGCACTGCGGAGAGGAGCATCCGTGCCCGCACGGCAAAACAAGGGCAGGAGAAATGCAGCCTGGAGGGGATGATGGGAAGAACAAACCGGCAAAAAATGATCCCTAACCCTGGAAGGGCACCTGCCAGCTACCTACAAACTCAAGAGCTTTAAGGTTACCTCTGCCAAAAGTTAGAAAACAGTCCGTTTTTTAAAACTGCAAAGGAGATGCATATTCTGGTCAGACTGTGCGTTGGATGTGGGAATCTGAATTGAAACACTGAGCACAAATTGGGTTCAAGTGCAAATCGCAGCGCCAGCATGAACAACAGTCACTACAGCCCCAGCTAACACATCCGTCTGTAATAAAACACACGTTTGTAAGTCACAAATAGGCTTTCAGTTCACTGTCAAAAGCACAAAACAACCCCAGACAATCAGGGAAAATTAGGTATTAAGTGTCAAGTATCCCATTTGTGCCGCAATACAAGGGGACAGGTTTGAGTATTGTTTTGGCATAGAAACGTAGGTTAGCTTGTGGCAAAGACAAGTGCTCCCCATCAAAAAAAGTCTTTGTAGCCTTTGGAGTGAAGAACTTCACCTCCAGTGGAGAAATCCAAGTTTTCCCTGTGGGCTGGCTAATCCGCTGCTTTGGTTCACGGCTCTATTTCTGCTGCTCTGCAGTAGCCTCACATACTGCCCGGGGTTACCGCTGGCAGCTCCAAGTTCTCACTTAAATTGGTTTGAGTTTCTTTTCTTGGCAACTAATGAACTCCCTCCCCCCTCCCACAAAACTGGGTAAGCAGCGAGTGAGACATCCCAGGTACAAAACAAGAGTTGCAGATAACGAGGGTGACACAGAAAGCGCCCCGTTTGCATTTCTTTGGACATTTATTACACTTAAGCAGTCAGCGAAGACAGTGTGTGCTCCTGGGAGCGGGCCTGTGTCTGCCCCAAAGCCAGCAAAATAAGGTCCAAGCGTGGTTACAAACATCATCCCCTTCGCCCTCAACACAAACGCGGTATTCACACAGATCCAGATCCTGCTTGTAATGAGCATGGAGGGATTAGGAAGCCACCATTAAAAACGTAATATTGTATCAAGTTAAATTATTCATTCATCATGCCGTTACAACAACCAACAATTCGACCATGAAAATAACTCAAACATCAGCCAGGTTTTTTAAGAGCACGAGAGGAGCGTCACAGACTCTATACGTGCGGCTTCCCTGTTTCACTCACTTCTCAGACTATTCTCACTTTTGTTATTTGCTCCTTGTTGGTATCTCGGTGTGCATGATATCAGTTTCCTTTATACCAGGCCATACAGAAAATTGTACAGACTCCAGCAACATAAATATGAGTTCTGCTTTGAGAGAATACACTACAATTTTTTTTTTTTTTTTGTCTATCACATTGAAAGAGGCCTGTGGCATTTTTAAAAGGTCAGAGTTACAACTCAAAAGCTTCACTCAACATTTAACCATTGCATGGAGGGAGTGTCCTTGGACATTTTCTACCACACACATGCCCAGATATACATCCTTTGAATTTCAAAGGGCGAAGGAGTCATGGTCAAACAAGCGCATACATTTTCCCCCTTTCCTCGTCATTAAGAGTACCTTCCAATCTGTGTCTTGGTAACACTTAAATCTGAGGCAGGCTGATGGCCTCGCTACACTGTACTACGCAAAAATCACTTAATAAGCATTATTGTCCACCTCTGAGTACTCTGTAGACACAGGAAAGATGGGTAAAAAGTAAAAGATCAAGTAATTGTCCAAGATCAGAAATTTGGGAGCAGCCCCCACGTAACCAGACCTAAGCCTCATGCTCTCTTTTTTGGACTATTTACGTCTCCAGCCTCCTTCCCCACTGCTGCACCCAACCCCGCTTCGCTTTTTTCTTTATTATCCTTGATTTCTCTTTCTCTCCTTTTCATTCTGCAGTCTTGGTACCTGCCTTCCTCTGCCCTGGTATCACGCTCTCTACAGGCATTTTTGTCTTTGTCTGCCAAGAAAGGTGTAATAGGGCTGGTATTTTTCTCTGGGCTGCATTCAGGAAATTTCCCCTTTTAACTCCTAAGTTTTGTACAGAAGTTACAGCTACCAAAAAAGGGAAGATAATTCTCCCAGCTTCTCCTCCCACCTCCTCCTGGGTGCTGGAGAACAGGTCTCCCATGACCGTACAGCCTTCCCTTGGGGGTCTTCATCGTTTCTCCATGCAGACGACCACATGCCACTGCTCTGCAACTGCCCAAATTCTCCCCTGGCCACTAAGGCCTTAGTGCCACCTCCGGCCCCAGACTCCAGTAGAAATGCTTTCTATCCTAATTTAACATTCTGCAGGCAGCAATTGAACTGGCAAAGCTGTGAACAGCAAGGAAATACTATTTTTCCTTGTGCTGCCGGTTGGAAGACTCCTGGACAGCAAAAGCAGCTCCGAAGCTCCAGTAGCTGCTACTTATCAAGGAAGATTTCCAGCTTAAAACAAACATCACCCACCTCTTCTTAAACCCTCTCCTCCCTTTGCTCCAGAGAACAGCCCTTCCCTCCCCAACCAAAGCCTTGCCAACTAGCAGCTTTACTGTTCACACAGGTTATTCACGTGAAGAACTAGATTAATCTGTTGGCAAGAGAGCTCTTTCCTGCAGAAGTACATCAGTGAAGCCTTAAATAAAAAAAAAAAAAGAAAGAAAGAAAATCCCTTCAGGATTTAATCAACCCAACATCCCCTCACATCTTAGTTATTGCGATTGTCCCCCTCTGGCCTTAAGAGATCTCATCTTGGATCACTGGCGTTCCCATTCAGAAAAACCAAAATCCCGTTAAAGGACAATTTTCCCAACTTTCCTGATTTGCATCTTCAGGGTTTCCTGTTGTTCTTCCTCCCATGGCTCCCCAACTCCTTGCTATTATTTTCAACATTTATTTTACAGCCTAGCCTACATCCCACTAATTATCCTCAACGCAAAAGCAGTCGTGCCAACCAGGCTCTCCCTCACGTGTGGTCAGATCTCCCTGCAAACACCCACCGAGTTTTCTCCCGCTCAAATATACTGCTGTCACCTGGCCTTTCCCTGCCTGTTTGTGACTGTGACCTACTGTCACCCAGCAGAAAGCACTGAGCCCTGCCAGCTGGAAAACGTGTTTTGCATTTGCACAGTTACGCAGGACACAAGGATGGGCCATGGGATGCTGCAGCAATGCACAGCAGCAAGAGGCACAAGCAGGGATCCTGCTTGGTGGGCAGATTCTTAATTTAAATTTAATTTTTAAACTTAATTTAAAGCAGCAAGTCTCCCCTCTTGAGGCTTATCCAACTGTTCCTAAAAGGAAATTCCAGGCTATTACTCCCATGCCAGTTATTTTCCTCCTGGTCTGATCCACAGAGAAAGGCAATCCCTCCTGGCTCCATCAGGCTGAGACACTGATGGCAACCTAAGAGCACGTGGCTCAGGTTTCTTGCAAACAGCAGGAGAGCAGGGAATTAGGAAGGATTTGAAGAGTCACAAGATACGTTTTCGATATTTACAGGGATTTCTGTGACTGTTCAGAGGGAGCCCTTCCCATGCAAAAGCAGAAGTGTGATGGAGCGTGTCTTCACTTTCCCCAGCACAGCCACAGCAGCCATGAGCTTCTCCTTTGCAAGAGGACAAACGACCCCAATCACACACTGAGACATGCTGGGACCCACTTCGGGGTTAGGATAAAATGGCAGATGTTCCTTTTTAAAACCAGAAGTTGGAGAGTAAAATGTCAGAGTCTTGGACAAAGTCCTCAAATGCCAAACAAGCTTCACAAAATAACCTGTACATCAGTCCTTCGGCTCCTGACAACAGCCCACGCACCTCTCGCACATGAGAAATCCAGCTAGTTTCAGTGTACGACTTTTTCCAGTGTATCCCTATGTATCACAACACATATTAGGAGTCAATTAATACATCCTCCCTTTAAAAAGGGCACACAATTTACAAGCCCTTCCTTCCTAGGAAGAGACAGATGCTGATTACAGGAAGGCATTCTCCATAACGATTCTCTTCCTAAACCATACCAATTGCCTCATCCATTTGAAAGGTGCATTTGCTATATCAGA
>JAVJGG010000027.1:19105236-19118311 GCA_035590195.1 Aviceda cuculoides
AAACAACAACGAAAAAGATCTCAGCAAAGACCAGGCACAGGTATTGCAATTAAAGTTAGCAACATCTGAACCACTAGCCATCAAAGTTGTTAGCATAACTGGACATGTTATTTTTTTCTGCATAGCACTGCTTGAATCCCTGTAACACCTTCCCACAGTGGCATTCCGCAGTCCTACTTGAGATGGTACACAATTAAAGTCATAAGCAAAGGTAATGAAAAGATCAAAACAAGACAGGTTGGTTATACATGTCACGGTAATGCCTGCAAATCAGTCTCTCCTCTAATAACCGCAGTATTTCCAGGAGGAATCGATTACAGCAATATGGATGAATGGGATCCTAAAACTGAAAAATGTACTGGATTAAACACTAATGCAGTCATTGACTATTATCAATATATATATTTAATGGAGGGTGGGGCCTAGCAAAATATAGAATTGATGGGTTTTAAGTATCTAGAAAGACCAGAATCCTGGACACAGAGGCTTTAAAATAGTCCCAGCAACACAATGTACCAAAAATAAATTCATCCACCAGGCTATAATTATACTTTGTGCTTTGTTTTTATTGTAAAGATTGGTGTAAGCATACAGCCAGGCAGGAAGCCAAGCCTCAAACTGTGCTCTATTGACTGCTGAGGTCTCGATTAGCACAGGGTGCTCCAAACAGAAACACTGGTTTGCCCAGACCAAGCCTAAAGATGATACAACACAACCTCTCTCCACACCAGGCAAGCTTTGGATGAGCATTGCCAAACAGCCATCTGAATTCCACAAGCTCCCTTCTCCTTAAAGCATTATACACATTTTAACCCTATTTTCTAAGGAAAACAAGATTTTTGCAACCATCTAGCCCGGCCAACAGGCTCAAAAGTTACTTGAGGAAAGACTCTTTCAGCAAAATTACAAAGCCAATGTAATTTCTACAACTTTTGTGACTGACAGACAGCTGGGATGAGCCCCAAATCAGCACCCACACTAACTGTGGGGCTGACCTCTGCCTTTGCCGTTTTTTGTTTGGCTGCAGCTGGCTGGTTGCTCAGGACACTAATGCCTGTCACCCAAGAGCACACGTAGCAGCCATGCATTTCTTCTCCAGGTGTTCCTGTCATAGCTTCCAGTGGGAGCTACTTATTTGCGTTACCCAGTTTCTGGACCTCTCTGTCTTGGTTTTTAGTGGTTCTGAGCCCTTGAAGCTTCAGCACTCAGCCGCCAGAGTTGAAAGGGCTCAAAACCTCTCCAAAACACACGTTCCTGCATGGGGGACAAAAGCTTATTAACAAGAGGTTCATCAATGATTTGACAACTTGAGCCTTGTGTCTAGTCTAGTAGAGCACGAACCAGCCTGGCAGATGACCCTGTACATGTGGCACCATTTTGTCTCACCTACCTTTGAGGAGCTAACCAAAATGTCCAAATTAGTCTTACACAAGGTCTGGCCTCCCTGCCAAGCTGCGAGACAAGCATCTCTAAGCACTTCTGAATCTGCCATCTCTCTCCAGTGACGGTGTCTGGGACCTACAACAACAACGTTCCACTTTAGACAACCCAACTTAGGTGCCTACGATTGAGGGGAGAAGCCAAGGCTCCATCATTCGGTGAAGAAACCCAACTGAACACAACAGATTCTTCGCCAACATCTTTGCAAAGGTATTTTACACTTTCTGAAAGGATTTAGGGTTAATGGGACTTCAGTTTGAGAGTAAGTTATCTGGGCTATACTTTCAAGTCTTCTGGATGTACAGAGCAAACTCCAAGTGACTGTGCCTTTTGCCTCTGTAAGAGGAGGACATTACACAGCCAGCCATACCAGCCTAAGAAATCACTGAAATCACATTGTTGTAGCACTGTATTTGAATAAAGATGTCCAGAAACGCACACGTTCTGCAAAAAAGAAACCCCTGGGAGCTAGCAGGGCTCTTTCTGCTTGACTAGAATTGGAACAACATCGCAGCACCACGGGACTGCAACAAAAATGCCATGTTTCACATGAGAGTCACTTGATCTCTAGGAATCACTGATCACATCAAAGCTAAAAATCACAACTCAGGTAGTGTCATTTTGTTTTCCTATTTCCCTGCCTGTGTCACCTCCACCACTCACAGTATTACTTCTCTTTTTTGCTATCCTCTCGCACACGGCTGTCAGCCGCATTGCAATAATCCATCACGCAGCACCTCACTGATAGCTGGTGACTGCTAAGGCAATATTTACACTATGGTTTGCATTACAGTTTATAAAATTCTTTGGAGCTCTTCCAAAGGAGAAGCCCCACGTAAATTGAAGTTGTTATTGTCATCTACAGGCTAAGTCCAGGTAAGAATTTGCTAGCGCTCACTAGGGAGACTGCAGATGTTTGAAATGCGGATCAACGTGCAGCAGAGAGGCTGAGTAACAAACTTCATTAACATTGCCCGTAACACTTTTCTTCCGCGGCATACAATAAATCACTGATGAATATTCAAGGCATCCCTCTGAGGTTATCTACATTTTACAGATGGTGGCAACCAAGAGACAGAAAGTTTAGAAGTGACTTGCCTATAAACACAAAACCGATGCAGAATTCAATTGTCTTGCCTTCAAAGTACAAAATACGTCTTTCCAGACAAAACTGCGAATTATATAGATTGATTTGCAGTGAAATTAAGGAGACTGTCATTCCCCAAAATTACTAATAACTACTCCCCCTCCGAGTTTCTGCAGCACTGATTACTCACATTACAGTAACACCTTAAGACTGCAGAGAACTGCCGGTCCTCACTGTACAAAGTAGGCACTGAGATAAAAGCCCTATCCCAAAGACCTTATGGATAATAAAATCCAACCTATACATAAAATACAGGAACAGTCAAAAAGAGATGAATGACTCAAAAACTGCATCAGAGAAGAACCAGGAATGGACCAACTTTCCAGAGTATCCGATGCAGACATAACTAAATTCATTAACTAAGCATCACCCAGCATTGCCCAGGAGATATTTTTAAAGCCTTCTCCTGCATCTCCAAGAACTGATGTCATCAAGCAAAACGAGGAATACTGTGAAAAATGTGTTAACAAGACGGAAAGAATTTTTATGTAGTTTCACACATTTTCCAGCAAGGAGTTTGACATTTAAGCGAGATGGCCTGGTTACTAACGGCTACTCTATGAATTGATGCAACATGCTCACCGCCGCAATGACTGACAGCTGCAGTAAACAAACAATAATTCATGCCAGGTTCTTCCTCCCTGTGGCGACAGCTTTTGTAAAACTGCAGAACTTAATGAGACACTTTATTTAATATTTATTCCCACAATCAGCCTCCTTTATTCTAACAGAATTAGCCTCAGCCCACGATGAATGTTTTCCTTCGTTATTTCATTGTGCAAGTCAACACTCAATTTATTTTGAACTTCTTCAGTTCTGAATTTCTAACTATGGGGACTTTTTAAAGATGCTGGTATTATTGTTACTAAATACCAGCTAACCACCTGCATGGCTGCAAAATGAATCAGCCTGGGGACACTGTCCCAAAAAAGTTAACCCAGCAAAAAAGATTAATTTTGAGACTGGCTTTAACCAAGCAGTTTCCCAATCCAGAGGCACAACAGATTAGAAACAACACTGATATAAATAGGATGGCCGTTGACAAAAGACTGAAGGTTTATGATGAGTAAGGTGAAGTTACTTATGATGGAAGCACAAATGTCTCTGGCCATGCAGCACCTTGAGAAGGAGCTTTAAAATTTCCCCCATACTACATTCACATCTGCAGTAGAAAGTTCAGGAATGGTCCATAATAGCCATGTATAATGGCACAGGACAGGGGAATCTCAAGCATCTCCAGCACAGGGATGTCCAAGGTGACCCAGCAGACACTTCTCACAGGCCATGCCTTTGAAGACACTTTTGTCAATGCTTCCCAGTGACATAGAGCGACCAACTACCTGCACAGCTACATCCAAGTGCACCAAGTCACAGTTCTCCTGCAGAACTGTGACAAGAGAACTGCTACTTAAAAAAGGGTAAGAGATTTCCTAACAAAGGGAAACACTCTACATTAACAAAAGTGGTTTACAAACGTGATGGAAATTCTAAGTACCACCTCGGGATCACAATATGGATGCATTTAAGGTTGTTTCCAGTTTTGGTGGGAGGCAAAAGAGACTTCAGAATTTGGGGTTAGCAACTGCTAAAAACACAGGTTGTTTCTGCATCGAACATACACCACGTCCCTGCAAGAGATGGCCAGGGCATGCCAACGGCAGGTCACAACATAAGAGGAGACCTCATTCCTACAGATACCACGAAGCACCTTCCAGCCAAGTTGCACGCTCACACCTCCCTCTCCTAAATAGGTCGAGCAGAAATCCATGAACCCGGGGTTAAGAGCTCAACTTTAGACTTCCCATCTGCCTGCTGAAATTAAAGAGTTAACAGAAACCTGGGGTTATTTGGGGGTTTTCTATGTGCACACACACCTCCATCTATCTATCTGAGCAAAATACTACTACCATATTTTAGAAATGTGAATACTGCTGGCTTGAAGAAAATGGGCACAGTTCCCTTTTTTAGAAGGAACAAATTGTTCAGAACAAGGACAAATGGAACAGAGAAATCAGGCACCGACTTCGCTTCTGCTGTTTCAAGCTTCTGGTACATGCAGCTCAGATACGGTCTCTGCATGATTTTTGGGGTCTTTTCCCATAGACCCAACTTTGTTCAAGAATGCCCCCTTAACTACCTAATGCTCTCAAGAGCAAATATTTACAGTGGGGATTTTTATATTATCGGATATGTGAGAAATTAAAGGGTGCCACGATCTTCTGTTGCCTACAGACAGGAGACAGCTACTGCCTGCAGGGCCAGAGTAATTGCGACAGTGCAGATACTCACTGGAGTGTATTTTGGATAGAAAACATGGAATTCGCTGGAAACTGTGTTAAAACGACCCCTTTAGAGTGAAAGCACTTTCCTGTAGTCATGCCACAGAAACGGATTACAGAAAAGAGGAACAGAGCCCAAACCCATCATCACACAGGTTGAGCTTGTAGCTACAGCTCCAGTCAACCAGGCCAGGGAACCTAGTGCTGGAACCAGCCATCCCAGGGTCCTCGGCAGTCCAGAGACGTACAGAAATCCCAAACCTGCCCTTACGCTCTTGTGAAAGCGACAGATTACTCCAGCCTTCACTGGGGTTTTAATTAAATTCATTACCACAGGTTTATCTGAGTTAATGCCTTTTCTCCACAGGACACGCTGCACCATGAACTTCAGGGTAGATGCAAGAATAAAAAGGCTGATGTTATTTCTCTCAAACCTTTTTCCCCAATACACAAAAATGAACTGACACCCCCACAGCAATTTCAGGCTACCTGATTGTGACCTCCAAAGATTACTCATCTCAGGATGGAATAATCTGACATCTCCAGAGGACTAACAGGAAAGCTTTTTCAATCCTACGTTTATTTTTCAGGTATTTGAGTAAATACCTATAAAGCAAGAACAACAACAACAAAAGATTATTTTTTCCGGTGGCAGTCATCTCCTCCCTCAGTTAATCAAGTTCAGTAGCCATTATAATACAGCTTGAATCTCCAGTGTTGGAGAAGACGGAATTTAAGACTCCCTTCTGCCATCAGAAAGCAACAGGAAAATAAGACCACACAGCATGGAGACCCCTTAGGGGATTTCTTGAGGTTACTAGCAGGAATTCAAGTTGTCTAAGAACTAAATTTATATACAAGTTTGTCTTACTATGTTTTTAAGAAAGGATGTTATTTTAAGTAAATATTCCCAGGCTGCAGCCACAACTGTCATGAAAACACCATGCGTTAGACCCTGAAAGCATAAGAAATGGCACCATGGAGAACTTCTCACTAATTAGACATGAAGCTGGCTTCGTTTAAAAACTTGTTAGATAAAAAGCCTTGACTGATCTATTTTCCATTACTCTGAGTTCAGGCAATGAAATTTAAATCACAGAGAAGTGCTAATGATTATTTTTCAAGTCAGCTTTTCATTACTGAAAGCATTCTTTGCAACATAGCAAACCCAAAATCTCTTTTCTAATCCTGGCAATCCCTTTCACTTGTTCTTTGATCGCCCGTAAATCTGAACATTGGTGTTCACCTCTCAACTCAAGGTGTTGATCTACATCCCGAACATGGATCTGGGATTTTTTGGGAGCACAGATTCTTCTGGATCTCCCACCACTTTTGTATCTATGGATGAACGGGTATTCAGAGCAAGAGAGTGACCGTTGGAAAGACAGGAGGGCTTGACAAGCTCCTGTGCCTTCCATTTCACCCAATTTGGTGGGCTGACCCACTAATGAGACACACATTCCGCTTTCTACCCAACACCTTTAGCAACCTGTTCCCGATTGGTGTCACGTCTTCTTCAGATGAGAGTCTCCATTTATGCCCATTCACAGCATTCCCCGGATTCATTTGCAGCTGGGGAGTATCCAAGCCCCCAAAGGTTATTGCTGAGCATCACCAGGTAGAAGAAAAGCGGTGGGGGAAGGGGAGGTGGGGTGGCTGCACCGGAGCAGGGAGAGGCTTCGGCGGATGGAAAACAAGGATGGAGAAAGCAGACGGGAACAAGCACGTCGGCAGTTCCCCTCCAGCTGGTACTGCCTCAGTAGTGACACCCCAGGTGAAACATCCCATACAACCCTGCACAGCTTTGTCGGAGGGCAACGAAGCTGGTGAAGGGGCTGGAAGGCATGTCCTACAAGGAGCAGCTACGGGCTTTGGGTTTGTCTGGAGAAAAGGAGGCTGAGGGACGAGCTCGTGGCTCTCTACGGCTCCCTGAGGAGGGGACGTGGAGAGGGAGGTGCTGAGCTCTTCTCCCTGGTGTCCAGGGATGAGACACATGGGAATGGTTTACAGCAGCACCAGGGGAGGTTTAGACTGGACATCAGGAAGCGTTTCTTTATGAAGAGGGTGGTCAAACACTGGAACAGGCTTCCTAGAGAGGTGGTCCATGCCCCAACCTGACAGTGTTTAAGAGGCATTTGGACATTGCCCTTAACAACATGTTTTATCTTTGGTCAGCCCTGAATTGGTCAGGCAGTTGGGCTGGGTGATCACTGTGGAATAGTCTAATTTCAGTTGGAAGGGACCCAACCCCTCGATTACTCTGGAGAGGGATCCCCTACTCCCACAGCCAGGTAAGGGAGCTCCTGCCGAAGCAATAAAAGCTCCTTTTTTTGGATGTGAGGGTCTTGGTCCAAAACACTCTGGAAAGCACATGCACCTGATTGCTACTGCGGGATATGAGAGTTTCATACGCAGTTGGATTAATTTTCTTCACTCTTTCAAACAAACTGGCATCAAGGTTCAGCACCAGCTTATGGGATGGTAGTTCCACAGCGATTCCCTTTTGCAAATAATAGGCTGGATTTAATTTATATCAGGAAATACTCCCACTTCAAATGCACACATACTGCCCTTTGAGTAACTGACTTTTTGCTTAATCAAAAACTCAGTTTAGTTTCCAGTAACTCCATTACAGCCAAGAAGCAGCGCAGTGCAGCAGTGGGTTGGGCTGCAGGGGCCCTGCATGAAGTTCCCCTCCCTGCAGAAAGCATCTTTAGCAGGACAGTTACCCAAACACTGCTTGACTTCTGTACACTTTGGCATTTCTAATGCCTTTTTTTTTTTTTCCCTCCCTCCGTTTTTAAATTCACCCTGCAGGATACAGCCTTTTGAGAAACCATGTGCAAGCTCATCTTTTTTCATGCCAGCACAGCCTTTCCTCCCCGTTCTCTTCTCCCTCTTCCCTTTCCCATTACTCTTTTCAAGGTCTAAAAGAAAACACTATTCAGATACTTAAAGGTTACAGTTAACTTTTAGTTCAGCAGTACCTAAAAAGAAAGCATTTCTGCTAGATGGAAAGAAAATAAACAGGGTATCCTGTGATCTTTAAAAGGACAGTAGGAGATTTCCATGAGGCGCGCTCTATATTGAGCAAAGCAAGACCTTACAGAAGGTTTTCTCCTCTGTACAAGTATTCCTTAATTATCTCAGGAAACCGATAGCTAGGTTAGTTTAAAGAGGTGGTTTAAATTTTGCCTTAAGTAAGAGCGCACTTCTGCGCACAGTGTAGTCAGAGCAGTAACTCCAGGAGAGGCGAGACGACAAAAAGCAATTTGGTCTCAAGCTGTTTGCAACCTAAATATCTATCCCCAGCTCAACGCAACAAAGCTCTCTAATGATTTTTCTCTACACAGGGTGAAATCAAATGACATCACACAAATCTCACTAATTTCTTATTCAGGGCCAATGTTTAATAGCACAGATTAGTTATGAAACCACTGTAACAGTGACAGACTTTAATATGGTCTTCACTGTTTAAATACTGACAATGATTTTAAGGGACAAATTCATCCCCGTTCTGCCCTAATTAATTCGTATTAGCAAACATATTAGCACCTGAGGAGCATTTGACTCAAACACACACACACACACCAGTTTAAATTCATGATTTAAGCACAAGCTGACCAAGAGGCACCAGGATTATATGACAAACATGACAGATCAGTTGTTTCACATTCTAAGAGAGCCATTAAAAATAAAATGAGGATTTAGTTGGTTATTGACAGAATCACTGAGGGAGCAGGAAGCTCAATGACTTGCTGCAAAATGAAATTACGGAAACTGGAGAGTCAATCAAAACATTGCCTTAGGTCATCTCACCACCTCCAGCCAAAGCAGGGCTGTTACTGAGCATCTCTGCCCCAAGGGTTAATGTTTTTGGTGTCAGAAACCCATCTGTAATACAGAAGATGATTTTATTGTCTCCTAAATCTCCTGCTTTGAAGTCTCACAAGCATTCATGTGAGCTTCCTGGTTTAAACAGCCTCATCACTGGGAGGTATGTCCACCCTGTGCCACCTTCTGCTCTCCTGCCATGCCAGCCCACCATTGCACTGAATCTCTCGAACTTTTGCATTGCCCAGGTGGTTATTTGGCAATACACACAAACTAGCTCTAGCACGTACCCCTGCTCCTCTTTCTGTACTTGCCAAGAGCAAGGCTTGCACTCAAACTGTTGGTCCTGCTCTAAAAAAAAAAAAAAAAAAAAAGGCAATATGCCTTAAAATTAGAAAAGGAATTTATCTAATTATAATTCCTTGTTTGGCTATATTTTATGTAAAAATAAGAAAATGCCAACACCACCATACCCCACCCACAAAAAAAAAAAAATAGCTGCAGATACATCTGTCAGGGACACACCACAAAACTTGGAGCAAGCGCCTCAATTTGCCAACTGATGGATGCCAACTTGGCTTTCACAGGGAGGACCGAACAAGGGCAGCTCCAGAGCTAAAACCAGGAGCTCTACAGCGTGCATTAGAGAGCCACAACACTCGAGCAACATCTACCACCTGCACCTGGGCCTGGGAAGACGGGGAGCACACAGCATAGGTCTGCCAACAGAGGAAAGCAACAAACGGAGGTTCAATTTGCCCGCAGACACCTTTCTCCCACTCCCCAGTTCTCAGCTTCCCTCCCCCTGCCTGTTTGGGAAGCAACTGCTCAGTTCTTCCCTGAAGAGCCTTCTTCATCCATCCAGCTCTCGCTTCGGAAACTCCAGTTGCCTCACCAGACCCCAGCTCCAGGCTACAAAAAATTAAAAAAAAAAAAAAAAAAAAAAAAAAAATCACTGTCCGCTCATAGGTCGGCTCTGGAGCAGAGAAGAAAGTAAAGCTCAAGAGGCAGCCAGTTCTGTCCCAGCTCTCACTCTTCCCAGTTCCCCTCATCTCACCGGTCTTTGGGTCACCCCATACATAAGGTTAGGAGACACCCAAGCATCCCAGGACACCTCGAACCTCTTTCTGCAACACTTCTGGGATGGGCAGTTTAATAAGGAGCAGGGCACGCAGGTGATGCTGATAAAGCCAATTTGCAAATATACGATTTCAGGCTTTAAAAAGAAGCCAATAAATGGCACCACACTCAATTTAAGAACAGGACTGAAATACAAGAAAACTGTACAGAGTATGACCACGAGAGCACCTAGCCCCAAATCCCCTTTCTGAAACTGGTCACTAGTAAGAAATTGGGGAAAAAGTAAAAGACCAGAGGAAATACTTAGTGCTGCCTTCCTAGGATATTCTCTCTGCTTCCAGCAATTGGCATCTCAGGGGCTTCTGGATTCACAGTAAATGCATACACTACATTTAGGGCTTTGCAAGATCAGGACCCAAATTACTCAAGAGGAAGGGCCCCTTAGCTCACCTGTGCTTTTTCACAGCAATCACTCATCTATTGAGTGATTTACAGCTTTTGGTCCATTTTTATGTGGCTATATTTCTGTTCCTGCAAGGCAAAATTTCATCTTCTTAATAGCGTGGATTTCTGATCTACATTTTTAATCCATTTCTTGCTGTAGTATAACACAGCTTGAAAATGCTAGCATGCGAGACAACATTGTCACAAGTCTTTCTAAATTCAATAACTCTAATAATTTGGAAAATAATAAAACAAGCATAAATACCAATACATATTTGTGAAGATATACATACATATAAAGATGAAAGCAGAATCAAGAAGAGGGACATCACAAAAACTGCATTACTTAAATACAAAATCCCTGGCCAGGGATTCCCTGCTTGTTCTCCCCAACTTCTGTGTCAGTATTTCCCAGAACAATTCCCAGGCTACACTTTCAAATTATCACTGCATTTCCAGTGCCTTCACTCCATAGCTAACAAAACCACTGCTATAAAACTTCTCCTTTTACAGCCAAGATGGGAAACTCTCTATTAGATTACCCGTTCCCTCCCTTGTAAAATAAAGAGAAAAATGCCATTCCAGGAAATAAAAATGTTAAAAAAAAGACCAACCAAACAAAGGCAACTCCTGCACACACTGTTGTTCTTCCCCTTTGAGTCAGCAACAAAGAGGAAGGAAGGAAGGGAAAAACACAGATAAAATAAATGCGAGGAGGAGGTGTGGATGCAGCATGTTTATCCCGCTCGAAGAGGGGAGGCTGTAAAACGCCATGCGTTGCATACGGACACCCCAACCACCGCCTTGGTGTTTACAAACACTTTGATCCAACCAAACAGGGAGTTTCATTGTCCCCACTGCACTCATGTCACCCGTCCCCCAGCGCCGCGATTCCAGGGAGGCTCTGCCAGAGGACACACAGTGCCAGTTACACAAGAGAAGCGCAGAACCAAATATGCAGCAGAGGGAAAGGAAAAAAAAATAAAAAATATCAGCTCAGCTGCACACTGTCTTCCTGCTCTCAGAACAGCCTCCAAGTGGGGCTTTGGAGCGGATTAACTTTAAAGGGCACCAAAAGATGCTGACAGATTTGAGGCGAGCAGGACCCCTCTGGGTGCACGCATTTCACTGCCACCAGCACAAAATTAGATGTCTGGGGTCCAGGAGCAATTGCAGCGATAATGTAGTTATAGAAGGGGAAAAACCTCCTGATGTTATGCAACAAGGAAAAAAAAATCTAGTATCTTGCACTAGTCTCATGGGACTGTTCAAGCAAAGATCAGAACAGCATCTTGCAAACAGCAAGGAACAGGGAAACAAATTAAAAAGGCACACTAAAATGAAGCTCTGATGGACCACAAAGTTTTTACAAACTTTAAAATACACACACTTCTTGTATTTACAATAAAAAGGAAAAAGACTAAAGCAATAGTTTGGAAGTTGAAATAAACCACCAGGCTGTCCAACCAACAATTTTTAAGATGCATACTCATGATATGACTTGGAAAAGAAACCAGGACCAACTGCCCACGGCCAGAATTGAGAGCCAGTTTGATTCAAATCTCCCCCATTTCCCTGAAAGAGGGGAGGAACCGGGGTGTCAAAACACAGAAACCGCACGACGTAGCACCCCAGCGCCCCAAAAACCATCCTAAAGCAGACCTCGCTTATTCGACTCTTTAAAATATTGTATTTATTTTTTTTTTCCCCGGAAACCCGGGGTCTCAGAGGTGCTCTGCAACACTTAACGACAGCAATCAAAAATCCATCTTCTTTCCCGATTTTATACAGGGGGGAAGACAAACGGGACAAGGCTCCCCGCTCCCGGGGGTGTCCACGGTCCAGGATCTCGCTATTCCAGGGTACCCGGCGCATCCCCAAGTTGCGGGAACTGCCAAGAGGCTGCGGGACGCGCAACGCGGCGGGGACGGACCTGCCTGCCGGGCCCGAAGGGTGGGGAGGGGTCCCTCATCCCCGCGGGTTTTCTCCGATTTAGGGTTTGGGGTTTTTTTTTTTAATCCCCTCCTTTTTCAGCAACGCCCGGGCAAGGCGGCTCAGCCCCGCTCGGCAGCGCTTCTGCCCGCTGGGGAACGCACAGTGCGGGGAAGCGCACCGGGAGGTGGGGGAGGTTTGGGGTTTGGGTTTTTTGGTTGGTTTTGTGTTTTTTTTTTTTTTTGGGGGGGGGAGGGCAGGCAGGAGGAGAAGAACACACACAAAAAGAAGAGGAGCGCAGAACTCACCTGGTTTGGGATTTTTCCTCCCTCTCCACGACCATAAAACGGAGGCGGGAGCCAGGAACCGGTCACCGGCGATGGGAGAAGGCTGGCAGCCCCGGGCCAACCCCACGCTGGGGATTAGCGGGGCTGGGTGCGGTGCAGCCCCCCACTCACTCAGGGGTAGGTGCTGAGCCGCCCACGGCGCGGTACAGCCCCCCCGGGGATGGGTGCAAGGCAGCCCGCCCCCCCCCCCGGGAGAGGTGCTGGCCACCCAGCCGGTGCGGGGCAGCTCGCCGGGATGGCTGCGGAGGGGTCGGGGGCAAGGCAGCCTCACTCGGGGAATGGGTGCTGAGCCTCCGTCGGGCCGGGACAGCCCCCCCCGCCCCGTCCCCCGTCCCCGGGATGGATGCAGCGGGGCTCGGTGCAAGGCAACCCGCCTCGGGGATGGGTGCAGGGCCACCACCCCCGGTGCAGGGCAGGGCAGCCCCTCCCCCGGGCTACCGCAGGACTAGGGCCGCCCCGGGCCGGTGCTAGGGGGCCGGAGCGGGAGCGGAGCCCCCCCCCGCCGTGGCCGGCAGCGGCAGCGGGAGGCGGCACCGGCGGAGCACAATGAACGGCGACGCGCCCCCGCGGCC
>JAVJGG010000027.1:19119033-19142457 GCA_035590195.1 Aviceda cuculoides
CGCGGTGCCTGTCGCGGCTGGGATGGCGCTAGGTGTGGAGGGGGAGGCTGCTGCGGGCGGCGGGGAGCCGGGGCGGCTCCGGTGGCCCTCGGGGTTAGGCCCGTTGCGCCCTCCGGGGCGGCGGGGGTGGTGCCGTGTGAGGGCTGGAGCTGCCGAGGCGTTCGGCCTCTACCTGGGATGAAGTACTGTGGTTTAAAGAGCAAGGCTGAGCTCTTGGCCTGGCCTCGGTGGGGCAGGCCCTCAGCAGGGAGCAGGCTGGGACGTGCCCTTGTCACACGCCAGGTGACAGCCAGCGCTTGCTGATTTGGGGCTCTTTTAAGGGTTGTGGCTTCTGTCTGATGTCTTAACTGCACTAACGGTGTTTGGCTGTCATACATATGTGGCTTAGTGTGACCAGCAGGAGGAGCTTTGCTCCCTCCTAAAGGCAGCTGATCTCCGTATGTCCATAGAGACATAAACCAACCTTGAAAAAGCTCAGAGAATGGATGAGATGGTGTAAGACCTCTCAGCATGGTATGGGACCAGCCATGCTAATTTGCTTCCCTGTTTTTTTACCTCTTGCTTGCTGTCTAGTGTTGGTATGGCCTAGCCAGCTGACTAGGTGCTGTCTGAGTTTCAGCATACCCTCTGGCTGGCGTGTAGCAGGTAGGCTAGATTTTAAGTATCAGGTTGTAGGCTTTCCTGTACTGAACATCATCCCTGCTTGTGCCAGTTTCTGTATCAGGGAATGCGAAATGATTAAGTAAGTCTCTGTTAGGTTTAAGAGGACTGGAGTTCCCTGAAATCACGTGTGGAAGATCTTTGCTCAAAACTGGGACAGAGGACACTCAAATGTTTGCATGATTTGTGAAATAACACTATTTCTAGTTACAGCTGATTGCTGTGAAATAAAGTGCTTTATTACCTCAAGAAGATACTCCATTAAAAAGAGTTGTGAAGAGTTTCACAAGCTTGCTGGAAGTCTTGGCTAAAGTCCACTAGTGGTATAGTTCAGGAAAAAGGGGGTTACAAGTTTTTATTTCATACTTTGGCTCCTCCTGGAGGTGAGTACAATGCATTTGCTCAGGCTGTTGCCTCACAATAACTACATGGGTATAGTAGTCTGTTTACCCCTGGATGCACTTGAATGATGGAGGAAGGATGTCATGAAATGTTCTGTGATGCAGTTACAAATTATTTAACCCGAACCTTGCAGCCTTTCAAGAGCTGTTGATACTATGACAATGTGTGCCATTCTTCCATCTCTTTAAATCCAGCTCACTCCATTTAAAGAATCCGTACCAGTTGCTTGCCTTCCCCATTCTCCTGTAAAATGTCTGGTGTCCTGGGACAGCAGGTGCTTCTTCCCACCCTCAGTTTTGCCATATTGATCACTGAAGAAGGAGTGGAGATGGTATAATGTTCTGTTGCTGCTATAACTTTCAGTAATAGTTGCATACATCTGAAGAATTTGGAATTACAACTACAGGCCTCTTTTTCTTTTCTACTTCTGATTCTTGTATACACAGATACCTTTAGATTAGGTGTGCTGTGGGCACAAAAAAGGGACAGCGGCATGATGACTTCTGTCGCAACATTTGCACACAGTAGACTTTAAACCTATGCTTGTATCTGCATCTGATGCCAAGTAATGATGGTAAGTATTGCAGTGGAATAATTGGAGAAGAGCTTGCTTGTCTTTTCTATATTTGGCATAAAACATGTATGTGAAATCTTCATCCAGGATAAGTCTGCTGACCTGATGGCAGTATGCTTTGTTATTTACGCTGGTTTAGAAACAATTGGTGTCACCTGCATTTGAATTCCCTCTGTTTCTCCTTTCCCTCCTTGTTTCAGTGCTGCTGCTCTGGGGAGGAGACAAGGATGCATCCTGTTACAGATAATTTTATTCACTGTTTTTACCATGTTTCTTTATCTGAAGATGTAGATGCCACTGGTGTCTCAGCTAAGAGTTGCTATAGCATATTGAAATGTAGAAAAAAGGAACTGGCTTCAGAAACTGCACAAATGAATGCCTGATGCAAGAGACAAGTAAAATAGTCTTCTGTGAGTGTATAGTTCACTTTCATCAGTTTGGGGGTGTCTGATGCTTCTCAGTGTATGGATCTTGCTCATTGCTCACAACTTGTCAGAGATGGTAATGATGAAACCTGTGTTACATGGCTCAAACTTGGATACTCTGTTCACCTGGAAGCACTAATGTCCAAGTCTTCTCTGACCCAGCAGTTCTTAATTGCAAGATCTGCAAGAAGCTTACAGTCCTATTGCGTAGGTTGCATAAGTGTCGTCTCAGCATTTCATATGAAAAGACATAAGGTGATGATAGAATTGAAAGCCTGCCTTCAGCATTTTGTAAATACGTGGGTGTACTCTGGTTTAATATTGTGAATGAAAACTTATTCCAGTGTCTGTATGGTCCTGAGGTGATGAAGCTGTTATGTTTGAATATACTTGGACTACTATGCTGACATCCTACGCTGCAGAAACTGGGTTGTCTTTGTTACTAAAGTGATTTTGGTCACTGTGGACTCGGGTAAGTAACCACCCAGTGTCCTGAAAACCAAGAGGAGAAGCAGTTGGGAGACCCTGCAGGAGAGATGCAGAAGGTAAGGATAAGTAAGAAGGTGTGATGCCTTTGTTCAGTGAAGAAATGGCTTAATCTAAGTTCATAGGCAGAAACCTGGCTTCATATCTCAGCTTTCATTCTGACAAGTTCTTCCTCTTAATGAAAACTTCAGGGATTTGGATGCTCTAAATTGAGCTTTCACTGGGTAGTATATCAAAACCAGCTCTGCAGTTTGCATGAGAAATACATGAATTCATATTAAGTGTACAAATGTGTTATGTGTCAGCATAATTTTTAAGGTGTCTGATGTTCTGCTGTCATGGTGTCAACATCCATGTCAGTGCAGCATGGAGAACTGGCAGGATGTTGGGATTGTCTCGGTTCTTGCAAATTAATTGTTAGGCCTTACATAATTCCTAGTATGCAAATTAGTTGGATGAAAAGATTTTCATGTGCACGCAAACAGTATGGTTTCTAAGGGCGATTGATAACGATCTGTGCTAGTCTTGGCACATAAGTTTAGTTTTGAAATCCCATTTTCTTCATTATCCCAGCTATAAAACTTAGTTGTCCACAGTCTCCTTGGAGGAAGGAGGAGAGTTGAAGTGCCACCGACCAACTGCTTACTTCAAAGCCTGTCGGGGAAGGATGTAAACTCCTTAACATCAAAGTCACTCTTAGATTCTGGAGGCTGGAGAAGCTACTATGAAGGTTTTTTGTTTGTAATTGTCTGCCATGGAGCTATTTCACAAAGAGTTACTGAAGCTGCAAGGTGAAAGGTGAGTGTGTGAATTCACCTGGGTAGAACAGGTAAGTACTTCTATATTGTGTTATTGTTTCCAAGTATCTTAATGATAACAATACCGAAAAATGTGTTGTCTGCTTTGTTCTTAAGCAGGGAGAGCTTGGAAAAGCAGGTAAGAGTGGAAGGCTTCTCTGTCTTTTTAAGTGTTCTCAATGGAATTGTGGGGAGGTGGCTGTTAAACCAGTTTCTGGAAGAACCTAGTATTCCTGAATAGCCAGAAAAGTTTGTAAAGCTTCTCTGGAAATAATTCTAGTGACTAATTACAAAGTGTCAGCTTCTTTTGTCTTTCAGCACAAGACGAGTGCTCTAAGAGCAGTCAAGAACCTCTTCAGGTAGCATGGACATATTCTTCGACTGAAACATGGCAGCAGTTCAGTAGCAATTATACAACAGGAAAGGGCACGCAGGCTACTGAAGTCCCTGGGTTCCTAAAAACTGGTATATGAAAGAAATCATTCTGGTAGAGAGAGAGAAACTTGGGTTTCTTCCACAACTTTTAACTCCCTTGAATTTGAGTGAGAGCTCATCTAGTGCTGAAACAGGAGATTACTTTTATTGTAGATACTGGAGAAGGGCATTGGAATAGGGGACTTAAAAGTGCTAGTCAGGGCACTGTGACAGGCCTCAGAAAAAGAGCAGGTAGTTCAAGTACAAGAGACTCGGGTTGTGGGAAGCTCCCTTTGGGAGGGCACACTAGCTTGGGGAAAACTTGCTGAGCGGAGACTCAGAAGTGTATGTTCTGCAGCTGTTTCTTGGCTGCATATGGGTCTGTCTCTTGAGGTGGGATGGCCTGAGGTGACCACTGAAGACTACAGGGTTGTAGGCAGACCCCGTTTCTCTTCAGAGCAGGTATGCAACTGTCCAGTTTAGAACCACCTAAACAGCTTCAGTTTTCATCAAACAAGTATTTGCTGATTAATAGCTTTGCTTGATCCACCTAACTCCTGCAGAGGTACCTGGGTGATTGCAGCAGTGCTCTGAATGTAAGAAGCCTTCCCCACCCCTGGATTGCTGGAGACTGGGACACAAATGTGACTCATATGGGCTCCAGGGCTGTGTGTAAATCCTTTGGTTGCTTATGTTCTAGCTTTAGTATACACAGCGGGTGCACGTGGGCGCTTGCATGTGGAGCAAGAAAACACTTGGGCTATGCTGGCTCAGATGTACTTTGTGCGTGCACTGCCCTCTTCAGCACAGAACTCGATAAGACCCTGCGTTGCGTAGAGCAGGTGGGGATACGTTATGCTAGGTGCGGACCTTGCTCAGTTGCCACTAATCCTTGGAAAGCCCTTATTTATGTTGTGTAGTGGTAAACCCGGGTTGGTAACTGGTACTGTTCAGCTGATGTGCATGCGTGCCAGACAAGTAGTCCAGGAGCTCACAAATCCTCAAGCATGGTAGTATCTTTTACGCCATTTAAAAAAAAAAAAGAGGGTTGCAGCAGGGAATTTTTTTAAAGGGTCACATACTCTACTGAAATTAAAAGCCCACTAAAAATACCTTTGTGGAAGGAACACATTTTGGGAAATGATGAATGCTGTGTCAAAGGCAATGTGAGGCTTTAGTTATGGCAATCTTCCAACACTGTTACTTGTCCCTGTTCTTGTTGTGAGGTTCATAGGGCAAGAGTGTTGGACACGGGGAGAGTGTGACAGCCATAACCACAGGTAAAAGTTGAATTTTAACGACTGGAATTTAGTGTCAAATTATGCAGCGTTTTCTAAGAAAGTCCTGCAACTAAATCGATATGGTGGAGTCCCTGATCATGCATGCTAGTGTTCTCAGATTCTCCATCTATTTGGATGCAGTGGTGCAAAATTACATGTTGCTTCTGATCTGATTAAGCTTAAAATACAAGCTTTGGCAGCATGAGTACCTAAACAACAGTATTACAGTCAGCATTCCTTAATGCACATAAACAATTTCCTTTTGAGTAAGTAGCACTGCACTGTGAAAAAGCACACAACTCCAGGGAGAGCATCATTTGATAGTGTCTCCTGTGCCACAATTCCCTGGGTTTGTACCTCTTCCTTGCCTTGGATTCTGCTGTTTACCCAGACTTTTAGCCTTTCTATACGTTATCGCTGGTTGGCTCTTTTCCACCACCTGGTTGTTTTTTGCCATTTCTCTGCAAATGCATCTTCCTGGAAAACAGGGAGCAACAGTAAGTATCTGGGGTTCCTGGCCAAGTTTCCACTCACGTGGTTTCACTTGCTTTGTTCTGTCAAGTTATTTACGTGCAGTGTTCTAAGGATGTAATTTAGTGGACGGCTAGTGAGCAGCTAACCCTTGTCTTGGCCCCAGTCCACAGAGGTCCGGTTTACACAAGCCGGCTTCCTCATGCGGCTGCTCTTGCAGCCCTGGGTTTCCTATTGCGTGACTTTGTGACAAAGATGGTGTTAGGCTGCAGTTACAGAGGCTTGGAAAGGATTGCTGCCTTTACCTACTGAGTTGCATGAACCAGAATCTCTTCTGAATCTTGTTCTGCATACACAAGACCTAGGGCTGTCAAGGTGGGAAGGATAAGTTCTTCATGTCTTAATAGGTCTGACATGCTGCAATAGAGGAGAGGGTTTTCAGAACCAGCACAGAGGCGTGAAGCTCCCTATATAAGCTACCTAGCTGGAAGTACAGCCTTATCCTCCGGTTCTGGAGTTCTGCATATCAGAGTTGTTTTGTATCCAGTGGAGCCGCCTTGGGCATGCATTCCCAGGAGTCGCGTTACCTGAGCTCCCTGCTTTGAGCTCTCAGAAAATAAAGTTGCGTGGTGCAGAGGCGGTGGTGGCGTTGCTGGTCGAAGGAGTTCAGTGTTATCTTTTGCCCCTTGCCTTCCTGTGCCACAGTACACCATTCTCTTTCATGCGAACGCAACTATCTGCAAGGGCACAGTGAGCTATCGGTGTCTTAAATCAGGGTGTTGACGCACCGTCCCTGCCCTATGTATGCTTTTCAGTGACTCAAAGTGGAAGCGGAGAAGGTTTGCAGTTGCGCGGCTTTCTAAAACCTGGATTGGGTTAGTGATTGGTTTAGAGAATTTGCAACATAGCACTAAAAATAGGTGGCCAGGTGCACAGTAGAAGTCAGAAGTTCTTGGGCTCGTTCCCAAAGTCTCTGTCTCATGAAATCGTGTATCTAAGGATGTGTTTGACTTTGGGGGGGAGGAGCCGCAGCAGCAGGGTGTCCCCTGTGCGTGTGGATGCTCTTGTTAACCGGGTTTTTCTGCTTTAGGTCTCATGACCCAGTCAAATGTTTTGCCGTGTGTAGCCTTCTGACCAGGCAGCAGGAGCCTGAGAAGCCCCCGTGTCTGTACGCAGCGCTGGTGATTGCTAGGTGTAGTCCAGACAAATCCCAGTGGAAGAAGAGAGCTAGAGTAATGTGTGGAACAGTTTTCCCTTAAGTTTGGGGGGTTTTGACTGTTACAGAGTACCAATGTGTTCTTTTATGATGGAACTAATTTCTTACATTTAGGGAGTTGTATTTACCCCTGCACACAGTGCCAAATATCCCTTTTATATTTAATGGCAGAGCAGATCTGCAAAAAAGAGAATTGGGTACTAAAATGTTTCACATACAGTAGACAAAAAGCCTAGTCTCCGTTTTCCACGTCAACATTTTTGCAGTGCTCCTGATATGAGAGAAGTCAGCTTCACTGTGGTGAACTCTTGCAATGCAAATATGATTTACTGCCTCTGTTCTGATAATGGCGAATGTCGTCTGATGGGGACAATGTGGTGGCAGCTGCTTCAGAGTGATGTGCAGTGGCTTCGCTGGACTTGCTCTGCTTTAGTGAATGTCAGCTAAAACAGTAATTGCATCCCCTGTGAGTTAGATTATTGCTGCTGATAAGCTTTGTGGAAAAAGAAATGAGGGGGAATAGAGGCAGATGCAATCCTCACATGAATTGGCAGGAGGGTGTTGCGCAGCCACGTGGGTACTACGTCTCGCGGGGGGTGAAGGGCAGTCGTGCTTTACTGGCTCACGTCGGTGAGGTCCACTTAGCCTCCTGCAAATTCCTGCCCACTGAAAGCTCTTCTCATCTCCAGGGTAGATTGTGACTGGAGCAACCGCTGTCCCCGTGCTGCCTCCTGGAAACAAGTGGGTGAGGAAAGAGAGTTTATTTTAGTAGGTCCAAGGAGAATAATTTGCTCACTCTTCATGATAAATAATTAAATATATTAATTTATACACTAATAATTTAAATTGTAGATATATTTATAAATACGTACCTGGAAATATAGGCATATATGTATATAAGATGCAGATATTTAAATACATTTCTATACATTATTGTATATATTAATAATTCATAAATTCACAGTTTATGAATTAATAAGCCGGGGAATCACAGAAAAACAGAGGAGCTCTGTGTTGCCAACAGACTCCTGGGATGGAGTAGCTGTTCCCTCTTGAGAACAGATCAAACGTGACAGTCTGCTCCCCAGCAAATACAGTTTGTGTGAATCATCTGGTTTTGTTAAAAGTTTCTAATCATGTCTGTCTTTTGAACTCTCATCCGCGAGAAGGTTATTTGTCTGCGGATTAACCTCGTCATGAGTACTGAGGCATGTGACATGCTTGGCCATGGAAGCAGGTATGTGTGGGGTCTCTCACAAGTGTCTGTCAACACGTACGTGTTGCAGCGCTGCAGAATGGATAATGTTGCTGCCATTCGTTCTGGGTGGCATTGCAGCCTTGTTCACGTGGGTTTGACGGTATCTCAAATAGCCTAGCCTTTCTCTGTAGTCAGTTCTCTGTAATCTGAAGGTAAATTTAGGTACAAATCATGACAGCCAAGATGCTGGGTTTGGAATATGCCTGCCTCCCTGTAATATTCAGTCGTGCTCTCTGGTATGGGTGGATCTGCCCCTTGGGTACAGTTGATTTACCAGTCTTATTTCTCCCAAAGGAAATGTGCACCCTGAATTTTCCCTGTGCTGTGGTAGTGCTTTACGTGCACAAGCTCCAGGTAATGTTCACCTCTGTGGGATGCAAAAGGATGGTTATCCCAGTCTTCCCTGAACTTACTGCTCAGCGTTCAGCGACGTAGCAGGGAATGCAAGGCACTGTTTTGCTCCTGTCCACCACCCACAAATGGCATTTGGTTTTGGTCACCATTTTGTTTCTAGCTAACACACAGGTGTTAAGGGAGGTTTTGTACCAACACACAGGTTTTCCAAACTTTGGGTTTTTTCCTTCTCTGTAGTATCTCCCTGTCACCAGTACATAGTACATGGCAGTCAGCGATCAATCTGTAAGTTATGCCCTGATGTGTGTGAGCAGTCCTGGGATAATTCCCCACTTGTTCAGCTGTGTGGAGCTGGTGATTCTGGTAGCTGCATCATTCCAGCCGTTGCATGCCATCATCATAAAGAAGAAAAAAGCTTGGAGGAAGGAGCCCTTCTTTCCTCCTTGTCTGTTGGGATGTCCTGAAGAGCCGCAGCGCTGGCGCAGGGCTCGGATCAGATGCTGCCCTCCATCCCTCCCCTGCCCTGGGTGGTGGGACAGCAGCACCCTGCGGTGGAGGAGGTGGGGGGACACCAGTCTCGAGAGGTGCCGTCTTCTGCCTTTGTCACTTACTGTCCACATGGCTTCTGTGTCCCCCTTCCTGAAGCGCATTCCCGTTCTTGTTTGAAAACGGCTGCTCTAGTATGACCCTTCAGCACAAGCAGTCTTTAGATGCAGGAGGCCAGGATATGTCTTTGCGTGCCATCAGATGAACTTTTTTCAGGTCTTTATGTTGTTTGTAACAAAGGGGACATGAATGTGGGCAAGGTCCAAGAAATACCTTTGTAGAATCTTGTGTGTGACCTCTGCTAAATTTGGCAAAATCTTCCCTTTAGTGGCACCGTGGTCAGATATTCTGTGACGCTATCATGGTGGTCTTGCATTAGGGTTTTGAAATCCTCTGCTAAGTAAGAAGGCCCTGATGAGCTCACAATGTGAAGGTGGCTCTACGCTTTTTCCAAGGGTCCTTCAGAGCAGGTGATGGTGGGAAGAACATGTTTGATCCTTTTCCTCTTTTTTTTTTTTTGTAGATGTTTTAGCCTTAGAGAATCCCTACATATTCCGTGTAACTTACAATCAATTACATTTCTCCATTTTGTACAAATACGACCAGTTTTATGCAAAGGCATATAAATGACATTTCTTAGTAGGCATTTCTTCCATGTTTTATATTACAGCTGCATGTATCCACATTAGATAAGTCGGGAATATTTGAATGACAGATGTTAAAATTGTGTCATAAATCACAAGTTACTGAGCTCAGACTTCAGAGGAGCTGGATCCTCTCCTGGCACATTCAGTGGGAAAACAATTTATACCTCAGAATCATGTTTTGCACTGGAGGACATCCTTGTGAATATTTGGCTGCTGCTACTCCAACATCTCTTACCTCTGGGACAAATTCTTTATTCTGGTTCCCGCTGAATCTCGGGGTGATGGTTGGGGAAGAGATCTAACAACACTTTAAAGGTATGTGAAAGGTGCTCTTCATGTGCTGAGTTTCATATTTTTAACCTTTACATTTTAAAAATTTAAAGTAGCACCTTCCATTTCCTAAACTGATGACACCTGAGGATAAGGAGATCTCCACAGCCAATTGCCTCCAGTATGTCAAAGACAGAAGTGCCATTTTGCAGATACCCACTGAAGGTGCGGAAGCATGGTATTGCTGGGAACCAGCCAATTGCCACTAAAATACAATAATGCCAAAACTTGTCAGCAGGCTGAGCAAACCCAGCCCTTCTTACAATGTTGTGCCTACAGTGTTCTGTCTAAAAACTATTAGCCCTTGGAAAACTAGTTGACAGCATTTTAAAGAGGAGAATCGAATACTTAACAGTACCTCTGTAGGCTTCTCCCCATTTTAATGCACTCATGAATGTAGCCAAATATCACTCACACTTTAGTCTTTATTATATTGGAAGACAGCTGTAGATAAAATGTAACTTCTTGAACCAGTTTTAATTACTCACCTGTTTCCATAGCCAGTTTGTGGCATCAGTGGATATATTCGCGTGTCTAAGTCCAAGACATAAAATGGCTTTGTGTTATTTCTTTAGAAAAGAGCAAAAATCATAAAAGGAGCCCTGATTTTCACAACGGGAACATTAGATTTGCATTTTATTTTGAATAAAATGAGTGCATGCATGTGCTTATACAGGCAGTGTTCAGGCAGGCTTTGTGGTTTCCTAACCCATCCGTTTTGCCTAGAGAGCGGCGAAGAGAAGGCGGGTTGTGTTAGCAGCCGTAAATCCCCGTCTTTGTGTCTTGTCCCCCGTCGCGGACTTTCCTAGGGATGTGGCTGTAAGTTCGAAGCTGGGAAGGGCAGAGGTCCCCCATTGCAGACCCTGTAATGCCAGCGGGCAGAGGGTCTCGGTCCCTCTGTCTCCCCGGCTGCCCACCGCTCGGCTCCAGCTCTGAAGTCTTCAGCGCGGCCAAATACTGCCTGGTGCTGCGAAATGCACCTCTTCTAGCCTTGAAATGGGAGAGGCTGCTGGAGCTGCTAGTCCACGGTACTTGGGGGCCTCTGCCAGCAGAGGGTGGCTCTAAGACTGTTCATACACTGCTTTAACGTTCAAACACTTTACAGGCTGAGTATTGAGCGCGATGGCCTTGGTGCTTCCTTTATTGCCTAATACTCCATTTATCTTTAGTTAGTAATTGTAAGAAATTAAATATTTTAAAAAATATTTTCATTTGAGCTTTTCCTGACTGTTTATTCTGCTTTGGCATTATTCTTCCGGATGAGAATAGCCAAACATTATAATTAAGTTTAGGAAGTCAGGTTTGAGATAATGTTGCTATTGATTGGGAACTACTTCAGTCTAGGACCAAAGTATTTGAAATAAATAACTCTGTGAATAAGTTGTCAGCATTCTAGCATTTATTAGGGTTTGAAACCCAAGACATTGATAGTGAATGGAATTCATCTGGCCAAACTTCAGGCACCTGCCAGATGCCCAGTCTGTGCTTAGGCTTTCCTTACACTCCGTGGGGAGGACTGCGCACATCCCAAGGTTGATTTCAATACCTCTTAACCTGATTTAGGAATTGGTGTACAGAACACAAGCTAGCAGGAGCCTGATCCCAAGCAACATTTGCACATGTATAATTATTCTCATGTGGAGTCCCACTATGTGCGACAGTTAATGACTAGACAGTTAATTATGTGAGTAACTATTATGCGGGAATGGGCTCAATTCTCGTGCTTGTGTTACAGGGAGACTAATTTGTCTCTTGAGATGTCTGTTCCTTTCTGGTGGCTACAGAGGGAGCTCAAAGTTAGACTTCTAACCTACACGTCTACCTGAGATATATCACTCGTGGTGTCTACAGGCAGGTGTTACTGATATTGGGAGTGCTCTGCCTCATCTTTAAAGGGCTGTAGACACTTAATAGATTTTATGGATCTGATTTCACATCCAGTGGCATGAAGTGTGACAGTTACTTTGTGTAATTAGTAGATAGTCGTTAACTTCTCTGAAATCAGTGGAATTCCACATGGGACCAATTGCACATGTATAAGTAGTTCAGGCTGTTGTTGGCTGGAGATCTGTTAGGAAGCAGTACGTAATAAAAGGTAGTAGTAAGTGACGATGGAAACCTTATCATGTTCTAATATATAGCAATTTATATTCTCTATTGGATGGTCTGTTGAGAATTCTCCTACATGTATTTAAGTAATTTTGAAAGGTTTGATACAAGAATTCCTGTCAGTGATTTCAGATTATTTACCACTCGGAACCTAGGTTTTCAAAACAGAACTCCTATCTAAAGTTCTTTAATTTTCAAAAAAACCTGAGTACCAGCAGTCTTCATTTTGAACTGTTCAGAAGTATAGCACAGGTGAGGCCTTAGTATCTACTAGGGTAGGTAACATTCCTCTCTGCAGAAACAGAGCAACCCAGTGACCAACTCAAGCAAAAGATGGAAGAGGCATTTTCTGTAATGGCTACAATTAGCAGCTAACTTCTGGCTTTCCCTTCCCCAAAACACAGGCAATACCAAACATGAGTGGGATTTGCATCCTCCTCTTCTGCAGGGATCAAGCCTTTCGAACCAGTTTTCAAAAATACGTCCGCAGTGCAAGAAGGGTATTTGGTGAACTTGAACACCGAGAAATGCCACAGGAATGATTAAGGGATTAGAGGAACAGGGTCAGTAGGATAAGACAAGGTTATTGCAGACACGGGGGTGTATTCATGACACCAGCATACGCTGTGGCTCTTTTGGAATGGTTTCCAGTCTACGCCAGAGTGTACAGAGCTTTCTGCAGGATTTAGTGTGCCCGGTGCTTGTGCTCTGCTTGAGGTTAATAATATGGAAAATCTTGTGTGTGATTCCTTGCTGTAATGACCTGTGAGTATACCTATGGGCTTTCAAGTTGTGGAAGTGACCCATGATTTATGAAATAGCCTCTTCCTGTTTGCAGTGATGCAGTGAAATACTGAGTCATTTCTAACCTTTTAGCCTTCCCTGTACAAGCTTGTTGTTGCTTGCTACCTGTCCCCTAGGATTTGGATTGATGGTACTGGACAACAGTTTTTACTTGAACTAGTCTCAATTTTATCAGTTTTGGATAAATCACTGCCTTTTCCTAGAGAAAAGGTTTGAGCTGCATCACTGTTAATCCGAATTATAATAAATTGCTAAAAAATTAGCTGTGTGTAGTTTAGTTTAAATTAATGAATTCTCAGTTGGTTGCATTCACTGCAAGCTCTAGCTTTTGGTTCCCTAAAGTGAGGCTAAATTACATCAGTGATTTAGCCCTTAACCTTTTGTCCTGGTTTCGGCTGGGATAGAATTAATTTCCTTTCTGGTAGCTGATATAGTGTTATGTCTTGGATTCAGTATGAGAAGAATGTTGATAACACACTGATCGTTTTAGTTGTTGCTAAGAGTGTTTAGACTAAGTCAAGGATTTTTCAGCTTGTTAAGCCCAGCCAGCAAGAAGGCTGGAGGGGCACAAGGAGTTGGGAGGGGACACAGCCAGGGCAGCTGACCCAAACTGGCCAGAAGGGTATTCCATACCATGGGATGTCATGCCCAGTATAGAAACTGGAGGCAGTTGGCCTGGGGGGGAATCGCTGCTCGGGAACTAACTGGGCATCGATCAGCGAGTGGTGAGCAATTGCATTGTGCATCACTTGTTTTGTATATTCCAGTCCTTTTATTATTACTGTTGTCATTTTATTATTGTTATTATCATTTTTAGTTTCTTCCTTTCTGTTCTATTAAACTGTTCTTATCTCAGCCCATGAGTTTTGCCTTTTTCCTTCCAATTCTCTCCCCCATCCCACTGGGGGGGGAAGTGACTGAGCGGCTGTGTGGTGCTTAGTTGCTGGCTGGGGTTAAACCATGACACCTTTTCACAAAGGAGGCAAACTCTGCTTTGCTTTTGTTTTTCCCTGTGATGATCATCTATACAGGTCAGTGTGGGAAGGTCATCCTCTGTTATCATCTTGATAAGAATGGTTTTTTCTTTGTTAAACAGAGCCAAGCTATAAAGAAAGTATGTCCTAAAACTGTATTGCAGGTCTGTAGTTACCAAGACCAAATTAATTCACATCTGTGATACTATATCCATTGATGCCCTTACTCTCACAATCTAGTTCAACTCCTAACATAGTTTTGGTTTCATCTTCTAAAATGAATATTTTTATTTTTTGTGTAGTTACAAAACCCTGTCATCCAAAGGTCTATTTGCCAATGAAAACCTGCCTCACATATCGCAGTCCACTATAAAGATCTTTTCTGCCATCTACACAAACCCTCTGGTTTTGTAGGACTTGCAGTGATTTGTTTGTATACCCTAACTCTATGCCTTGAGCATGGATGACGGTAAACACTCCTGTCCCCAGTTCGTCCAGCATCTTGTAGGCAGCTTCCCACTTGGCATATTGACTTACAGTGGTTTCTTCCCCAACAAGGAGACTGGTTTTTGTTACATGCCAAGGCACCTAACTCTCCTCCCATAGTGTAATGAGCCCAGGGGCCCAAGAAGAAGTTCTGGATTCAGCTGGAAGGTAGATATTGCCATGCTCCACCGGATTGTATTTCACTGCATTTTGGAGCAAGCCCCTAACGCCATCGAAATCTCAGCAGTATGACATCTGACCCTTCCGAGGGCTGAAAGTGGTGTCTGAAAACAGAACATAAATTCCTTCATCAGGTTCTTACAGTTGGATATTTTATCCTTTCTCTACAGAATATAGCAGGGGCTTAGAGCATCCAGCCTTCTTTACTTTTCTCATTCAGGGTGGCTTAGTTTAGTTTAACTTTGACTCTGAAAACACAGCATCTGGCTGAAAAGCTGCATATTCAGCAGCTGCACATGCTGATGGGTGTGCTAACAAATAGCTAGAGACCACAGAGCTATGTTGTTGTTAATTCCTTTCTGTGAGTGAGACATTGCTGTTCATCTCTTGGACAGTATCGTAAGACACTTACTGGTCTTGCCTATCACTGGACCCAGCTGATAGAGTGTGAACTCATGCGTAATCTGTATATGCCAGTTGTATAGCCGTCGTGCCTTCCTAGAACCAAGTGGGTTTTAGGCATTATGCCACAGAGAAAGAAAGAAGATAGAACAAGTTAAACAGGGTAAAAGAGCCAACAATTTTCCAGATTTGAGATGCAGTGCCTTTGGGTATTGACAATTTACAGTTGTTTTGTCAAGGCACGGAATTTTGCAAAAGCTTTTACAACGAAAATGTGGATGATGGTTTTTCTTGTGGAACATTTCAATGGCTATGCTCAGCTTTCCCAATGGGATCTTACTTTCTTAGAGCAGAGATTTGTCACCGCTTACTTGATTTGGATAAACTTTCTGCCAAAATCAACAAGGAAGGAATTGACAGGACAGACTTTAGTAACAGGGAAATTGTGACACGTTTGAAGAGAACGCACGCTCGGAGGAGGGGCTACTTCTGTTTCAAAAAGCAGCTTCTTATCAGCAAAACAAGCTCTACTCTTTCCTGCAGATGTCTTGTCTCTGCCTTGCAGCAGTGCTAAGAAGATGTTTTGTCTTGTAAGAAGCCAAGGGAAAGAGATTTACTATGGTAAGAACATCTATGCCTATGCTGTTTAAACTCCAGTCATTCTGTTGAGTTGAACTAAGACAAGCATTAAAACCAACTGGGACTGTAATGATTAGAAGTCTTTGCAGTTATTACAGGGTCCATTTTTCTACTGAATCAACACATGCTGCAGCTTCTATGACAAAGGAAGGGAATACATATTGGTACAACAGCACATAAAAATATCATTCATTGCCCTTCTGCTGACTGGTCGTGGGTGGCTGGGGCAGACATGTCAGTCTTCCAAGACTAATCAATGGCGCAAAACCTGAGTGCATGAAAAATGCCATTTTTTTAATATGCCAAGATCAATATTAAAGCAGTGGAGATGCTAAGCAGTGCACAGAGCCATTGTATCTTTCAGAAATCTAACTGAACACAAGTAGCCAGGAGTCCAAGAACTGGATTAAAGCAGGGATGATGCCACTTCTCCCTGAAACACTACAACCAAAATTAATAGTGCACCATTTCTTCCCAAGCCTGAATATTCACTTGCACACAAAGAGAAGAACATGGGAGCTTTTTAAAAGCCCCTTGATAACTGGAACAAGAAAACTTTAATTGTTTAGCTATGAGTGGCATGTCCTCTTATAAAATGCAAAACAGCCTTGTGGGTTTTAGGTCAAAAGCTAACAAGATGAGCTGTAAGCTCTTATTACTTCTTCTGTTCCTTCACAGTAAAAACCTGGAGTGCTTTAAAAATGCTGAGAATGTGACAGTGATTGACAAGAAAAGAAGGCATGTAAAGAGACATTGTGCTGAAGAAATTTTAATTTTTATTAAACAAAATCGATAACTGATGTAGGTCTTGCGTTTGCAATCTCAACCAGAAGTTAGGGCTAACTTTTCTCAGCCGAGACCCTTAGACACTCTGCCTTTCACCCTTATGAAAGATCACCTAATTTGTAAAATCCCAGAGTGACTAAGGAGAGCAATCCTAAGAAATTAAACAGCTTCCTGAACTTTTTAACTTTTTCTCAGTGAAAGCATGTCTTGTTTTTAGTGTGTGTGCAGTGGATGTGTAAGGCTGCTTCCATCATTTTTGTTCCTGGATCCATGCACTACTGGATCCCCAAGTATATGGGTTTGGTTCCAGTTAGGTGTGGGCATGTGACCACATTTCCATTGAATTATTAAGTATTATAGAATCATTTAGGTTGGAAAAGACCTTCAAGATCATTGAGTCCAACCATCATCCATGCCCACTAAACCATGTTATAGAGTACCATGTCTAGGCGCTTTTTGAATACCTCCAGGGATGGTGACTCAACCACTTCCCTGGGCAGCCTATTATAATGTATGACAACCAGCTGAAATCAAGGCTGCAACATGCTCTCATGACATGCCCTCTGCAATTCCCAAACTTTTTCTGCCATTTCTGTACTTTTACATCACTTTTCACGTATTCATGAACACTCTTTCACAAAATAGCCTTGGAATTGCAGTTGCTCTTTCCACTTCTGATCTGCATATATAGCAAAACTCAGGAAAAAAATTACACCTAGGATCAGTTCTTCTCAGCCTATGTGGAAAACAGAAACACAAATTACTGTCTCTGAAATTGCTAGGCAGAGTCCACAGTGTCACTTGTTTGACCACCTCTGTTTTTCCAGACTTGACAGTGGCAGGGCTTTAGGAGGGAGACACTTTCTAAATAAGCAGAATATGTACTGATCCTATGTCTTCACCTACTAGCATTTGTCCATCATTCATTCACACAGTGGCCAAATTACCAATCAGTTCTCTGCATCCTGGCTTGCCTCATGAGTTCTCCACCAGGTACAAGGGTGCTCCATTAATCAAATAGGAATCTAGTATTACTAATGCTAGAAGTTTGCCAGCCTAATAAAAAAATACAAAATGTCTCAACTAGACTTTTATTCACTATTAGCTGAACAAACAGAAGAAACTTGTTCTTTTTGAGGCCTGTAAAAGGTAGTTTTGGGACAGACGTGAAAAACACAACTTGAAGTCACACTTCATGAAGATGAATATGTACCTCTCTGGATGTGCTGCAGAGCATCCTCAGACCAATGATGTTACTGCCAGGAGGGTTCCAGCTCTCAAAAGCCAATTTTATCACAACTGAAGTATTCCTCAACAGGAATATGAGGGTGTTTGGAGGAAGTGGTGGGAAAAGTAAATGGATATAAACCTGGTGGGACCATAAAGGGGAGACAATATTTGACATCTAGCACTGAGGGCTGGCCAGGATATAGTGCTGAGGCAAGGAGCCAGACAGAACCCTCTGCAGGCTGAAATGAGAGCTGAGGTTGAATTCTAATCAGATCACAGTGATTTCCAGACAAGGTGTTGCAGGTGACACACCTTGAACACTACAAAAGTGTTCAGAGCATTGCAGTGTTGAACCAGTACCACTCCATACACATTTTGCCCAAGAGGCCAAACAAGCTCAAGCTCGGCATAATGTACCAGGCCTTATGACTTTGTTTCAGACCAGTTTAACTCTGTCAAATGGTAGTGGATATAGCTGATGTTGAACATGATGGCTACCTCAACAGTGCTGCCTTTTCTCCCTTATCATCCTTTCCACTCACTCTGAAAGGTCCAGAAGGTTCCACTCAGCAGGTTGCAGGAGAGGTTAGGAAATGAGGAATGAAGTGAACCCCTAAAACCCAGCTATATGTCTATGTTAGAGGAGACGTTTCCTGGTTAGAGATCTTCTGTGTATCCTACATGTGTTTTCTAATTTCAGTATTAGATAAGATCTGAAATTATTTGTAACTAATACAGAAATTGGTGTTTTCATGACAAATTGAATTATGGCATACCAAATTTCTGTCACTGAAACTCAGTGTCTTACATTTGCTTTGTCAACCAAACCGATCTCTATTTTGTTTGTGAAGTACACAAGCAAAGATTTATAAATATGATAAGCACATTTAAATATCCACAGATGTCAGAAAGCATTGAAACTAGTTCCCGTGTTAGCTCAGCAAATCAAATATGTTTAAATACCCACAGATGTCAGCATGTTACAGCAAGTCCTTATGCCATATCAGCAAATAAAATTCAAACAGTTGCTTTGCAATCGATGTTTCAGTATAATTAGTGCCTCTGTCATGCTTTCAGTAACTCTTTTCAAGCAGCAAACCCACCATACACCAGCTCCTCTCTCAATTCCCTACTGGCTTCTGTCTTAGCTGTTCTGTTACAACTACATTTCTTTCTCAGAGATGCTGGGGACAAAATAGATATTGACTTATTAAGGGAGGTTTCTAAATCAACTCCAAGCATTCTTCCAGCTATAATTTACTTGTCATTACTGTTATATACTACTCATTGGGCAAATTTAATCAATTTGCCAGTAGAGCAATTATATCAGGGGCTTTACTTGAGCAGTGTCCAACTGAAACAGACGTGGTTTTAGCAAGCTAAAATTAGGGGCCAGAAAAATACACGAACTTATATAAAATGGGAAAGATACTTTGGGATTCTAGATATCTGGATTATTCTGACAGCCCATAGCCAGCATATACAAAGGAGGAAATTTAATATCTTTCAGTACATAGATGTCTGAATGCATCCACCAAGACATCATGAGTGAATTTAGAGTGTGTGTGGACAGGGAGGGCAAGGAGTCAAGAATAGCAGTAGATGCTAACTGGAAGTGAAATTAATCACACTCTCTATCCCGGGAGGTATTTAAAAGACACGTAGACATGGTGTTTAGTGACATGGTTCAGTAGTGGACTTGGTAGTTTTAAGTTAACAGTTGGACTCGGTGATCTTAAGGGTCTTTTCCAACCTAAATGTTTCTATGATTCTATGAAATGTGCATAGGCACTATGTTTAGGTGTTCTGTAATATAAATTAAAAAAATGAATTATAAGATTGATGTTTTCTACCTTAAGTTAGAAATAATAAAAAATATTTTTCATCTGAGGAATACCAACATCTTGAATGAACAAATGAAACCAATATATTCCACTACCAAGAAGGGCTACAGTGGTTTGCTAATGAATATGTAATGCCTACATTAACATTTTTATTAGGCACAAGTCATCATTTTTTCATATCCATAAACACAGTAGACCATGCATGAAATTACTACTTTTCAAGAGAGTGAGTTGTGTTTCCTGTTGTAAAGACATGTAAACCATTGCTTAACTGCTGTGTGGTTTCCACTAACAAGGTTCTTTGGGATATCTTTTCTCTTCTGTTGGTCAGGAACCATATGGCAATGACAGAACCACATTTTTAGATAACTCATTTGTTTAACTAACAAAAAATATCTAATAGTGTAATCTAGCCTGGAGGAGCTGACATGCTCCAATTCAACAGCTTGCTTCCTTCTTAAGAGGTCTGAAAAAATTTAGAATCCTGTCTCGTCCACAGTATATGGAAGATTAAAATTTCTTCCTGAGATTTTGAATCCTTTACAGAGTAACTATTCCCATCTTCTCCTGGTCTTCAGAGTGCAACTGATTTTTTTGTTCATTTTCAATAAAATTTTATGACTAATTCAGTGCAGCTCATGTGTTGAAAATAAATTAACTGTATTAGTATGAGTCAAAAGGCGAAGAAATAATTTGTAACTAAACGAAGGACCTGGTTGCAAGTTCTTTTCTATGATAGGTTAGAGTCCAAAGTTAGGCTAGATATTTCTGCTAAGCTAAGTATTTCCATTTACTCATGATTCTCCTAATCCCCAATTAACATGGGCAGCCATTTAGCAATGTAGACAATCATCCAAAGCACTGTCACCACAAAAGTTCAGCTGGATCATTCACCACACAGATGAATAATATGTGCTAGTGGGGCGGACATGAGCCAGCTGACCAACAGGACCTTTCCTTTGCCCTTGCCTTGACATGTGCTCCCACTCTACGTGGCTTCTTTCCCTGCTCCCTCTTGTGAAAAGCTTTCCTTCACACCTGTTGCCTCCCTGCATGCTGAGTTCCTGCCTCTCGCCAGCGCTCGCACAGGGAGCAGAAGCCCCACCAGACAGAGCTGAAGTCAGGAGTGCAGATTCCCACGTGGAGGAAAGACCCTGCAGACAGTGGGGGTGTCACAGCAGCTCTGCGGTGAGCACCAGCCTCTGGCGAGGACTGGCAAGGGGCAGAGAGTGGTCCGTGCTGCTCAGCTCAGCCACTAGCCTCCTCAGGGGAGACGTGCTGGCGTGGGCGATGGGATCAGCAAGTTGCTGATGCAGAGGAAGCTGTTACAGGGGAGCAATGGGAAGCAGAAGGAAGGGATTGCTGGTGGGAACCACTGCTAAGATAGCTGAGAGCAGACTTGCACAAGTCCCCATGCCCCACTCTGCTCAAACTGCCTCAGAGCAACATCCCTGAATGAGCAACATTCTCACAGAGCAGTCATGGGATTATACAGTTCATCTTTCTTTGTGCAAAGTAGGAGGCAGGTGTATATTTTTATTTGTTTACTAATACAGTGGTTAATGTTAAAAAAAAAAAAAATCAAAGTTTTAATAACTGCTGGGATAGTGATCAAAACACTGGAGAAGAAAATTGAAGCTGTGTGGAGATGTGATTGAGTAAATCTGAAAGATGTGGCCTTTTAAAGTCTGTGAGAGTCTTTGGTGTGCTTAGTGGCACCTGTAAAATTTGATGTGGTATCAAGTTGATCCATTCTGATTCTGAAAGATTTTGATAACTGCAAATGTACCATGACTGAGTCTATTGTAAAGAGGTTAATTTCACAACCACTTACTTCCTGGTAAGTGCAATAAATTCTTATAACAAAATTCTTTGAGGCACAAGGTAGGTTTCAGAACCTATGTTCTTCCTTTAGGGAAAGAGATCATAAGCCTCTGGGAGCACATTGTATTGCTATTGTGAGATAGCTTGATTCAGTGTCTCACGAACACAATTTACAGGCACTGCACAAAAAAGGAATTGATTAATGTATTAACACTATCAAGGTTTTAAATAAAATATAAAACATTTCAAAAATGGTAAAAAGAAAAAAAAAAAACAACCAACATTGGAATTAAAGTCACTAAAAGAAAAGAACCAGCGTCTTCACTCCTGTTCAAACCACCAACTGATCAAATAATTTTTGATCCAGAATATTTATGCATGAGTTACTGTTTTGGTCAGATTAGAGAGGTTCCCTATTCCTTGCAATACAATTTGGTCTTATTGAGCAGTTCCTGCAATTACGCAGAAAAAGTGTAGAAACATTATTATGCAACTCTTGTGGACTCCTGACTTTACAAAACCTAAGCCATAAAATGCTGTGTCTTTTATGTTGGTACTGCACTGTAAGGAGCTGTGAAGCACAGACAATAAACTCTGTGGGACTGATCATGATTGTTGAAGATGATCTGAACAAATCTGAAAATTATCTGTGTATAAGGATATACCTATAAACTGGAGCTGTAAAACCAGATTTTACTTCACTTCAGTTGGACCACTTTCAAATACCAGAAACCTGAATATGTATTTATAAAAAAATTTTACATTTAACATATGCAAAAGGCAGATTTGTTTTGCTGTCAGGAGTGAATGAAGAGTAGCATCTTTTATTAGGTTGTACTTGTGATAATACCTTACAATACATAAGCTCAAAGGCTGGTGATTTGGGCATACGAAGATCCATGAGAATTATTTCCTCTATTTGGGATTAGACAGGTACATCGGTTAGCCTATTCTGACTTCCTCATGGGTCATCTGATTGCTTGGGAAGGATGTATGGAAAAGCAATGCAAAAAATCCTGGATTTTGGCAGAAAGTAAAGGAAACAAACAAAAAACTCAAATATTTTTGATTGGATGCTATCTTGAAAAAGCAATTTTTAACCTGCAGGTATTGTGGTGTTCTGTATGAGCCAGTGATAGGCTCCTGCTGTATAACTAACCACTCTAAGATCTGCCTTTAGAGAATATTGTATTTCACACGTGAGCAAGACTCTTAAATCAAAGTCAGGAGAAAACCTAAGGTGGTAAGAACTGAAAGAGTATCCCTGGAAAGCAATTTTTTGCTTCAACTTTTTGCTGAAGTTTTCCTTAAAAGAGACTTTTTAGATGATGGTAAACACACATGACTGAAAAATAGCTGTTACCCAGGAGAATGTGAAACAACTCTCATATTGTGGATCCAACTCTTCAGATTATACCACTAGACAAAGCAAATTATGTTTACTTCTGGCTGATGAAGCCAACAGAATACAGTGAATGATTCATGGCAAAATCACTTTTGAAAATATAATAAAAAGCTTGAAAAGCCCTAGTGTTTTTTATATGTTTGTATGTTTTTTTCTTTTTAAGGATGCTGATGCTAGGGCAATCAGTGTTCAATATTTGTATAATATAATATAATTTGTATACAATCCTAACATGCTTTCTGTGAGTTGAAAAAGATTCAGAATATAAAAATTTAATATCTTAAACAGTGGAAATAACATTGGTCATGGCAGCTATTTTTTTTGTCTTTCTACTGTGGCCAAAGGAAAATGATATGACCCTATTTATGTTTTATGTAGGTTTTTGACACCTGATTTCTGGGAATCTGTACTAGTATAGACCTGCATAACAATACTATTTAGCTAGAGGGCTATGCTGTACTCCCCAGATAGTTTCAAGCTGTATTCCAAGCCAGGAAGAACAAAATCCACTGTTACCTTAATATTTTTGTTTCATTGTATTTTGTCTGGTTTGCACACTTCAGCTTTGTCATTTTTATTATTGTAGCTTGTGTGCGTGTGTGTGTACTTGAGTTTATTTCCTGTTCTTGGTGTTTTGCTAGTTTTTTTCTGTCTTGTGATTCTTGTAGTCTTAGATTCATCTATTCATCACAACATTTTTGGTGGAAGGGTCACAAGAACTATTTTCACTAATTTGTGAAAGGTTTCCCATCAGGGATTCATAAACAGCCAAATGCCATAAATAGCCAAACATATAATCTCTGATATACACAATCAATAGCTTTTAATTGTTGCTATCTGTCAGGTGGAACAACATGCAAGGGAATTGGCTTGACAGCCTA
>JAVJGG010000027.1:19148107-19182206 GCA_035590195.1 Aviceda cuculoides
ACGCGGGGAGGGGAGCGGCCCAGGAGCCGGGGGCCGCTGGGGGAGAAGCAGGCGGAGGGGAAGCGTGTCTTAGCTGGGATCAGGGAGCACGGGGCGAGGCGTCGGGGGCTCCTCCTTCCATCGCTGAGCTTAAGGCTGCCGCTTCTACCCTCCACCCCCTAGGGAGAAGGGGACTCGAGGGAGGGGAACAGCCCCCACACCACCCCGTTCGTAGCAGGGGGGAGGGTTTGGGACCCGCCCCACCAAAAGCTCTGGGAGGGCAGTGTGGCTCGCGTTTTAAGCCCCGTGTAAATACCAGACACAATATGGCCGCCTGGCAGTGACTGGGCAGCAGCACCTCGCCCTTGTAGCTGGGCTTTCCCCCTCCATGGAGCCAGGATTCGGTGTCTCGAATCTGGTGTCTAAACCCTTGTATTTAGCGATTTCGAAGGCAGACGAATGTTGCGGTCGTTAGAGAGGACCTGACTGGGAGATACTGTGGAGGGTTGGGTTTTTTGGGGGGTAGTTTAAAGGAATAAAAATAAGGTTAAGTTTATAGCACGCAATTTGTCCATTTCTGAAGGGCTGAATATAATTACTTTTAAGTATCAGTTAAGGTTATTTTCCCAGTGCGGTCCCTCTGAGATATTATTTTGCGGGGGGTGGGGACCCTTATCTTATAGGAAAGTTTGTGGGTGAAAGGTGATCATCTGCTCTGGATAGAAAATTGTATGTGGTGGTGATGGGGGTTGTTTTGCTCTGCCTGATTAGAGAAAATTCTGTGGGCTTGGGACAATCTGTTTAGATTTCAGGTGATCTGTGCCCTGAGTAATGCTAGTGTTGTGCGTGTATTTAATTTATTTTGGCTAGAGAAGTTTATTGGTCGAGGATGGGGAAGAAGAAATTCTCCCTGACTGTAGAAACTGCAGCAGCCTGTAGGATCCTAACATGGCGTCTGAAAGGCACATGATATAAAAAGAAGGGAAAGAGGAGGCTCCCTCTGAGCCCAACCCAGGCAGTTGCTGACATCAGTCAGCCACAGCACATGGATGGGGGTTTACAGCACCTTTTTAACAAGAACATTTTGTAAGAAAAGGGTTCTTCTTTCACTCCCCCCCCCCCCCCCATTCGTGCCAGTCACCCCTCCCCCGTTGTTTCCCTTGCTCCCTCTGATCTCAGGTGTTCCAAGGCTTTTTTCCTTTGGCTTTAAATCGTGGTTTATAATGGTGAGAATTGTACTATCTTAATGATGGGGAGGGAAGGATCTCTTAAGTTATTTAATCTGTCTTTCTATCAATGCAGGTTGGCTTTTTAGTGTTCCACAGACCTCTTCCAGTCTAGTTTTAAATGCTGCCAGTGGCTGAGTTTGGCCATTCCTTGGGGAGGTGACCTCGTAATCTAATAGATCTCACCATTATATCTCCTAAAGGGCAGTGGATGTGTATAAAATGATTTGTGATTAATATCAATGCTGTCAATTTTTTTTTTTCATTTCTGGGTGATTTAGAGCCTGCCCTGAAGTGTGTTTTTTTTAAAGATGTCTTAAATCCTGTATCAATGGTTAGTTTTACCTAGTTACTGTTTGTGACTGTGGTTTATTCAAGGCAAGTTTTTAGTTGTTTCTGGGAAAGTGATCTCCTTTACTAAGCCACTTTTAAAAAGTGTTGCCTGGAGACAGTTTGTTTAGTGTAAAACTTGAGTGGTCTGCTTTACTATTTAATAAATGGTTCTGAAATGTGTGACTGGTATTATAAAATTTGTAAATAAAAAGTGTGAAATTTGTATTTGTCTTTTTATTTACCATTGTATAGTGCAGAATTTGTTTCCAAGACCCATTTTGTATACAAGGTTGGTTTTTTTTAAACAAATTTTTGCACGAGTTTGTGACTTGGGGTTCAATTGCCAGATATGATTTTAAACTTGAAATCTTTTAGGAAACTAATAAAAGAGAGCCACACATTTCCAACGGTAGCTTTTCTACATTATTTGAAGGAACAGTGGGAATTCTGTAATGAAGTCTTTAATATTATGCTGATGAGCTCAGAGTTAGCGTTCTTCTGTGTTCTGGTGATTATGCGGCGCCTCCCTGCCTTTTGGTTAGTGTCATGTGGGCACCTTTCTTGCTAGGGGGTACTGTATAGACCACCTGAAAACAAAATACATTCAAGTCTGGGATTCCCTTTTGTGGTTACTGGAATATGCACTAGATACCTTGACATAATAAACATTTCCAGAAGAGAAGACTTAAATATTCCAACCATATTTAAGTCATGGTTCTTAAAATGTGTCGCCTGAGTAGCTTATATTTGAAGTAGGGTATGCTGCTGAGCTTCTAATTCTGTGCTGTAGTTTGAAGTAGGCTTCCTTACTAGATTATGGTGCTTCTGTGTGTAATTACTTCTAACAGTCTGATGCATAATGAAAGTGACAGTTAAACTTGTCACAGTGCCTTTGCTACTAAGTGATTCCCCAGCATCTCAAACTTGAAGCTTAGCTAAGTATTATAAGCTACTTCCATACATTGGTGAAATGGAAGAATATAACTTACTGTGTCAGTACCTCCTGGGCATAGGTACTTCTGAGACAGCTCTTTGTTTCCTTAACAGCTGACTTTCAAAAAGTCAGAAATGGTGCACTGTCCTTTTTAATAAAGGCAGGCATTCAGAACTTAAGAGTTAGTGGTTTTAATGTGCCATTGTGCAGACTGCTTTAAAGAAGAAACCAGCATTCCACAGACATTTTAATATTAAGTAGCTGTAGACCCGCAGTCTTTGTTTTTTGAGGCTAGAGAGAGGCATTTATTCTAACACTGTTGCATATTAGCTTGTTTACAGCTCAGTATTGCATTGTAGTGCAAGATAGGCTTTTAATGTGCTGCAATTAGTTTTAGTTAACTGCATTTTTCTATTGTCTTATGTACAAAATACACCACCTGCCTGTTTTTACTGTTGTTCCAATATGCTCAAAGGCAGTGACACCCCCCCCACCCCCCCAACTAACAAGGAATTCTACCCTCTTCAATATTAAGTTTCAGGTCACAGTAAATTAATACACATTTAAGGGTGAGGAGACATTGTGATTTACCCATATAAAAATACTGTTGACTTGGTGCCCTTCTGTGAACCACCTTAAAGGGGAAAGAATTAAATCTAAAATTGTAAAGCAAGAGCACTTCCACACACTTGTCTGGACAACGGGGCTGCGAAGTAAGGTGTCGTTAATTAACCGAGTAGCCTATCCTGTTGAAAATGAGCAGTGAGTGAAGTTATTCTGGTTTTATCCTGAGCTTACAGGATGGTGAACAGGACTTAAAAGTATTATGAGTGGATGCTCTTCTAAGGGGATCACGGTCAACACAGGGCTTGTGCTGTTGTCTTTCATGTTGTCCTCTTCAACAAGTCTGTGTACTTGCTGATGTTTTCTGGAACTTTGCTGTGCCTTCTGCTTTGGAAAAGCCAATGGTGGGCATTAAAATCACATTGATTTGGGCCAGCAGTGCTTTGCGTACCTTAGAAGTCGCTGTAGTGGTCCAGCGTCACCACACTTCTATCGCACAAACTTGCTACAAGTTTCTTGAAGATGGATTTTTAAAAGAAACCCAAACAGCCAAACAACAAAAACCAAAGCCTTCTCTTGTAGCAAAGATGTGTCCAGAGTTTGAAGACTCCCTTCTGTGAAAGTCGTGATTGCAGTTCCTGAGCTTGTCTGTGTATTTACCCGGTCGACTAGATGGTTGCGTTTTGTCTGCATTTTGAACTTTGTTCTGACTGTGCATTTTTGCATGCACTCTGGAAATCTGAACTGTCACTATCTACAAGTGCCAAGAGAGAATGGGACTCCTTGCTCCGTCCGTTTGGATTACAGTGAAATATTTGTGACCTATTCTGCTGTAGTTTATGAAAAGACTGTTGATGCTCAACACGTAATCTACGGCTGCAGAAGTTCACTAATTTGGGCTGTTTGCCAGAAGTCTGATTTGTGTTCTGTGAAATCCAGAAAAACAAGCATTCAGGAGGTTTGAATTATAAACTATTTTTTAGAAGTTCCTTGAAGTGCTAACGATGGTTTCCTGCTAACTTAAAGTTACTTTCTCAAGTGGGTTTTGAAAGGTTACACTCAGTACACTAGCGGCAATACTGTCTTGTGGGCTGCTTTTTTCTTCCTTTTTTTTTTCCTCCCTTTTTTCCAAAGCTTTGATACGCAAACAAAATAATCTAAGGTGTTCCTTTTTTATTTGATAGACCCACCGCGTCATACTTTGAACTGAGTATCGATTTTCCAGATTAAGTTTTTGTATAAACAAAAAATCCCAAGCCAAATCCCTTGGTGTTTATAGTGGCAACCAAAAAGAGAGGTCTGTATTTCTGGGATTGGTAATCCCTTTATTTAAAAAGCTTAAAATATGTTTTTGTTGTACTAAACTTCTCAGTTTCTTTTTATTACTCCAGGCTCCTGCATCAGAGAAGCTCCCTGTTATGTACCTTATGGATTCCATTGTCAAGAATGTGGGAAGAGAATATCTTACTGCATTTACTAAAAACCTAGTTGCAACATTTATTTGTGTATTTGAAAAGGTATATACACTTTCAGAAAAGTTCTGTATTCTAAGCAAAATTTGTTCCTGGTAAAATAAATATATGCTTTCAGTTTTGGGTTTTCTTGGGTGGTGAACTATGCAAATTGATTGTTTTTTATAAATCTCAGTACTGTGTCTATACTGTGGAGGATTATTCCTGCTGCTATCAAGCGTGAAAGTTACATGTTAGCTGAAAGATGCAGTCTTACTTAATTTAATTTGGTTCATAACCATCTGTAATTTTCCTATCCAGGCAAGATTTTACTAACAGTATTTTGTTTACCGATTGCTTACCTGGATGGACTTTTTGTAATGTATAAACCAATTAATTATGAATTGTTGGTTTGTTTTTGAGATAGTCTTTATGCCGAGAATAGACTGAGAATTAGTTTCTTGTGGATTTCTCAGAGCTTTTCTCTCCTGTAGTTAGATTTGTCTGATTTATTTAATTCATGATGTGCAAAATGAGTGCTTAAACTGTGAAGAGTGAATAGCACTGACACCTTATTCTTTCCTGGTGGTCTGTGATTTGAAAAAAATGCTGGTCGGGGGAAAGGGACTTAGACTGTATTGCTATATTACATTACAAACACATGTTTTAATTTCATTCAACATCGAAAACTGCTGCCATATTTTTAAATTTTTGCTCGTAATCTTTAAACCCAGTGAAGTAATTGTGCGTATTCCTCAGTGAGAAAGGCAAATCATAGTCCAGTTTTTGGAAGGCTGGGCTTGAATGGGTTTAAGTTGGATCAGAAATGAAGGGTTAAATTCTGTGGTTTCCTGTATGCTATAAGAAAGTGGCATCTCATATGAATGAGATGAATGGAGCTTTTGCGTATTTATCTACCATTACATGTCAGTGAGGATCTGAGATCCCAGTATGCTTTATATGTGGTTTTCAGATGTAAAATGCATGATGAAATAAGGAATAGATCGTAATAATGACCATAGAAGACTTAAACTCCTTTGTGTAGAGTAGATAGATAGGTAGACGCTTACTTGTTTTTTCAGTGCTGGATTGTGAATGTTCTTTTACTGAGTTGCATTTAATATTATTGCAGCTGAACCTCTGGATAATAACTAATTTTCACAGTTTTATAGGTTAACTGTCTACTAAGCTAACCAGAAATATTTAATTAATGTGTATTAATTAAATGTGTAAAGTAGCAGTCACTTCTAATAGCTTAATTGGTCGCGTTAAAAGATGCAAGTAGAATTCCAGCACTGACATTGTTAAAAATTCTGTTTTATCAGTAAATGGTCACTAAGGTATCTTTAGACACTTGATGAAGTCAGAAACTTCTGCTCAGTTGTTTCTCCACCTTTTGCAGTGAACTTCATACCCTCTCATTGAAAATTGTATAGAGGCACCCCCCCAGTAGCTAAGTATGAATTATTTTTGTTGAAGTTCCTGCTCCTCCCTGAAGGAACCTCCAAACTTTCCAGACTATTCTTTGTCTTGCTGTAACATCTTAAAAATAAAACTGCAGCAAAAACCATCTACATAGTCAATGATTGAATTGGGATATTGACATTAGGACAGATGCATATGTTTTGTCCTCAAATGTTTCTCATTTATTGAACTACTCAAGTTATGAGATGACCTAAATTTTGCGTTAACTGTAAATTTCTAATTACCTATCATGAGATAATCCAAACTAATTGTTTGTGAAGAAGTAAAATGGGCACTGTCCTACAAGTATGCTTGATCTGTGGCTCACAGATGGGTCTAATTTTGCAGCTGAACTGAAATATAATTGACATCATTTTAGTTAATACTCTTTTTGTTGCATTTGTTGGGAAAAAAATCCTTCAGTGACTAAACAGCTGAGCAAAACACCTTTTCTGTTCATAAAGTTTGTTGTTTCCTGATTTGTTTATCATTGTTACACTCCATTCAGCACAAACACTTTAATAATGTATTGTCTCACAGGCTGTTGCCTTTCAATATTTTTGTTACTGTATTTTTTCCACAGAAATTGGGCAAGTAAAATGAGAATTTTGGTAATGGAAAAGTTGAAAGAAAATTCTCAGAGAATGGTAATACACAATAAAACCTTCAAATGGCCTTGAAACACCAATTCTACATTTGAGCTTCTGTTACTCATTCCGTTGGCATAGACGTATGATCTGCATTGCTTATAAATTCTTTATAGCAAGTTCAATGTGTTAAAATGGCAAACTGTTGATAGAAATAGGAAATAAATGAAATCTTAAGTTCTACAGAAAAGTTTAAGAAATTGTTTTATATTAACTTAACAAGCCATAGAATTGTTTTATTGTTTTAGGTGGATGAAAATACTAGGAAAAGTTTATTTAAATTACGCTCCACATGGGATGATATTTTTCCTTTGAAGAAACTATATGCACTTGATGTCAGAGTCAACTCATTAGATCCTGCTTGGCCAATTAAACCTCTGCCCCCAAATGTGAATACTTCTAGCATCCATGTGAATCCTAAATTTTTAAATAAATCGGTAAGTTTTTATGCCTATTGTATGAACAGATGGTAATACTTGTAGTTTTCATTGTTTGTATGCTGCTTTTTGACAATTTAGTATATTAAGAATGAAGTATCTGACTTTTGTAGACAGGTAAGAGGAATTTCCAAATTCAGAATATTTGATGGGTTTGTTTTTTATATGTCAAAACTGTATTCTAGATTTTTGGAACACTGATTAATTTATATTAAATCATGTACACCTGTCACAGCAGGCAAATTCTAGTGGGGCAAAAGTTTCAAATTGTTTTAGTTATATTTTGCATTAAAAGTGCAATTTATAACTGCTGTACAAAGTAAGTTGCAGTACTGGATCATGATAACAGTTCAAGGAGGTGGAGTTAGTTGATTCCATCAGGATTTTAAATGTAACTTTTTTTTATTCTGTTTTTAGCCAGAGGAATCTACTGCACCTACCTCTGCTGTCACTTCTGGTGCCTCTACTCCTCCAGCTGTTCCTGAAATACAAAAGAATTTGACACAGGAGCAACTGATAAGGCAGCAATTGCTTGCAAAGCAAAAGCAGTTGTTAGAACTTCAGCAAAAAAAATTAGAGCTGGAGCTGGAACAAACTAAAGCACAGTTGGTGAGTAGGATAGTTGATGAAACTTTTATAGTTGGGACTCACTTTCTTTTGGACAGTACTTAGCTATGCTGGTAACTGCCATACATTATTTTTTCATTATGATAGGGAAGCATAGCCATTTTAGGACTAGAGCAGTGCAAGTTGATCTGCAGTTCCTGAACAGTGTTTGCTACCTAAAAACCTTAAGGGTTACACTCAAAATAGAGGTAAAAAAACCCGGTGAAGTTCTTGGTTTTCTGTTTTTAACTTCTCTCCAAAATTATGCCTGCCAATAATCCTTGTCTTCCACCTCTTCTTGCGGCTTACAGCAAGCCAGGCTTTTCCAAATACATTTGCTCTTACAGAAGAAGGAAGCGTAGTTGTTGGAAATAAAGGCAGTTTCCTCATTAGGTCAGTTTGGTTTGATGCTACCATCTGAAGATGGTGGTTAAGCTGTATTTTTTACATTTGTAATTGAAGGTCTTGCTATGTTGACAGTTGATGATACTAAAATAAAGCATCTTTGCAGTGTAGAAATATGAAAATTATATCAGATAGTTGGCAGCTTAGTTGCCTTGAGCGTGTGGAATATATAGAAAAACTAATGCTGTAATGAGAACATGTGCCCAAGTAACATGTTTTGCAGTATTGACTTTGTAGTTCTGATTTTGCATTATATTGAATTTGATCTTTTGTAATAGTACTGCATTATTTTAACACTTGTGATAAGCAATTAATGGGTCATTTTCAGTTGAATGGTTGGATCTCGTAACTTTCAAGACATTTCTATTTATACTTCTGGTTTCGAGACAGACTATGAGCATCTCGGGGTAGGAGTTGTCATGCAGATTAATGCTGGATTTTTTTCCTATTTCAGGCTGTATCTCTTAGTGTTCAGCAAGGATCATCTACTATAGCTTCAGTTCCAGCACCTTCCAAGCAACACATGTCTCCCACACCTCATATGACAGTTAAACCACCTCATCAGACTGCTGTGCAATCCGAAAAAAACAAACCATCCCAAAGTCCTCCACTTCATGATATGAAAATAGTAAATAGGGATCCTCGACTTAATAGGATGGCTCAACATTCTTCTCATGCTAAAGATCAATCTCATAGGAAAGAATTTCCACCAAACACGACTAGTCAGTCTGATACCAAGGCAAATAAAACAACACAGGCTGAAAAGCAAAACTCAACAAAGCAAGAAAAATTGAAAGCAAGTGAAAAAACACAAAAAAAAGAACTTGACCAGTCAGAAGCAAAATCTAAATCACCATCCCCTTTGAAAAATAAGCTACCCAATGCTAAAGATGCTAAAACCCAGGAATGTGAAAGCACAAAAGTATCTGAAATCAGTAAGCGGGATCCAAGACTGAAAAGACATCTTCAAGATAAGTCAGAGGGCAAAGAGGAGGAGGTGAAAGAAAAGCGGAGAAGTACAGAGAAAAAAGAAAAAGAGGAACATAAGACAGGTGAACATAGACCAGTAGGCAGCAGAAATAAAGTAATTAATGGTGCTGTTCAGAAACAAGACACAATTACAGAGGAGTCAGAAAAACAGGGTGGAAAACAAGGGAGATCAAGTAATAGAAAACGGTCACGATCACGTTCTCCTAAGGCACGGTCACCATCTACACATTCTCCAAAAAGGCGAGAGAGGAGGTCACCCAAAAGAAGACTTCGGAGTTTATCTCCCACTTCATCAACTCCTAAAATAGGAAAGATACGTCAGATAGGCCCTAAGCAGTCTCATGTTGAAGAAGGCACACAAGCAGCAAGAGATGAAAGAAATTCTAATAAGAGAAATGTTAAACAAGAGGTGCGAGATCCGAGGAGGGTGAAAAAAGCCCAAGAAGACAGGCCCCAAGAAACGGCAAGCCAGCATTCTACAAAAGCTGCTCCTGATCCAAAGGAGAATGCAGAAAATTGGCAAGGATCCAAATCAGGCAAGAGGTGGAAATCTGGCTGGGAAGAAAACAAAAAGTAAGTTACTATCATTTAAACGACTTCTGTTTAAAGTCAGTGGAAATTCTGCTGCTGACTTCAGTATAGTTGGCTTTGGGAGGCAATGTTCAGATTGTTAAATTGATAAGTTTAACTTCTGCTAGTGAAATAGGGAAATGATACATACTTAGATTCTAAGGTGATAGTGCTGTTTTGCCATGATCAGTTCTAATAGGGCTGTAACAGTTAGGTCCTGAATAAAGAAGTAGTCTGTATTTTAAATACATTCTTGCTTTCAGCTCACAGCAGAATGAAGAACACCAAGCACTTGGTAAATCCCCTCACCAAAGACACCGGGAAAACTGGCCTGCTGGTAAAGGAATTTTATCACCCCGAGCACCAAAGCAGCAGCACCGCTTAAGTGTGGATGCCAATTTACAGATCCCCAAAGAATTGACATCTGCAAGCAAGAGGGAATTACTTAAGAAGGTAATATTGGTAAATCTGTCTTCATAGAAGTATCCTGGGTATAGTTTGCTTTTCTTTTCTTCTTGGAAGTCTATAAACTTTTAACTTTATATTCTAGGCAAATGAACGCTTAACATCTGGTGAGATAACACAAGATGAGTTCCTTATGGTAGCTCATCAAATCCGACAGCTGTTCCAATATCAGGAAGGAAAGCACAGATGTAATGTCTGGGATAACCCTACAGAAGAAAAATGTGGTTTGAAGAAGAAACCTCTTCTATCGGATGCAGAACTAACTTATTATGAACATAAGGCTAAACTAAAAAGAACACAAGTTCAGCATTCATTGTCAAGGCTTGATCTGTTGGATCCTGATGATATTTTGGATTATCATATACCTGATGCATTGCTTTCTGGAATAGAATGTGAGCAAGCAAAAGCCAAGCGTGGAGTACAGTTTGACAGAAAAGAACCATTTGGAGAAAGATCAAGGAGACACTCTCCTGTAAGTGGCACTAATAGACCTTTTGCCGATAACCTCTCACCACTTGAGAGTCGACGAAGACTTGAGGAACAAAATGCTACTAAAGGAGCAAGAGGTTCTAAGAACTTTGATCCTTACGACAGCTGGGGAGAGTCAGATGAATTTAGAGATGCTCTCAGACAACAGGGGAAAAGCACAACAGAGTTCCAGAAAATAGACGGTGATGCAATCTGCAGATTTGATAAACGTGAAGACAGACAGCTTCTTGGGCAAGCTGGTATGTGCTTTTCTTTATTTTAAATATGTTAAGCAATTGGCAACATTTTAGTGAGTGGTTATCTGGTTTGTTCTGGGTTTTTTAGGTGTTCGAGAGGAACCAAGATCGCCATTTAGTGAACGTTTCAAAAGAACTAGATACGAAGATCCAGAGAAAGCACCATTTCCGGAAAGTCCAGGATCAAGATTCGGAAGCATTGAAGCAAAGCAGAGGATAAGTGCACTAATGGAAGACAGACCTCTATTTGATGGCTCACCTAGACAGGCTGCTGCAAGGGTTGGGGTAGATGGACAAGGAAGCCCTTTCGTTGATGGTCCTGCTGCTGGTTCAAGTTCCAGAATTGATGGGCCACCTGGACAGGCTGCTATGAGATTTGAGGGGCCTTTGGTGGGGGCTGGTGCCTCTCAGTTTGATGGACCACTAGCAGGAGCAGGGGGAGCTGGACCCCTAAGATTTGATGGGCCACCAGGGCAGCTGGCAGGGGCCCTGAGGTTTGAAGGACCCCCAGGACAGGTTGGTGGAGGAGGTCCATTGAGGTTTGAGGGACCTCTTGGGCAGATAGGTGGGCCTTTGCGATTCGAGGGACCTGCAGGGCAGCCTGTAGGTGGTCCAAGATTTGAAGGACCTGGAGTTGGTCTCAGGTTTGAGGGTCCCCGTGGTCAGCCTTCAGGTGGTCTCAGGTTTGAGGGACCTCACGGTCAACCTCTGGGACCTCGAGGTCAACCAGGGGGTGGTCTCAGGTTTGAGGGACCCCATGGTCAGCCCTTGGGGCCTCATGGTCAACCAGGAGGTGGCCTCAGGTTTGAGGGGCCACATTTACAGCCATTGGGGCCCCATGGTCAACCTGGAGGTGGCCTCAGATTTGAGGGGCCACATGGTCAGCCTATGGGGCCACATGGACCATCAGGTGGTGGGCTCAGGTTTGAGGGGCCACATGGACCATCAGGTGGTGGGCTCAGATTGGAAGGACCACACGGTCAGCCAGGTGTGGGTCCTAGGTTGATTGATGGACCAGTACACCAGGGAGCTGGTGGACTTAGATTTGATGGTCCTCTGGGTAGGGCCGGTCCAAGATTTGATGGTTGTCATGCAGCTGGATTTGATGGTCAGCCTGGACAGCTGTCTCTCTTGCAAAGATTTGATGGGATTCATGGGCAGCCTGGTCCAAGATTTGAGAGGGCGCCTGGCCAGCAGGCACAACCACGATTTGATACAGCCATACCTCAGAGATTTGATGGACCTCACCAGCCAGCCTCTAGATTTGACTTGCCCCTTGGCCTTCAAGGTGCACGTTTCGAAAATGTAGCTAACCATCCTGCCTCAAGACTAGAAATGTCACCATACGGACAAGGTGGTCCGTTTGTCGATCATCCCGGCCAGGGCTACAATGGACCATCTCATGGGATGCAGTTCCAGAGACCTGATATATTTGATGGTTCGCATGGACCAAATTTCAATGGACCAGCTGGCCCAGGAGCACAGAACTTCCCATTGAGAGCTGGACATTACTTTGATGAAAAAGGTCTTCAGGGTCCTCAATATGGAAACTTCAATAACATGCCCATGGGAAGTAATCAGGTAAGAACTGATTGCATTAGATGGTTTGCTTGCAGAAGTGTTTTTGTGTAGAGAATTAGCAGGTTTTCTTCCTCTAAAAATTTAAGATTTTTCTGAAGAGCTGGCAGACTGGGAGACAGTTTCAAGCTAAAAAAGTCATCCTTCTTCAGTAGTTTCTAGATAATTTAAGGACATGTTTTGCTATTTTTTAAGAATCTCTTTTTAAGAATGAAACAAGATAGCGAATCTTTACAATCACTTTGTAGCTCAGAATGTGACAGTGAAATTAGTATTTTTAACTTGAAAACAAAACTAGGTACTTGGAAGCCTGGGGTGTTTTCATTAAACTTGCACAAAAGTGAATTCTATATAAAGCATGAAAGATGATGTAAGTGAATGTACATGACTCATTTTTCTGAGAGGTGTAGAATTAAAATGGACCAAAATGATTCTGTTGTCTTTTTGCAGCTGTTAGTACTGGTGACAAGCCAGTTTTAAAGAGATACCTATAACTTGGGGGAATTGAGAAAGATGTGGACATTGTTGAACTACAGTCTTTTAAAATTATCTTGGCACTGGCATGCTTTATGAGTTAGTTGTCTTTGCTGTTGCCTGTTAGAAATGCTCTCAAAAGGGGAAAATGATACTTTACATCAGCGAACATGATGTCATCTCTTTCAGTAGATTAGAGATTTTAGAGAGAATTTTTCATTTCAGGGATAATAATTGAACATGAAGAGTTAACTGATAGTACAAAAGCATGGAACGTGTCTTGCTGACCTCTAATGGGATAAATTTTAAACAATTTGCAAATCCAGAAAGCAGCCAATTAGGGAAAACCCATATTTATTACAAGTGTGTTATAAAACCTGTTTGTCTACCTGAAGCTTACTGTAGCTGGTTTGCTGAAAAGTCCTGCTTTAAAGATGTATTTTATATAGTGAATGCTATTTCAGTAGTTGTTTAAGAATCGTGGCATTCGTTAATAGACATTTACTGGTTTATCAAATTTCTTTCTGATGAGCTCTGTTTTGGTGAACAGGAGCAATTTAAAAGGGAGTGCTGTGTTTGGAAAACGTGACTGAAGGCTCAATAGGTAGAAGAAAAGGTGGTTTTTTTTTTAATTTAAATGTTATGCAAAATGAGTATGTGTTCTGAAATTTTACTAGTGGGAAATGAAAATGAGGGAAAGGTTATGTAGTCATTTGTGGACCTTTCAATACCAAACTGACATGGTTTGCTTCTGGAAGGAGTTTAATATATATAAAATTATTGAGAAATTTCTAGAAGTTAATGATAAAATTAAAAAAAGTAAGTTTATAATGGCATTATTATACAAAAAATACTTAAATGTTTACTTTCACAGGTTTCTCTCATGTCCGCTCAACCAGGGCCTTATGGCCAAGGTCAACAGTATTTGCCAAATCCTGGAAGTTTTGTTCAGAACCCTGCAGGTCTGTAACAAAATAATTAACTTCCTTTTATTTGTTTTGGATTGTTCTGTTTGTTAGTAGCCACAAAAATTACCCTTCTATAATGTCCTGGTGTGCTAGGTCTTGTGTGGTCTAAGGGCAGCCTCCTCAGTGAGGTGGGTGTAGATGTGGTTTCTGTAGTACCTTCATCTCTAGGTATTTTCCCTCAAACAGTGAAGGCTTTCATTAGTCTTCATTAACCATGTGGTTTTGGTATGTAGTTGTGCAAAAAAAAAAAAAAGGGGTAATTTTGGTCTGCTTTTCTGGAAGGCATCAATCTGTAGGTCTGGGTTGAATTTGCCAGGGTGTGTAAACGTTGCCAGTACATGAGTGGTTAGTAATGAAAAGCTTCTAAAAATGTCATAAATGTTTAAAGTATGTGATGAAGTCGATGGGTCCTGGTGAAATATTTCAGTGTAAAATAAGAAAAATACTGCATTTCAGTAAACACTCTCCAGTAGAAATCTGTGTATGGGCAACCAGCTTAGATAGCACTTCAGAGTACATTATGAAGGAAGCTGTTGGAAGGGAAGAAATTAGCCAAGGACTAGACATAAAGCAAAGAGAGTTGGTAAATAATTTGAAATAAAAAATGGAAGAAACAGGAGGCAGAAGGAAGAGTGCGTTGTGAAATATGCTGATAAAAGTGAAGTAAATTTCTAATGCTAACCTGTTGTTGTCTCCTTGACTGTTGATGTTTTTGCCCAGGAGCCCTTCCACATTCATATCCTGATAACCACCTTGGACAGCTTGATGTCAATGAATTGTTTGCTAAACTGCTGTCAACAGGGATCCTCAAACTGTCAAAAACTGACTCCACTTCAGCACGTATGTAGATCCATTATGTTCTAACTACTCAGTTTATCCCCAGCTAAAGTGTAAAGCTAAGTGTAAGAACTTTTGTGAACTCCTGCACTTTTTTTTTTAAACTGAACTTTTTTGGGGGGAAGGAATTTAATGCATGTGATGGAGTAAATTCTTAGTATCTGGTTTAATTTTTACACTTCAGCTATCCAGATCAGTCAGTTCTGTCTTTGGTGCGGTGCCTCCGTAACTCAGATTCTTGTCAGTTTCTGAAATATTTCTGTGTCTCTGAAGACTGAATTTTAGTGCCAAAGACAGAGGTGAAATACTGTTTTTCTGAGTAACTTGCAGTATCTTGTATGGTTTTTTTAATGATGTTAGAGGATGACTGACTTGGCTGTTGCACACTTGTACTTCAGCATAGTCAGATCATATTTATTAGTATTTGATTTAAAAAAACTTTGATGAGCATGTCACTTTTTTCTGATGATGTACTGAAACTTTGATAAAATGGTATCTTTATGCTTTCTAGAAGTCAATGAAACATCAGCCCAGCCAGCTGCTGAAGAGGAAGATGATGACCAGAATGAAGATCAAAATGTTCCAGACCTCACTAACTTCACCGTTGAAGAACTTAGACAGTGCGTATAGTAGAATGAGTTTACAATGTAGTAAGAATCATGACATGGTAGTATCTAGATAGTTAATCCAAGACAGCTTTTAAAAGATTATGTGTCACTTTTTTTTTATGTTAACCTTGGAGAACTTGAGGGAGCAAAAAGAGGCAAAAATTAACCTGGGAAGACTCTCTTTACACAAGTTGTGTGTTGTTACTTAATAAGTAAGGTTGTGATATGTATTGAAGCCAGTGTTTCTTCCTTTGTTAGTACTAATTTTAGCACCTTTGTGGTAGTGTGCAAAGCTGAGCCAAATGTGAGTGTTGCCATTTTATGCACTACAAGGTGATGAAGCTAGTAGGCATGAAACAAAGCACTAGTGTGTTTCTCATGAATAGTTAATATGAACCCGTTGTTTGTGATTTGAATGTTTCAATTGGTTGTGTTACAAAAATCAGGAAGAATTTAGCTATATTGTGTGCTGTAACCTTGCAGTAGATTCATGCTTTTCCTCTACCCTTGTGGGCATATGAAATGACTTACTGAGAAACTTCTTACCTGTTTCTTTTCAAAGAAGTGTTAAGACTTTTTTTTCCCTTCTTGTAGGCGTTATGATAGTGTTATAAATCGACTGTACACTGGAATTCAGTGTTATTCATGTGGAATGAGGTTCACAACTTCACAGACAGATGTTTATGCAGATCATTTAGATTGGCATTATCGTCAGAACCGGACAGAAAAAGATGTTAGCAGAAAAATTACACACAGAAGATGGTACTACAGTTTAACAGTAAGTAATGCAGTATGCGTCTTGATAAATTACGGGCTGGATTCTGTGTTTTACTTATTTATGTGCTGTAGGATTGCATTTGAAATTTACATGTCACGGGAGTTGGCCTTTGGTAAACAATGATGTCTTAGATATTTCAAGTAGTTCTCAAATGCCTGTCAAAATACAAAAGGCAATTGTATGAGGAACAATAAACAGTTTGAAGCTATTGGTACTGTTTTCATCGCACTGAGGTTGGAATGGAAATCGAAGGATAGTGGTTTTTCTGAAAACTTTTTTAAAGTGTAGCATTGTGAGAAAGCGTGCACTGTGCTAATGCTGCATGTGAGGAGCATTTCGGTTTTAATGAAGTAAGATCTATTAAATACAGTACTTTTGGGATGTCTTCTCTTCCTGCCCCAACCCTATGTATTTTTTAAACATTTCTGGCTATTCATCAGTGTCCAAGTGTGAATGAAAACTTTTTCCTCAGGACTGGATTGAATTTGAAGAAATAGCCGATCTAGAGGAGCGTGCAAAAAGCCAGTTTTTTGAAAAAGCTCATGAAGAGGTGGTGTTGAAGACACAAGAAGCTGCAAAAGAGAAGGAGTTTCAGAGTGTCCCTGCTGGACCAGCCGGAGCAGTTGAGGTAAGTTTCAGCTTGCCTTTATTAGCCCAGATACTGAGAATCATCTAATACTTCAAAAAAGTTTACAGCATTCTTTCATACAGTGGGCTATATGTAGACTGAAGTCTTGTTCTTGGACCTCTGTGCAACTACTTCGTAGGTGGTGGATTTGTGTGTGTGGTTGTTGCAGGGGCAGATAGTAGTATGAATCTCCTGTAGTTCAAAAAAATCTACACTCACTGGCATTCCATCATTTTAGCAAAATTGAAATGTGCAAAGTGTGTTAGTTTACTGAATGTTTCTGTAGAAAGGGTAAATAGAGCAAGTGAATTGGAAATAGTCCTTTGTCATTCAAAATATGATGGGGTTTACTGGGTTTTTGATACTTTGACTCAGAAATTTCTTTTTCGGTAGAAGATAGGCATTAGGACAAAGTAATATCAGTCTTAAAGTAACCGCCAGATACGTGTTTTGGTAGATGAATTGGTGTAGTAATCAAATAAAAATGTTGGTAGAATTACAATTTAGTTTTACAAGCTAAGCATCTAAGAAACTAGCTGTCAAGCCATGAAGGCCTTTGTTTTAATTTAAAAAAATACATTTTGTGCTTTGTTCTCCGAGGAGGTTATTTTGCACAGAAGTACTAAAAATGTTAATATTTCATCTAAAAGTTCTGCCTTTTTAGTTTGAGACTCCTCGTTAAGGGGAAGAGTGAAGGTAATGCCGTAAATAACATTAATTAAATACCTGTACTATATTATCTTACATGACAGTAAAATGGCATTAGATGGTTACAAGTGTTTTGCAGAGAATTCCTAGCTAAAAGGGCAAAGCTTACCTTTCTTAAGTGACAGCGGTCTTGAAGGCCGGACAATGATCATTGTGCAGTCTTCCAGCTACACTCAAAGAATTTTTAAGTAAAGTTTTCTAGTTATTTTTAAAGTGTGGATGAAAAATCATCTTGTAGTCTTAATGTATTTATCTTAATTTAAAAGACCCTTTTTTGACTGTTGCTAGGTTCTTGACATTAATGTGTTCAGTAAATTGTTGCAATAACATGATTTATCTCTTGTTACTCCAATAACTTCTCAGAGCTGTGAAATTTGCCAAGAGCAATTTGAACAGTATTGGGATGAGGAAGAGGAAGAGTGGCACCTGAAGAATGCTATCAGAGTAGATGAAAAGGTAATCTGATTGATCTTATATGTGATACTTATTTATAGTAAAACAACACAAAGAATTATAGGGGAAAAAAAAAAAGGGGGGTGGGTGGGGAGGGAGGGCCAACAGTGCTTTCTTTACTGACAGATTCCCATGGTAGTTTTCCTGGCTTCCAAGTACATAAATACCTCAACCTTCGGAAGTACTTGAAGTCCTGTTACATCATTAGTATAGACTCACTAACCTTCCCTTATACTGCAGTGCTAAAATAAAAATTAATGTCTCTATATATGGGTGTAGATATTGGTTCAATTATTTCTGTATACACCTGTACACAAACAATTCCCAGTGCTTACCAGGCTTCTGTATGATAACTTTTCCTAAATAAACATACACAAAATCTTTTCCCAGTTATATTTGATACCATACTTGGCCTGCTCATACCATTGTTTTTCTAGACAAATTGTGTGATGTGTGTAGTTGACACTGTTCTGTTCATAACCAGTGATCCTCCTATAATTTATTTTTATGTATTTAAATTTTGTAACAATTCTTTTTCAGATTTACCATCCATCTTGCTATGAAGATTACCAAAACGTAAGTGAATCCTTTTTCATGTTCTTTGAAGGATTTTGCTTTCAGTTTGCTTGCTTGATCTCTGACTTTGCAGAGAGCAGATGTATTCAGAATGTGCTACCCGTTTCTCTTGCCTATGACTAGACAAAGAATCGAAGGCTTTGGGCATAGCAAGTATATAATACAGAATTAGCTAAGATGTATTTCTTTTTGTGATGTACTGTGACAGCTTATGATTCATACATGACTAAAGCAAAACCATGGTTTGAAAACACATCATGCATTTATTGTTGAGTAACATGCGTAATCTTAGGAATTTGCAAAAACGGAGTAAATGGGTGTTGGTGTGTTTTACATTTTTAAGGCTTTGGGAGTTACCATTCCCCTGGGGATAGCAGGGAATAGTTCATGGTCATGTGTTAAGCATTTCATCACTGCTTGGACAATACCTTTTCAAAGTAATTGTGAAAAATGCTATTAAAGAAAAAATCTGTTTTCTTAGGATCTCGATAAAGTACAAGTTTGGATTTTGAGTGCTTGACTGTCAACTTGCATTTTGAAAAAGAGTAAAAGGGATAAGAAGCTAAAAATTGTTGTTTTAATGTGTGTTAATGCTACATTGATTTTCACTTTGCAGACATCATCATTTGATTGCACACCATCTCCCAGCAAGACTCCTGTAGAAAATCCACTAAATATAATGTTGAACATTGTTAAACAAGAAACACCAGAGTCCTGTGACTCACCTAAAGTCAAAGAAGAACCTGATGACACCCCTACTGCCTGTGCAGAAGAGAGCACACCTGCATCTACAGATATCAAGACAGAACCTGATGAGTCTGTTTAAATGAACTGAGGTATGAATTCTTTTTTTTTTACAGAAGAACTGCTGTGTTAACTCTGTAAGGCAAATACTTTTTATATGAAATAAAGATGTTCAACTGAGGCAGGGCCTCAATTACTGTTTGGTTAATAAATACATTTTTGTATTTGAATTTCTTATTGCCTGCACAGTTTCAGGTGTCATTGTGTGAAAGTTCTGTAGATGCGTGAAAATTTAATGGAATGAAATGGTATATGTAAAAATGTACGATTTTCACTTGTGGAAATGTAAATTATAAATAAAAGATATTTTTGCTATATATGGAGTGTAATGTTTATGCACACCATCAAATGAAGCGTTTCTGTACTTTTTTCAGTTGAAATGGAATTAAAAAGAACTTTTGCTCAATCAGATTCAGAAAAATGAAAGCAAGTAACTTCCTTCAGTTATCCCATAGGAGGGTTATCAAGGGAAGCAGTGCAGGAACTTCTCAGACAGACAACCGTAGATTTCTTTTCTTTTTAAACTTATTTGAACAAACTTACATATCCAGATATTTAAAAAAAAAAAAAAACACAAAACAACAAAAAACCAAACCAAAAAGACAGTTCTGGGTAGAAGGGGAAAATTTAACAAACCAACTGGAGTGCTTGATTGTGAACACAAGTGCCAACAAACAATTAACAAACCAGGATGCCTGGTAGTTAAGACATTTTTAATGATTTTTTTTTCCATTAGTCAAACACATAAGAATTTAATACAGCTGATCAACTTTTCTTTACGTTACAGGGGGGAATGAATGTAAGAATGCTCATTTGAAACATGGTTAACAGGTTTTTTTTGTTGCTTATGACTGGACTTAGATGGTAAACCAGATATCCTGAGATGTTAATATTTCTTAAATGTAATAAATAAAATTAAGCATATATTTGAGTGTGAGTCTCTTCCTTTCAGTAATGGGTTTGTGTGGCTGGCACGTTTGTGGGATTGGAAATAACCATACAATTGTGTGTCTGAGAACAACACGCATTTAATGTTTTATTTGCTCTGCCATGTGTTTAGTGCATATTTTTAAAGCTGCTAGGAGCATGACATAAGCACAAAAAGTCAAAGAGCAATGTCACAGTCCCAGTGTATATTACTCTTGCAGTGAGAATACTTGGGGGATTGGAATTATTCACCCTTAGTGTATGATGTAAGTAGAAATTATCAGCTATGAAGGTGATTTTGCTGTTGGCTGCAACACTTCTTCCCATCTTCACAGTCAGGCTTCAAGCAGTTTTTAAGATGTCAATAACTACTTGACTCTCATATTAAAGTTGTAGCTATAGTTGTGAGTGTGCCCAGTTCTAGATGCCAGCCTTAAAAATACCTTTCAGAGGAAGTCTAGAGGAAGAAAAATACTTAAGAGATTGATGAGGGGTGAATCAGTCCTTATGGCGGTGTGTGTGGCTGCTGGCTGTGCTGTGGGGAGTTACTCCTGTTACTTGTTGCAACTTCTTCCCAGGGCAGGGATGTAGGCTTGGCTCCAATTGACACTTTGTGTCCTGGAATACTGTAAACTTCTCCTAAATCATACAAACCGAAATTCAGAGGAGACTGAGCAGGGAGGTGATGTCTTCAAACATGTAGAAGGCTGTTAGAACAAATTACCCTGTCTACTAGGGACAGAACAAAAGGAGACCAGTAAGTTGCAGCAAGAGGATTTATGGCAACTTTCTAATGACAAGGATAGTTAAGCTCTAAATGGACCTTACTTGGTCTGTGCACCTGTATTATTTTTTTATACACCTAATTATCAATGTGCACCTGTAAATCTGATTGGGAAGGGTTCATTCTGCCTGGAAGCAGGACTCTGGAAATGCAGGGTGCTTTTTTTGCCCCATCAAAGGAACCTGGCTTCCTTCCAGGGCACCAGCTGGTTTTGGGTAAGGGGGCTGAGGAGCAGGACTATGTAACTGCTGGAAAAAAACCCATCCCCTTGTACCCTATGAGCACCTTGGTGCAGAGAGAGGATTAGACATGCAAATTGTAACTGGAGTCTGATTATCCAGCAGAGAGAGCAGAAACGGGTTAAACACCTCTTTGTCAATACATCGCTGATGGTTTCAGAGATGGAATAGATACTTTAGATACTCGCTTGTTACACCTCTCCCTGGGGAATGCCACGAAGACACTGGCCCAGGGCTGTCAAAAAGGTGCCAAAAAGCACCACCCGGCAACGCAAGTTTCCCCACGCCATCCTTTCGCTGCTACCCCACCTCATGCGCTACGGCCTTCCATAGGCAAACTGTATTGCAGCTCAATCGGATGAACCCACCTCCCAGCACGCCGGGCAGTCCTCCCTCACCGAGGGAGAGCGGGCTCCGCCGCCCCGGCCCCGCGCCCTCCCCTCGCCCACCGCGGCGCCATGGCCGCCCCGTCGCCCCCGCCCCCGGCGGCACACGCCGCCTCTCCCGCCCTGCCCGCCATGTTCTTTGCCGCCGCCTCTCNNNCCGCCATTTTCTTTGCCGCCGCCTCTCCGCAGGGACGGTGAGCCCGGGGTAGGCGCACACTGTGCCCATAGCAACCTTTCTGCGGCGTCGGGCGCCGGGAGGAGGAGGAGGAGGGCGAGGGTGAGGCAGGCTCCCGGCCGCTTCTGCTGTGAGGAGCCGCCATGCCGGCGGCCGCTGCCGCGCCGCCTCACCCTCCAGCCGGTGAGACTGGTTCGCCCGCGCTCCTTCTTCCCCCCGTCCTTCCCTCAGGGCTGGGGCCAGCCCCGGCTGCCCCCCGAGCACCGCCGCGGCCCCGCAGCGGCGCCTTTCCCGCCTGGGCCGTGAGGGGAAAGCCCCGCCGGGCGGCGACGCCATGGCGCGGAGGGGGACGGGGCCCGCCCGCGGCTGCGCTCCCTCGGCTCCGGCTCCCCTGGTTTGCCCGAAATCCCCCGTCTGTGACAAGGGGGCTCCGCCGGCACCCTCACGAAATGCCGAGATCGCTCAATATTCGCCAAACATGCGGGGAAAGGCGGCCGTCACCCCCAGCCTTAGCCGGCCGGGGCTGGCTGGGGCGGGCAGCCTCCCCTCGTCCCCTGGAGCTACCGCCAGGATGGGCTGCATAGGACTGTTTTTTGGTTTTCTGGGGTTTTTTGGTTTTTTTTTTTGTGTTACAGAAATACTGGAAAACCTAAAATTGTCTCTTTCCCCCATTCGGAGCCGTATGCTGCTTTGCTGAATTTATTTCAATGAACTTTGGGCAGGTACTCGTCTCAAAATGCCGTTTTAATTCTTTCTGCAAAGGAGTTTTCTCTTAGAATGTCCAATGAGCATTTGATAATGGTTCTGATAAAAAATTGCACTAAATTTAGAGAACCCATCCTTCACTTTAAAACATATTTTTTTACAGAATTCACATTAACAGCTGTTTACTGAACTGCAGTCCCAGGGCAGCTGCCTTCGACTTGTTCGTGGTGGCCTGCGCCAAAAAGCCGTGCAACAGCACTTGGTGTCAATCTCTGTAGGTCTCCAGAGGGAGAAGGAAGACAAATTGACTGCTGGCAGGCCTTGTCGTTTGCTTTTCTTCTGGATAAAAAAAAAAAAAAAAAAGGATTACCTTGAACTTGCTGCACTGGAACATTGTGTTAAACACGTTAGTACTTTGGCTTGGCAAGTAGTGTAATTGGCCAGATCTTCCTCTGATGTAAGTCTGTATAATTGTGCTGAAGTTTGTAACCCTCACTTGACATAATGAGAAATGGCTCCCTTGTGGGAAAACGATGTCCTAGTGATACTGTCTCTTTAAAAAAAACAAATTACAAAACATACTTAGATATTATTTGGAAACATGAAGTAGATGACCTCCTGAGGTCCCTTCCAAGCTGAATTTTTCTGTGTTTCTATGCTGTTGTTGTTTGTTCATACAGTATTTTGCATGATGGAGTCCCGGTTCCTAACTGAAGCCGCTTTGCGCAGGGCAGTGATCCAGTCTGCTTAGCTGGGGGAGGTGGAAGTGGAGAGATACACAGCCACAAGATCAAGTGGTGTGTTACAGCACGGGGTGTGTTACTGTCAGCCTGGATTACAGAAACAGCTTCAGCCCTCTTCTCTGTGGCAACCCCAAATCTGCTTGAGCTCTACTATCATGCTACAGATCACATGAAAATAGGCACTGGTAAACTGCAAAGGCTGTTTTTAACCATATTTAGTGGTTTTTTACATGTATCACAAACATGTTCATACAATATCTTATTTATATTCTTTAATATTTTTTATCTCAAATTGCGTAACGATTTTATCTACTACTACCATTTCTTCTCCGTAGGTGGAGAAGCTGAGGCACTAATACCTTAAGACCTACATTTTCATGCTTGCTTGACTTGAAAAACAATATCCCACCTCTTCAAGACTTCTGACAGCGTGAAATCTAATGAAAGTGTTAGTGCTTTTTGGTACTGGAATGATGACTGCTCTAGAAGGTGATTACTAATTGTTTCAGGTTCCTCTTATGCTTGGCTATCTTCAGTTAGCCCCCTCAGCCATTAGATCTACTTACATATATTTCTGTTTACAAGTTCTGGCAAGATATCAGGATGCTGCAAGGGGGTTTGAATATGTAACACCCATTGTTTCCAGTCACGTAGTTAATTAGTGGAAAGGCCTGAAGGAGAATGCAAGTTATTGGATCCCATAGCCTGGTGATGGATTTTTTTTTTTTTTTTTTTTTTTTGACCCCACTGCTTCTGCATTTAGAGTTTGATTCTGTGCCACTGAGGTCAGTGAAAATGTTATTGACTTTGGTAGGAGCAAAATATCAGGCAGTTCTAGCAAGAGAGCAACACAGGATGACTAACACATTGTATAATGAACTGCTTTTCTACAGCAGATTTAATTTTGACATCAGTTTGTGTTGAAGCTGATCGGTGCAGCTCAGTCAAGAGCAATTACGGGGTATGCTCACTTGGTGAAGGCTCTGGTGCCCTCCAGTGTGGTATGCCATGCTGTGCCAAGTCCTTGGGCAGCCAGCAGTAGGAGCATGGCCATGTAGAGCACTGGGAAGTGATGGCTGAAAGCTTGTTGGTCCAAGTGAGAAGCCTCCCTGGTCTCATACTTGAAAATGTGATTAATGAAAGAGTTTGTGATGCCCACAGTTCTGGAAGAGAGCCAGTGCTGGGGTGGACCTGCTGCGGCATTTGCATACATAGATGGAGTAGCTGTGCTTCCTGCTCTTGCTGTGCTTCTTGTCATCTTTCTTCTGAGTCTTACTCTTTTGGGCCCTTTTCTGGGGCTGGAGGGGGCACGGCTGTCTCAGGTTTGTGCATATTGCTCTGTTTCTGGCAAACAGAAGTGACTTCGTATCCCTGCTGATAGGAATCTCAATCTCATACATTACTCCAAACATCTTGGTTGGTTCCTGTGAAGCTGACACTCTGATGTTTCTTTGATTCATCACTTATTTCCTCTCTCTTAAATGTTGCTGAACTGACTAATGCCCTTTTCTTATTCCTCACTAGCTGTCAAGAAGAAGCAAAGTTGTAGTAGTGTTCACGAGGCAGTGAAAGCTGGCGATGTAGAACAGCTTGCATCAATGATAAAAAGTGGAGCTGGTATTAATGAGGTGGATTTAGTCCACAAATTCACACCGTTGCACTGTGCTGCACACTGTGGAAGTCTGGAGGTAAAACATTATGTTAGTGTTCACACACAGCAAGGTTTTTATAAGTTAATGTTTTCCTTCTTTGGGAGAGGCTGGACACAAAATTGCTAGCTTTGGTCGAGCTAAATCGATTAATCTCTGCCTGTTTTTCTCATTGAATATATTCACCAAGAGCAGAAGTACAGCGTTTTAGGTTTTCATTTTGCCTTTCTGAAGCCCCAGGCAGTTTATACAGTCAATGTTGCCAGATTTTACAAAATCAGTAATTTTCTTACTCTGAGCAAAGTGTGCCCTATGGTCTCCCTTCCGGAGTCACGACTTTCTTTTGTCCCTATTCTGTTTTCCCCTTCTCTTGGGACACTTAGAACATCCTGTAGGATGTGTAAAATGTTGTGAAGGTGATTGAAACAGGTGAGAAGTGACATGAAAACATGTTCATTCTGTTTACCAACATCCTGTCCCATGCCTCATTCTCTATAGAAACAGTCCTAATACATTTTATTTTAATAAATGAAAATGTTGAATATTGATGGAGAAATCAGCAGGTGATTGCATGAATGTTTTGAACTTCCAGAAGGACTGAACTGCTGTATTCAGCACAACGTTCACCTTCTTGTTGCAGCCGCCTTGTACAATCTTTTTAGCAATCTAGCCTTGAAGCAACAAGGCCATGAATAACCATATAAAAATTCGTGTCCTAGAGGAAAGAATGTAAAGTTCTTGCTTGACTCAAGAAATACTAACTGCAGTGCTGTTTCTGGAATGTACAGAAACTGTCAAGAAAATGCTGATCATCATGTCGTCAACCCTAAAAATAGATTGCTTACCCACCCTTTTCTGCCTCTATAAATTCTGCCATTTTTCATTTGACTCTCCTACTTTGTAATCAATGTATTAGACTTTATTGAATTATCTGTCATCTATTTGTTGCTAAGCTCCTTGGTAGAAACAGTGGAGGAACCGGAGCTGTAGGCTGACCTAAAAGAAGATAATAAATCATAATAATATGTAATAAAAAGTTTTAACTGGTCCTGTAGCTGTTTTTGGATAGCCCATAAAGCTTACTATTGCAAGCAATAATATCTGCTGAAAAAAAGGTGAGTAAAACAAAACTAGGCTGTGGAAGGATGAGAAGAGAGATGGGATTACGTATGCCTAAGGAGCCTAATAAATTAAATGAGAATTTAAATTTGGTTCATGGTATTTTTCCTGCCAGTAATTTTAGAATTACTATGAATTAGAATGGAATTCAAGTAAGCATGCTTGCATTGTTTTTTCCATTGCTTTTACCTCATGACATGTGAATACTCTCACAGATTACTTTTTCAATCTGGAAGAGTAAAATTAAGAAGCCATACTCTAAAATCAATGCTAGGGTCTGAATTAGTATGTTATTTGCACTTTTTGGACCTTTGGGTAAAACCTGGAAAGTATAACTTCCCTGTAACTTCCTAAGTTACAAGTATCTGGCTTAGGCGTGCTCTGGGGGTGTCCTATTTCCCTAAGGAAGTATTCCGATACTGTTTTGAAATGTAACATCAACTGATAAACTATAGTTAAAATGTGCCTCAGATACATGATAGGATAGTTAAATAAAAAACTTTGGTTTTGGTTGAGCAGTGCCTTCACTGGTTGCTCTGGCATGGAGCTGATACAACACACGTGACTGTCGGAGGCTGGACAGCAGCTCACCTTGCAGCTATCCGAGGTCAGGACGCTTGCATGCAGGTACGTGTAGATATTCACTCTCAAGTGAAAGTAAGTAAGGCAGACCTTCAGTTTGGACAAATTCATGATGAAGACCATCTGAGAGAGCTCCTGATGGTGCTATGAGTATCTCATCTTGATGTCTTTACATCTGGAATCAAGTCACTCTTGTTAAAAGCAGTGCACTCATTTGTGCTATCTGCTTTTTTGGTGTAGTGTCAGGGCCTTGAGGTCAGCCCAGAGTTATCCTCCTGATCATCTCAAGTCATCCTGCTAGGCAATGTTTGCTTTTTCAGCTTGTGAACTGAACTTCTGCCTTGCATTTCTTTTAGGCTTTGTTAATAAACGGAGCAAATGCAGAAGCTCAGGATGATCGTGGGTGCACTCCGTCACACTTAGCTGCAGCCCATGGGCGGTCTTACACCTTACAAACCATACTGCGAAGCGGAGCGGTGAGAGACTTTTACCCACAGTTCCCTAGCGCAGAGCCAAAGTCTGGTATCTTTCCAAACAACACTCTCCCTAGCTTAAACTGAGAATTAGGACTGTATATTAGTTACTGTTGGTGAATTTATTTTTAGGGTAAATTTCCATTTTTTTATTGTAAGATACATTAGGGAAATGATCCAAAAATCTAGAGAGAATCAATAATTTGAGTAAACCACATTCCACTGGGGATGTCATTAAATGAAGATCAGGTGCTGTGGTGTTTGTGATTTTTTGCAATTGTATGAATATTCTATAGTAAAGGACACATAAACTTTAAAAAAAAAATTATTCCAGATGCATATTTAAGGAGTAATGACCAGTGCAGTGATAGAAATATGTCTAAAAATGTGCCTTTTATATGTATGTTACTTAAATAAAGCCGAGAACCTGTGAAAAGTACCTGTCTTGGAGTGGGAACTGCATACATGGCATGGACTTTGAAAAATGTTATTTGTTTTGATTTAAATAATTTAACACAATGAACAGCTGATTCCTATTTATAAAATTGTCTCGTGTCTAAGATTCATTAATGAAGGAATTAACCTGCTGCTTTTATTTTAGAATGTGAATGTTTCGGACAGGAATGACTGGAAGCCTGTTCATTATGCTGCTTTTCATGGTCGCTTGGGGTGTTTGCAGCTTCTTATTAGATGGGGAGCGTGTATAGATGATGTGGATAACAATGGAAACCTTCCAGGTATATCAGGATAACTTGTACATTTTTTAACCTTTGGTTTACAGTTGCTGTGTTATGTGATAATTATAGCAAATTATAAGTAATGTACACCAGCAGCATTTAATATTTGATCCCATGCAATCAACATAGTTATTCCATTTTTATAATGATGGAGGGATTTACAAAATCCAAAGTATTTATCTTTTGGTGACAGTATCCTATTCACCTCCTGCTGCTGCTGGGAAGGATCCGAGCTCATGGGTGCTGGAATAGGGAGCAGGCTAAGCCTGGTTGAGAGCGCTGTGTAGGTGGGCAGCATCTCCTATGCACGTGATGGAGCATGTGTGCCAATGGAGGTCACAGGAGAAGGGTAGCAGGAGGCAGTTTCAGCTGCTATAGGCTCCTTTTTGAATTTGTGCCAGGCTTTAATGGCTGTGCCAGTGTGATCAGATTCTGGCATGTTCACATGCAGGTTTTTGTATCCCACTGTTTCTTAGCTGGTTTGGTAAAACCCTTGTTCTCACTTACCTGTAATTTCTTCATCTTGATTTCCGGACTGCTGGTATTTTTCTATTATCTGTAATCTGTACTCTTTTCACAATCATAAGCATAGTTGCTTTAGCACAAAAACCGGTCAGTGTTTATTCCTTGCTCTTCACAGTTTCTCCGTTGTCCCTCTGCCTGTCACCCCCCTGCCTCAATATCCTCTGTAAGTCAAATGGTATTGTTCATATCCTGGGTTCTCATTGCATGCTTTCCCTTTTAGCATTTTCCTTCTTATGGTTTGTCACATTATTTGTTCCAATTAGCATATTTTTTTCTCTATAACCTTTTTAAATCCCTTCTTAAAATCTTTTAGCCTCTGTTAAGCACTGCTTACCTCATAAACTGATACCTATGTTCTGTTTTGCAAACCTGGCTCTTGCATCTCAGCAGGACATCTGGTGTATTAGCAATAAGGGGCTATGATGTTAGGCATCCTGGTGGCAGTGTAGAAGGTAGCTTTATTTGCATTTGGGAACACTTCCCTGATAACAGACTGTTATGAAGAGGTGGCAAATGCTAACACAGTTCTACTTCAATGCTCTGTATATACTGGTTAGTAGAAAATTGTTTTTGTTGTTATTTTGACATCTACAGAAGCTTGATCCTCCAGCCTTTGTTCTGTTTCATTTGATCGTATTATCATCCAAAGGAAAGAAAATGCTTTGGAACACTGCTAGTAAAAGATTAATAAAGTGGTGTGATGTACAGATTAGCTTTTCCTCAGCTTCTGAAACAGCGAAGTGAACTTAAATAATCTTTACATATTTCAGCTTCAAGATTAGCTACACAGTGCTATAATTTTTCCTAACAGTATACTGAAAGAAATCTACTGAGGTTGGATGCCATACACCTAAAACTTGGCTGCACCTTTTGCATGTGTGTGTTATAGTAGAGGCTTTAATTACCTATAGCATGCTAATTTGGGGGAAGAACTGTAGCTTATTCAGTGTACAGAATAGGCTGTGCTCATTAATTCAACATTTTGTTTTCTCTCTGTATTTGGTTTTTGGCCATATCCATGCTTCTTTTATTGCTCACTAGTTAAACCCGTTCTGAATATAATATTAATTTAATCATAGTGCAACATGTGAATTTTTCACAGACACTGTTTTTTCACTTGTGACTTTGAGAAGAGCGAATAGTGTTAGCCTGATTTTATAAAAGGCAAGATGAAACATAGAGAAGTTGGGATGCCAACACCAACTACCCACTGCCTATTTGTGATGCCTGAGACAAGGTTTTTCAAAGTTCTTGGCACTAAGCTGCATATTTTCTGTTAACGTCACAGTACCCTTTGGCTTTAGTCTCAACTGCCAAGTGCTCAGCATTCCCGAGGGTGGTACAGCACAATTAGATGTTGGACACTAGGTACTAAGAAACACAGAGGTTAAAAGCCACCTATGAAAAGCTCCTTTATGTGTCTTCTATAGCATCCCACTGAAACTGTGCAAAAAGACATGGACAGAGTACAACTCTTCAATCTATTTTCCCCTTGCCATCTTTGCAGAAAGCGTTGAGCTTTTCTGACTGCTTTCTGCACAGGACAGCCATTCGATTAAAAAAAAAAAGTTTCATCCCAAAAGATTAAGTTTTATCCCTGAGATTTTAGGTATCTGAAAGTGAATTCATAAGGGTTGAGGCAGTTTTTCACCATCTGACTAGTAATCAGTACTTACCTTTAACGAGGTACCTCTTCTTCTCACTTATCCCTGAGTAACTAACTCACTGAATAAAATTAAGACAATGGGAAAAACTGTCCAGATTTCAGTGAAGCTCAGATTTTGTTGTGTTACATTTTAGCAATCATCTGTACCTAAGTATTGTCATCTTGCTGTAAAACCAGTATCCATCACCATTTAGAGCAATTACGCTCTGGAAAGCTGTGGATGGTTCGCAATAGAGAAACTTGCATGTGCCAAGAATTAAGTAACATGGGGTTTTTTTTGGTTCTGGGTACATTGCTTATAAGTTGTGAAGATAATGAGCCTGGAGACAAACTAATCCTTTTGCCTGTAGAACATCAACCAGCTTTTACAGAGCATTTTCATGGAGTGATAACATGTAATAAGCATTTATTTGGCAACTTCTTCCCATTAACAGGACTACAGAATATTACTAATTTCAAAATAATGAGCACGTGTTTTGTACATTTTACTTTGTTATAGACCCAACGCTCTAGTAGTATTAAATAATTAAACCTCAGCGTAGCCTAAAGGACAAAGCAGGAAACACTTGACCCCCACAGGGAAGCAGTCATTGCCATGGTGAGGTTGAGCAGCTCCTGCGCACAGCAACTGTCTACAACAGTTGAAGGAAAAAAGTATGATAGAAGTACCGTGAATAGAAGCCTCTGTGGTGGGATGTACCTTCAAATATTTTACCCAGTAAAGTGAATGTCACTGTCCCCATTTTACAGATGGGGTAACTGAGGGCGTGATGCGGCTTGTTTGTGGCGGCACAGCAGAGGTGGGACTAAAGCAGAAATGGCTTTAACTCCTAATCAAGGACACAGCTTGCTGGCCCTCTGTAATGAGTATCCCTAGGACGGGGAAGTCAGACAGCTGCTGAAGAGTGGGAGAGTTGTGTTCATGGGGAAGATGAGACCCCAGCAGTGCATTCTCCTAGCTAGTGCTTAGTGGCAATGTTGTGTTGTCTCCTGCAATCAGCTCTGCCAGGGAATCTTCTTTGCACACCCTATCCTTGACAGCTTTCTTTTGCCTCCTTTGCATAGAGCTGAACTCTGTCCTGCTTGCGAGCTGAATGTCCCCTGTTCAACTGAGGCTGCTCCTACTCGTTGGATGGCTCAAGTGCTGGTAGATAGCTAGATCTAACTAGTGGTGAGAGCACTGCTTTCTTGGTGGGCAGAGGTGCTCTGTTCTAACATACTTTGTTTCACCTTGTCCTATAGCTCATCTGGCAGCAGTGGAAGGACACTTGCATTGCTTTAAGTTCTTGGTCAGTAAAATGGCCAGTGTCATGCACACACTGAAAGCCAGGAATGACCAAGGAGAGACTCCAAGGGACTTGGCTGAACGGTTCTATAAAGATAATATTCTGCAATATATTGATGGTGTGGAAAAAGAGGGGGAGCATCCAGAGACACAGGAAGGTGAGTATGGATCAAGATACTGTTAAAATAGGCATTGCAATTCCATAGAAATGCTTGATTCTGAAAACTTGTATGAGCGGAAGTCTAACATTTACATTACCAATATAAGGAAGAGCTGTTCTTTTCAATGCTTACTACGCTTACTGATAGCCGAAGACTGGGATACTCAGTGTGATTTTATAGATGTCTTGGGTTTATCCATGATCAAAATAAAACTTGTCACACTGTGTTGCATTATGAATACCAAGTTATCCATGTTCTTAGACTCCAGCAGAGATCCAGAAAAACTGTATAATTTTAATGAATTTGCAGATTTGCTTGCTCAGAATTCCTTACTTGCATTGAATAGCAACTTAGCCCGGAAATGCCCCACTGAAATTAAGGTTACTTGCTAACCAGCAATACTACTGCAGTCAGAACAGCTGAAGGATGCAAGTGTGGCAACGTCTGTAAGGAGAACCGCACCTTCACCTCTCTGCTTTTTCTAGCCACTTACTGTCCTTATCTGCTAGTCTTTTTTCATTATACATATATGTAATATGTGTCAGTACTCCCTGTCTATAAAAATAACTAGAAAAATCAAATTATATGGGTAGTTTTTAAGCAAGAAGAAGTAAAATAGTTTATATATTTGGTTAGACTATGGAATTCAAAACAGGCAAACGACTCCAGTTACCACCAGTCATACAACATCAACTGTAAAACAAAGGTATACTTGTTATTTCAGGTTTGTGAAATTAATCTCTTAACTGTATAAGATGCCTGTAGCCATAACCAAGACATGTTTAGTCAAGTCTATGATGAACAGTGCTAGTTATGCAACTGCATTTTAACTGATTAAGGGTGCGTTAACCTTGCTAAATACAACTATGAAGTGACCATACATTAGTTGCTATGAGAGAGGCAAGCCATTAGAGACAAATACGAGCATGTTTAGTGGAGTTACTGGCATCCGTTTGGAAATGTGCATTTCATTTTCAGTTTTAGCTTTCCCAGCTCATGACGCTGCTTTCAAAGGGGATTTGTTAGTGCTTAGAAGATTAGTGAGAAGTGGAGTAATCAATATTAATGAGCGGGATGATGAGGGATCCACTCTCCTGCACAAAGGTCAGTAATTATGATCTGTGTTACAGCTTGTTACTGTTTGTTGCTGACTTGTTTACTTAGTTTTTCAAGTGGCTGCTTATCAGATAAACTTTGTGAAAAACAGCATCTCATTTCCTGAGGGCTTGAAAGGGCAACCCTGAAAAACATATTTTGTGATGTATGTGTGCGTAGGTGTCACTTTAAAAACAAAATAACCAAGCTGAAGTAAAGAAAGAAGAGTTTATATTAAAGAGGGAACAACATCTGTACTGAAAACTACATTTTTTGTCAGGTGAGATGTGACTTTTAGAAACATTGGCTAGCTAGGTATAAGAATGATCTGTATTGTGGCCTGGGCCTTTACTTACTGAACATGTCAGTACTGTGGAGATGTGTTGTAAAAACCACAACAAAGTCATTTGGTAGGACACTGTGAAGGAAGGTAAACTTCTAGTATCTAATACCTTGATATATAGTGGAGTGCTAGCATTACAGAAAAATGGTCCCCTTGTGTTTGGATGGTTTCATAGTAATGCCTGAAAGGAGAAATAGGAGAGGAAAGAAAGAGGGAAGTGTTTTTGTAATATGCTTTTAACACTATTTCCCACAATTCTTTTTGACTAGATAGAAATGGTAGACTTTTTAAAAACATAATTGAAGTTCTCATTAAAAAATTGATATGCAGGGATTTTAAAAATGTTTTCTGCATTCTTTCCCACCGTCTTCTCTTGGAATGGTGCTAACCTACAATTGTTTCATCCCCAGACTTTACATGCAATGTTGGTGTTATGGGGAAATACTACGGCTGATATTGTAATTGCATTTCCTTATCTCAGTGAGAAAACAAATATGGCAAACATCCAAAGGGGGTGCTGTCAAGAAATGGATTTATTCTTTCTTGAGAAAAACAGCTTGCAGGTTTCAGCTAGACATGCCAAATACCATCTTCCATATGGAAGACATTGTTCCTGGCACCACGTGGTATGAGCAGTAGCCATGCCAGATCATATGACGAGGCAAAGCTCTTGTGTTAGGCTGCAGCTGAGAAGTGTTGCCTTGAGGGTCTGGCCTGAGAAATGGTGTGCCTGTAGCTCCAGCACAAAGCCCTGGCTTCTCTCTTCCATGAGACAGCACCACACACCACTGATTGGGGCAAACAGCTGTGTCTGCTATATGGGAGCCCAAAGCCAGAGAGAGGTGACAATGCTTTGCTGCAAATCTATGACATATAGGCCTTGTTGCAAGAGAGTGTGAAGCAGCAATTTTTTGTGTGTCTCATGCTCAGCACGAGACTGGGCAAGTTTAGCTTAACTTGTGTCCAGGAAGAGTTGCCAGTAAATTTCTGGAACTAGAAAGTGTCACAAAGCCACATTGCATGATCTTCCCCAAAACTGTGTGTACCCGTGTGACTTGAGCATCTTGACGTATAGGCTTCTCTTGAAATAGTGTCTCCCCTGTGGTGTCTTAGTGAACACAACCTCTGGTATGTCAAATAATGACAAGAGGAGGACATTTTAGGTTTGAAACACTTCAGTTGTATATAACTGACTATCCTGGTTTCAGCTGGGATAGAGCTAATTTTCTTTCTAGTAGCTGGTATAGTGTTATGTCTTGGATTCAGTATGAGAAGAATGTTGATAACACACTGATGT
>JAVJGG010000027.1:19182211-19240559 GCA_035590195.1 Aviceda cuculoides
TTGTTGCTAAGTAGTGTTTAGTCTAAAGTCAAGGATTTTTCAGCTTCTCAAGCCCAGCCAGCAAGAAGGCTGGAGGGGCACAAGAAGCTGGGAGGGGACACAGCCAGGGCAGCTGACACAAACTGGCCAGAAGGGTATTCCATACCATGTGACATCATGCCCAGTATAGAAACTGGAGGGAGCTGACCTGGGGGGACTGCTGCTCAGGAAGTAACTGGGCAAAGGTTGGCAAGTGGTGAGCAATTTCATTGTGCATCACTTGTTTTGTATATTCCAATCCTTTTATTAGTATTGTCATTTTATTATTGTTATTATCATTATTAGTTCCTTCCTTTCTGTTCTATTAAACTGTTCTCATCTCAACCCACAAATGTTACCTTTTTCCTTCCAATTCTCTCCCCCATCCCACAGGGTGGGGTGGAGTGAGTGAGCGGCTGCGTGGTGCTTAGTTGCTGGCTGGGGTTAAACCACGAGACTGACTTGTGTGCACCTTCCTTCCCTTAGCTGCTGGACAGGGGCATGTCCATTGCTTACAGTGGCTGATTGAAATGGGAGCTGACTGTGACATTGCAAATGATGCTGGAGAGACTCCAAAGGATGTAGCCAAGAGGTAGCAGTACATATCCTGTAGCTCTGTCATTTATTTATTTACTATTTATATATTAATGTAATGTCAACTTTGTTGCAATGAATCGTGATTTTCCGTGGTGGAGCGAGAACAGATCAGGCCCATAAATTCCAGCTTTGAGTGATAAGCAAAGCTGTATTGTAGCTATAAAAGGTTTTAATTTTCACTTAATTTAATTTATTTTTTTCTTTTTAGCAAGGTCAGACATGAAAGATGAAAACTAGCTGATCTGCCAAAGGGAAGTTGTTAGCCAGTGTGCTTACAGTTTGCTGTACAAAGTAAATGAGAAGTAGCAAAGGCCAGCTGATTTTTGCATTAATAAAAATAATGCAGTGTCTGATGAGATTCAATTAAGAAATCCTGCAAAGCAAAATATACCTCTGATGTAGGAGTCATTCTCATAAGTTTCCATTGAGGCAGAGCTCATGCTATCAGCAGATAAGCTGCCCATAGTTTGTGTACCAGTGCTTCCTTTAATCTTGAAAGCCCCTCCAATAAATAGGAACATGAAGAGTTTCAGAGATCTTCTGTCCCATGCATTTTTCCAGATGATGGAGATATTTCAGTGTAGGTTAACTGTCCTCTGTGCAGGTTTGCCCACCTGGCAGCTGTGGATCTTTTGACACAAAAAACTGGAGACAGTAACTCTAGTGATGAAGAACTGGATGCAAACAACATAAAGTTTTTTGAAAGACATGGTGTGGAAGGAAGTACAGATAGCAAAGAAGATTTAACACTGGATAAAGCAGACAAAAGGAATGCACGCAGTAAGCACTGTCTTTCCATCACTCCTTATTTGAAAAAGTTGGTCTCAAGACATTATAGTCCTAGTTGCACAGTTTCTGCCAACTGCTGTGACTTTTTTGTTGCAAGATGAGAGAGTTGACAGGATATCTGTACTGCTGAGCATTCAAACGAATTGTGGAAAATTAGAAAGCATAACAGGGGGCAATCAGAACATAATGGTTACGCTGTTTTAAGCTGTGTTGGTGAAACCATGTTGTTTTGCTACTTGTTTTTGAGATCTGTTAGCTGCATGGGTGTCAGGTGTAGCTCAGTATTTGCTGAGTGATGTGATTTCTGCTTTGTGTTTGTGAGACTATTTTCCAGACTATTGGATTCCAGCATGATATCTTCTCCATGCATTTTACCTACCTGGGGAACTCTGTCTTACAGTAAGGGCCTATCGCAAGATTCAGGAACTTCAGCAACTTCTAGAAATTGCCTACAGCAACTATAGACAGCTGGGAGGAATAATTGAAGAGGAGAAGAAGATGAAAAAAGAAGAAAGGGAAGTTGAGAAGTAAGGTTAATTTGCCCTGCTAACATTTAACTCTGTGAGGCCCGTTTTAAAGCCTTCTTTAAGGCTAACTTAATTACGCTCAAATCGCTTTGGCCATTCTGTCTTTTCCACTTAACAACTTTAGCCAGGCCAAAAAGAAACGGACTTCAGCAGTTTGTCTGACCATTTCTAAACTTCTGCCCCCAGGATCAGCCCCACAGCACAACATGTGTTTGATGGGTCCACACTTCTTGTGCAAGATCATCTCTTTGGCCTTCAGGTTTTCCTGCAGCATAAGTGCAGTAGGTCTCATAAGTCCTGTCTGTTTTGTTTGCATTGAGGATGCCAAATACATGTATGCACTTCAATAAATCTGATAAAAGGCATTAGTCTTAGCATGGCTTGGATGGAAGTGCATATACAGCAGAAATTATTCAATGACCTGCTACATTTCTGTGTCAAGGGCAATATATTTCCGTGCTTGAGAAAGTATTAGCTCATATCCAGACCACAGAAAAAAGAAATCTCAGCAAACCTGCCCTTGCATGTGAAGCACTTTCCATAATGTCTGTCTAGTTCTCAGGGTCTCCATTAAATGAAAGAGTTCTGTTAAATTGGTCAGGTGATTTGATGGGCAGACTGTCTAAGTTTCAAAGAAAAGTCCTTCTGTCTATCAAAGATTTAGAGCTTAAACTATAATGCAGCATCCAAAAGACAGCCCTGTCTCCACCTCTACCTCTGAAAGATTTGGCTACCCACTGTTCTCAGTCTCTCTAGATAACCATGTCTGTTACGTGTTTGGACCACCCCAAACCACTGTCTTTATTTGGTCACTGAGAGGAGACTGTATCGGGAGGGCTTGTATGCCATCAAGAAGATAACAGACTTACCAGTCTGTGTAGATATGGATATAGATGGATATATAGATAGATATGGATGTAGATATGTCACAGATTGGAATTAAAAGTAGTTTGTTTTACCATATATGAGCCAAGAAACTGAGGTCAGGATTTATTTTGGTTCCAGATCACCCTTTGACTCAGCCCAGGCTGAAAGTCCATCTTCCTTAACTTGGTGTGTCCGCAATGTAGATATCTGCATCTGAGTTAGTTAGTTACCTTGAGCTCCTTTTTAGACTTCTTGGAGAGGTGTAGGCACTTTCAGGACATAATTAGATAGGTACTTCAGGATGAGATTCATCTCTTCTAGGAGTATTTCTCCTGGCTTTAAAGGAGGAGGGTGACCAGCTCAGATGTTGATGCCTACCTTGGAAGGTCAGAGAAATCTGTTTGCAATGATGGAAAAGTCAGTGTTGACTAATGGCAGAAATTAGAGTTCATTTTGGATAGAGCAGCTACTCAAAAGCTAGCAGTGCTGACTAGAGGGCTCTCCTAAGGCTCTTGAAGGGATTTTGCTTTCTGTGGCATGTGTGGCTAAACTAGAAAAATAATGAGGCTCTCTAAAGGGTCTCTCACCTGTGGAGGCCAGAAAGCATCCCTAGCTCCACACTGGCCTTTTGAAATAGAAATACTGCTTCTCAGCATACCTGCTACCCTTCTCAGGGTACCTACCTGTGGATAAACCTCAAGATGCTTGTATCATATGCCAGAAAACCTCATTATTTAAACATATTTAATGACAACACCATTTTGCTAGATGAAAAGCAGGAATTGCCACTTGGGGGAGGCTACTGTAGCAGATTTTGAAGATTCCTGCTTTAGTCCGTGTTTTCTGGCTACAAGAGGCCTGTTATGAACCACTGCGCAGTGCTTTGACTAGGCTGCATTGCATGGAAAAAAATGCCACCACGTGTGTGCCACACAGTTTTAGAGCTGTGTCTCATTAATCTGAAGTGTGCAAGAAGCCAGCCTGTCCGCCCTGAGTGCTGATTTCCCGGCATAAGCACAGGCCATTCTCACAGTGTCAGTAAGGCTGATGACACAGCCTTTGGACTGCGTGACTCAGGAGTGCTTCAGTCTGGGAAATGCAGCAGCTCTTGCTGAGAGGTTTCCTGCCCTGCTGTTTGTATCCACAGGGCAGACATCTCCCTTTTCCTTTTACCAATCTTCCGTCTTTGTGGCTGTGCTGATTTATCCTGATACAGAGGAGAGCCAGCTCAACTCCAGATGACTCAGTTGCTGAGGTCAATTGCTGTTATAATAAGAATATATGTGAATTATGTCTCAGCTAACCAGTTCCAGGAATTTCAATTAATTTAGGAGCTGTTGTGGGTGGGACCAATGAGATCTTGTGCAACTGTTTATCAGACAGTGCTTCAGTTTCCCCTTAGTGTCATGCAGGCTGTCATTTGAGTATTCCTCATCTGTGGCTAAGCCAATCAATAGGAAGGATGTAGAGACACCAGATGTAAACGAAAAATCTGCCCCCGACCCCTTCAGAATCTCAGTTTTATGCTTTTTCTCTGTTTCATACTAGCCTTTATCCTCCGTGCGCACATCTCCCTCTGCCGCAGCTGGAGATGGACCTGGGTTACAGCCTACCCAAGACCCTGGCGTCTGGCTCAGTGTGTGGGAAGACGTCTCCATCTGGTGGTCAGATTGCGCTGAGCACAGCTGACAGCGAAGAAGGAAAAACAGTTGTTCAGAGCTGTTATAAAGGGTCTTGAGGCAGGAGCACACTGTAGCTCACCCCAGCACAGCTGGCATGAGGAGTACTGCACTGGTTTCTGCGGTGACTAACCTGTTCTTTAGGAAAAGCACAGGACCACGTGGAGTAGCCAGGGCAGGTTTGGATGTGCTTCATGCTCTGCTTGTTTCCTTTGCTTTTGGCAGGGCTGTGAGGGAGCTGGAGGCCCAGCTGGAATATGAGCGAGTCAGGCGGGAGAAGCTGGAGAGCCAGCTGGATGACTACCGTGCTGAGATAAGGCACCTTAGGGAGAGCCTGGAGAAGACCCGCGTCCCCCCCGCTGTCCCCGTGGTGAGTGCCACACAAACTCCCCAGTGCGTGGGACAGTGGCTACTGCCCGTTGCTTGTGCATGTTTGTTCTCATTAAGATTCTCAGGCATGGTGCTAGGAAATACTGGAGTAAAGGTGTTTGTTACGAGCTTTTGGCTTGGGACGCTGAAGTGAGAGTAGCCTTTGTCACATCCTGACAGAGTCTTTGCTGTGAAATGATATCAGTTTCTCTTTGTACTCTGGCAGAGAAGCACTGATGTTCTTCATATTAACAGAAGGGAGTGGACTGATCCCTGAGTACTTGCATGCTGCATATTCAGTACCTGACAGTTCATTTTGGCTGGTACCTGGTATCTGAGACTGGACCGGTGCTTCAGGAGAGGTGTTATCACCACCTAAAGGGTTACCTGGCCTGCGGGTGTGTAATCACAGCTGTGGGTTTGTAGGATTCTGTAATCCACAAGGATGCAGAGGCTTTTATTCTCTAAATTTCTCTACCTTATTACAGATTACCACAAATACCACCAAGTAGGTATATACTATTACAGGCTACTACAGACTTAGCATTAGTGAAGCAAACTTACCAACAATATAACAGCTGATGTACTTCTGATTGACTACCTATAAGGATATATAATATCAGTATGAAGTGAATTAGACAGATTTCAGAAGGGGCCAAACCATCCCAGAGGGGAGGACAAACTCAACCCCAAAAGTGGGCCCATAAGGGGACCAAGAAAATAACAGGGTCTCACTTCAAAGATAATGTGCATCACAGAGTCTGGAGTCAGCCAGGCATCCCAAATGAGAGTGCAGGATCTTGCAGAAAGTTTGTGCAGAGAATTCAGCCTGTTCAGGAAAGGAAAAGTATGTGCAGCATGGGAAGTTCTCAGAGAGAGGGGCCGCATTTTGGATTAAAAATTAAGTCCTTTTTATGTCATAGAGACATAAGAGAGTGGAGAACACCACCACTGCAAGCAGCTAATAGATGCTGGTGTTTCTATTTCTAATTTTCTATTTTTCACCTGTAACAGCCAATAGATGATGAGGTTTCTGGTTTTTTCAGACCATTTTTGATTTTTCCAGAGTATTTTCCACCTTTCAGACAATAAATTGCCTTTATAGTACCTTGGTTTTGTGCTTATTGGTGGTATTTCAGGATGCTTCTGATTTCTAGGTACCACAGCTGTACTTCAAAGAGGCCAACTGCACTTTTCAAGGATGTTTCTGGTTTCCAGCCTCACAGTTCCCAGGCTGGCAGACATTTTCTTTGTCAGTATTTTTCAGCAGGCAGTTTCTTCCATTCAGTAATTTTCTCCTAACAAGGCCACCTTTCTGGCTGTTCACATAAGGAGTCAACCTGATACGTCAACACTTCACCCCCAGCTGCATGGTTTGTAGCAATCGCAGCACATGTTGTAGGATATTTCTTTTGCTTGAAAACTCTCCTTCAGAACTGGTTTGTTTTCTTCCCTTTTACACCAGACTGGGAAGTGAGTTGGTGGAGAACTGTAGTACAGTACTGTATTGCTGTGTGCAGTGGCTGACTTCAGTTAGTGTTCTCATGTGTCGTCTGCTATTGTCTTAATTATCAAGCCTGCTGACAGCAAGAAGATGCAGATATGAACCATTGATTGGCTTAGCAGGCAAAGACAGAACTGTAGTTTTTTTAAAAATCAGCTCTTGAGGATAGATCAGATGTTTACGTGCTGACTTTGGGGACAGGAGAGCTGGCATTTCAGACCTTTCCCTGTCACATAACTCCTACAAACTGATGTGACAGTCAAGACCCCGTTTTTCAGATCTTTGCCATCCAGTCAGTTGGCAGCCTTCGGTGAGGCACCTGAATTCCTCCTGCAATGGGTTGTGGGAACTGGTGTGCATTAACACTGCTGGTTCTTCCAAAGGTACAACCAGTGGAAAAGGCTCATGGCCCTGCCAGTCTGGGCTGTTCATTGCTGTTCTTGGAGCTTCACTTAACTTCTTTGACCATTGCACTGCCTTGACTGTAACTGTTTGTAGGGCCCTGCTATAACCAGTATAAAAGTCAGGCAAGGACTCTAGTCACTGACAAAGTGGATGACTTGTATTTACTCCCTTCCTCTGCCTAGAGGAGCTGAGAATCCCCATCCTGGGGGGGGGTGTTCTAACCAGCACAATGTCTATTTTTCTGAGATTGAGCCATATTCATTCCCGTGCTGGCAGCTGTGCAGTGTGACCACTGTGTGTCAACATGCTGCACTGGTCCAGAGGGAATAAGTGAGAGAAAACAGTTTTATAAGCTGATTATTAGGGCAGTGATGCAGGAGGGGGAGCTGGCTTGTGCTTCACCTGAAACATGTACATATTTCTTGGAGGAGAAATTGAGTTGCTGGGTAAAAGGGGTAACGTTACCGCCTTCTTCAGCCAGGTTTGAATGAGGGCCAGGTGTTTGGAACATCCCTACTGTATAATGGTCCTTTTCCAGAGTGTGATGGGGAAGAATGTTCCATGGATGCTCTGAGCAGGAAACAAGCACTTAAAGCTTGATTTTGTTACCATTTAAGCTGTGTGTGGATTTAGCCGTTGAAATGGCTAAATGCGTAGGGCATTTCAGGCCCCCTGAGAGCAGAGGTGATGCCACCCCTCTGCAGCTGGGAGCAGGAGCTGTGGACTGTGTTGTGCTGCACATCCTTGGAGGAGGACAGAGGAATTTCCATCCCAAGAATTTTAGTCCTTCTGTTGCTGTCATCTGATCCCAGGCTAACGCAGCATGGCTGCGTGTGCAGCCTGGCCAGATGGCATTCAGTTGCTGCAACTCAGAGCAGCGAGGCCTTCGGGTTGCTATGGTGCCTGTGTCACACACTTGTGCAGGGTGCTGGCTTCACAGCTTACCTTCTCGCACACCTGCGTGTGCTTTGAGCAGCGCAGTGCGGTCTGGCTCAACCACACTGCAGTTCTTTCCATCTCTCTTCTACTCTCCTTGCCCACTTTCTTCCTCCTGCCCCCCCTTGCAGGATTGTTTCTGCACCTTTCCTGCCCTCCTGGGCCTTTTTTCCCTTTTATTTAGCCTGTGCCCACTTCCCCCACCGCCCTATACAAGCTGCAATGCTCCTTCAGCTCTTTGCTTCCCACTGTATCCTTTGGGACTGGTCTTTTCCATGCTGCTGAGACCCTCCAGCCAGACAGGTGCCTCCACCCTGGAAAGAAAAGCAACTTTCTACTTCCACAGCTTGCTTCAAGACATTACTCGTTCTAGTCCCCTGGCAGGTTTTAAAATCTAGGACAACTATGGCATAGAGTCCCCCATTTCTAGGGTGGAAGAGTGGCTGTAGTCAGTTTTTTTATCATCAGCAGTCTGAAAAAGTCCAGTTGGGCATTAGGTTTACTAGCTGGGACTGGAGACAACTTCTACCGAGGCAAGTTTGTTTTCAGAAACTTCTCTCCAAGTGACTGCTACAACCAAGGGACTTTCAAATTTTACCCTGCTGACTGTCATCCCATGCCCTGGGACTATGCTCTGCCCTCAGCTTCACTTTGACACAACATTCTGCAGTTACTCAAAGCCATGTATTTTTAAATCCTGTCTTATGAGGTAGCACGTTTAATTAAGTGATTGATTGCTATTTAACGGCTGCAATGTCCTTTGTTTCAGGAAGCTGAGACCATCTCCAAGTCTTGCAAAGAGAAAAAGAAGGTAAAGAAGAAACCAGCCTGCAGCCCTGGAGGAGTGTTTGTGAGACTGCGCTGAGGAATGAACCTCCAACAAGGGGCAGGCAGACTGAGGAGGTAGAATGGCAATATTCTACACAATGCAAAGTGTTTGCATAGCCCAGCTCCACAGATGAGTTGTGATTCTCTTAATTTCAATGAACTATTTTTTTTAGTTCTCTGGGATAGAAAATATTTTTAAATCACAGCAGCAGCATTTTTTATTAGGGGGGAAAAAAAAAAAAAAAAGGCAGAAAAACTTCTCTTCCTGTCCAGGTGGTAGTTTAGCAACAGCTTTGCAAATTATAAGGTGACATTTCAAGAGTTAACTGCAGCAATGTCATAGGGCCTCCTAGGTCAGAAAAAAGTAACCCCTATGGGTCTATTTTGTACTACTACTTTAGGAGGGGAAAAAATCAGAAAGCACCCTACCTCCTAAAATAATCAGATAGGACCTTCAATGAGGAACCAGAATAGAGTCTGCAGGAGAAGTACTTCTCAGCTGCAGACAGGTGCCAGGCCCCTTCATTTTCATCTTCAAGTCAGGAACTGACTCCTCCGTGAGGTGCCAGATAAACTGCAGTGGTGGGCCTCCAAGTCTAACTCAGGGCTGAAGAGTTCACTGGGCTATGGGGCATGTTGTGGTTAGAAATGGAAACCCTGACCTCTCCTCCATGCCCAAAAAACATTTTGTGACTTCACATATATTTTTCTCTCATGTGTGCTACTGTGAAATTCTTTTCCCTTTGGAACCCTCATTGTACATAGTATTTTGAGAGTTTTGATTTTAATAAGAAATCTTTGCACCTAAAGGTTAATTTGCTAATGCTTGAATCCTTATCTGTCCTCTCCTTAGTTACCAAAGGAAGCTTAAATCTCAGAATTTCAAAGGTACTGAAAAAAAAATAATCAATGTATTTGTGTGCACAGAGAGTGAGACACACGAACAGTATAAGCCTTGTATCAGAGCTAAAGAAGAGAAATTCAGTCTCTAGAGCCCATCAATGTGTGGTGTGGAATGATGGTGGTGAGAAGCTGCAGTAGATGAGGTATTTCCTACATCACCGCTGGTGCTAAACTCTCATGTAGGAATGGTGCAAAAGTCAGCCAGTCATTCCACGTCCAAAGAAGAGCAACGAAGCTGGTGAAGGTCTAGAGCACAAGTCCTGTGAGGAGCAGCTGAGGGAACTGGGGTTGTTTAGTCTGGAGAGAAGGAGGCTGAGGGGAGACCTTATTGCTCTCTACAACCACCTGAAAGGAGTTTGTAGCAAGGTGGGGTCAGTCTCTTCTCCCATGTAACAAGGACAAGAGGAAACGGCTTCAAGTTGCACCAGGGGAGTTTTAGATTGGATGTTAGGAAAAATTTCTTCCCCAAAAGGGTTGTCAAGCATTGGAACAGGCTGCCTAGGGAAGTGGTGGAGTCACCGTCCCTGGAGGTATTGAAAAGCCCATGTAGATGTGGTGCTTAGGGACATGGTTTAGTGGTGGACTTGGCAGTGCTGGGTTAACAGTTGGTCTCGATGACCTTAAAGGTCCTTTCCAACCCAAATCATTCCAATTACGAGAACCTCAGAAATGGTTATAACTTACAAGAAGATGGATTTGTACATGCAACAGTTACAACAGACACCAGTGGCTGCTGGCCACCTGCTGAGACCCTTGCTGCCAGCACCCATGCCTATTTGACAAACACACATACAACAGAAATAGCAGCCTCAACTCCCAATATAATAGCACTGTGCCTGTTGTAAAAGACACATTTTTACAGACTGGTAATCTGTATTCAAGTCTCTCAGTCAAACAGCAAATATAAGAAATTAATTTTATTTTAAGTGAAGATCATAAATAATTTAATGCACAGAATGCAAGAATGGGCAGGATAGCAGCAAGTTCAACTGTAAACAGAATAAAACTGCAATTAAAAAAATTGCCACTAATCAGTAATACATACTCTTCAGCCCATAAAGGGCCTACTTTTACTCAAAAGTTTAATCCAGGAAGACTTTTTCTTTTAATTATTGTTTTATTAAAAGAATCAAACCAAGCATATGCATTTGTAACTCAACAAAGTGTAACTGCTTTAGTTTTAGAAGGCATCCACCTGGTATCTCCCATCTCTGCAACAAGAGTTGTGAAGTCCTTGCAGAAGGTAGAGGGGTCATCACCAGAAGTTAGGAGTGTCAGTGTGTCCCACAGGGTTACAGAACAGTCCGGCGGAGCGTGGAGATGGGAGGAGGATGACCACCACCACATTGGCACTGCTGAGATGCTGAGTATTTCCGTGTTACAAGCCAGATCCTGTGCCCCAAAAATACATGAGGTTTTATTGGAAATACTCTGCACTGCTTGAAAGGAGGAAGTAAGAGCACTTATCTGCCCCAGGGCTGTACACAGTTGCCTGGAGTGGAGGCATTTCCCCTTGGAAAGACAAAGACAGAGAAGTTCTCCCATTCCGTTGACCTCTGGGGTTACGGAAATTGCAAGAGATACTGAAAAAAAAAATAAATCTACAGAGATGTTTTAGTTCTACATGAGATTTTCAATTTATGTAAACCAGTTTTCAAGAAAAACAAGGATTCTTCAGTAAAGGCCTTGGAGTGTGTGTTTATACAAGTAAAAAAACCCAAAGGGCCAGGCTTCAATCTGTCAGAAAAGAGGAACAAACTGAAGGCAAAAATCCAGATCCTATATTTAAGATTAATTTACTTGGATCAGAGTAGATCTGTTGGAATCTGGCATTAGTATTCCCATACTGGGAATATTAACTTGGGAACAGTATTCCCCTTTCAAGGCCATACCAGATGTTTCATATTTCCATTTTTGAGAGGAGCTGAGAGTGAGAATGTTCCACTGAGAATGTTCCAAAAAGAAAACTATTCTAAAACACATTAGGAAACACTTTCTGATTTAGCACAAGAAGTCCTTTGAAATAAATACAGTATTCAGTAGGGGACAATGAAATATTACTGTTTGCCTCTACTTACCCCCCCAGTTTATTTTGATCCTTAGTGTCACATATTCAGAAAACATTTTTAGTGCACAGTAAGAATATCAAAACAAAAAGGTACCAAGGTTATCTACAGTGCAAACATGATCGTCGAACTGATGTTGCTTGGGTGGCCTTTTCTCCATTTGTATTTGATGCAGTCATTCCACTTAGATCTATTTCCAGAACCTGTAAAATCCCAGTGCTATTGCTAAGCAAGTGAATACCGAAGCTGTTAAAAAAAACAAAAACAAAAGGAATATAATTAGCCACATGCTAAATTGTATCACCTTCTACATACAGGAAATTAACTGCAAACAGATGGAAGAATGGTAACAACTATAGAGCAGAGCCTCCTAAACTTCCTGAATTCCTGCAGATGCAATAGAATCATTTTAGAAGACAATGACTTAGATGTAATATCCTGCACAGTAGCACTGCCCAGGTGGTGAGACGGGAGGTCAAATTCAGCAGCCTGAGGAACCATGTTTTCAGGGACACATCTGAGTAACTACGCTGGATAATACAGAGCACAATAGGCTACAGTAACTTCTACTATTGTCACCCACCTATTGGAAATCGTATTACAGGAGAGATGGCTGTACCAGGTCTTGTATTAGACGCAATTAAAATGATTTCCCACTGAACAAAATGACAAGGAACTAATCATATCTACACATATCTGACACAACACTAGGGTATCTAGGCAGCACCTCTGAAGCCTGATGAGTTGTCTTTCAGATTTGTTAAGCTGCTGTTTCAATTAGTGTTAGAATAAAGCTATTATGTTTCCCTTTGAACTTGTTCTCACTTCCAAAAATAACGCATCACTCTCTTATCCAGCTCCAATACAATAAAAATCTCACTGGTTATGTATATATTGAGAAGACAGTCTCAACTCAGACTAAAATTTATTCTGCTTGGCAGGGAGAAGCACCAGTACCACCACACTGAAATGATGTGTCTTTGGAGGACTGAATGGGAAGTGGAACTGGTCACTCACAGACTAGTCCTGAATGACAGCTAACTTTCAGGGTAACCTAAAGGACCTCAGGAGAACTTTTGTAGCAACTCTGCCACATAAATGGCTGCCCTGCAGCAAGCAAAGGTACTGTCAGACTAGGCAAGGCATTCAGGCTTTTCTTTTCTTTTTTAAATCATGTCCATATTCCTCCTAATCCCAGTTCTGGGCACAATCCTAGTCCAACTGCAGCAATGTCTGCATGCTCCCATCGCTTCTGTGTTCTATGTCACATTTCTTCCAGCTGGGGGTGTCTGCATGTGTCCCCCCCACCCAAACCCAGTTGTCTGCTGCTTCACAACTGACTTCTTGAATTCACTTAGCATATACTCTTGAATAAAATTTTACACATCCAAAATACAATACTGGTACTCACCTCCTTGCCTATCACATACCTGCCAAATAACGTATTGTATCAAGTTTATTTGATTCCATGAGCGTTTTTAAGGAAGCTATTTCAGTGTCGATTTTATTACTGATTTCTGATATAACACTGTTGGTACTTGAATCCTGAAACATTAAAAGACAGCATATATTTGACAGTGATCTCTAGCCCTTTCAGCTTTGCAAAGCCAAACAAGAATACCATGCTACCAGCAACACGAAAGAGAAACAAATTTCCAACCTATCACTGAAGTAAGATACGTAACGGGTAAGAGACCTTAGAACACACAGAACAGCATTTAATACAATCCAGGAAGAATACTGAAGAGAGAGAGAAAAAGAGAAAACTCATATCATACAGCCACTTGTCCCTGATATGCCAGTGCCTCCTGAAGGGGGCCTGATTCTACAGCGCCTAGATAGTACCCTTAAATCTTTGCAAAACAAAGGTTTAAGCATTCACAAGCCATATCCACAAAAGGGAGGAGACGCTGAAGATGGGACATGTCCACCTTCAGCCTCTTAGTCTTCAGCACCCGCTAGCACTTTTGAGGACTTCCAGCCCTTGAAATACTTGCTTGGCTGTAGGCACAGGAACCATCCCTCCGGTACAGCTGATCAGCTCATCTGTTAACACTGGGAAGGGCAGCATGTCAGTGCACATCCCACCTGTAACAGCCTGCACGCAAGATGCTCGGGAAGCGAGAGACAAGGCTAGTATGCCTCCTCCTGCCTGAACAGTGTTCAGTGCCAATCTCACAGGCTTAGGCAACAGACACGAGTGATACAGCCCAGCCTTTTGCTTTATCACATTCTAAAATCTACTAACTTTCACAAAAGTTTGTGGTTTACATAACATGCAACACGTAACTGTATTCTGCTCAATATAAAATGAGCTTTATTCAACACTTACTTTTTTATGAAACTCTGTAGTTGCTTCCATCAGTTTCCTCTCCTGATCTGTAAACTGTGGATAAAAGATAAATTACAACTGTAGTAACAGAAAACAAGACAGAACTGGAAAGAGTATCTTGATAGACCAGCTTACCATATCTGTCACTCTGCTCCTTTCCAGGTTTATGTCTAATTTGCTGTCAGCTCGGATTTTACCAGTTTCGTTCTTTAAAGCAAATACAGATTATGAAAATAACTATTTACTCTCCCTAACAGGAGTGTGTAGGTACTTGCTGTTTACTTACCATTAGCTGCTGTTTAACTTGATCTAATTCAATCTTCATTTTCTAAGTGCAGAGGAGAAAAAAAACAACTTTACAAATTCAGAAAACTGCTGACCAAGTTAATCAGTCATGTAAGTGTTAACACCACATGCATGCAATTATCTTCCATAACTTTTCTCCCAATGGGGCAATTTGTTCTTGATAAAATATCCTAACTGGTGTGTTCAATTTGTATAGCCATATATAACCTGCTGGGAATTTTGCTCAAAATAAAGGGATTATTTTGTTAACGATGATGATCTTGTTATTCTGAGACTAAAGACAGCAGAAAAATACCGAAATGCTATTAAGCAAAAGCAAAACATGTCTCAATCACCAGTTTAATTAAATTGTTGCAAAGAAACAGCCAACTACTCTCCCTGCATTCTATGGTTAATGGTGACAAGACTGTACCAGAAACACCCTTAAATAAAATTACAGAAGATGATTCTAAGATGCGTAGATTTTTTTTACTGTACAGAAGAACTGAGCAAGTCTTATCACATGAAATGTATTTTTCTGTGATCACAGAAGTTGTAATCTACAAACACTTCAACTCCAATAAAAGTATCCAGAATTACTTTTACATTCATATTTTGTTCCACAAAAATGTACAACAGGTATAACCCAACAAATATTTTTAATTAAGCAGTTAAATTGTAATATACATTAGTACCTCATTCTCTGCTCTCAAATTTGCAAATTCACTTTTCTCCAGGATGACCATATCTTTTCGAATGGAGTCCAAATGTGCCATTATCTGCTGTAAAGTTATTTCCTTGGAAACAATAAAACATGTTAAGTTGCACACCTTCTGGCAAATAAAGGAAAGTAAAGATTTTTGGGTCTGAAATTATGAAATCAGCTACTGCAAAGCACAAAAATGAGGAGACTTTACAGCAAGAAAAGTGACAAACACAGAATTTTATAGCTGCAATTTGTTTGAAAGACTCAAGAGGTTTTAATTTTGTGCTTTTTCTGTTGCTTTTATATACTAACTCTGAATTTAAGCAAAAAACGCCAGTGGTATTAATCCAAGTAGGTATAAAATGAAACAGACCCAAAACTACAGGTTAGTCCTTCATCCTCTTCCATTTTCAATGAGCATTCAGTAGCCTATGAAGCATTAATTTTTGGTTTTAATCCAGTTCCTAAGTAAGCACTTCCATTTCTTGCCCACAAAGTCATCAAAAGCCAAAGACTTAATGATACGAGTATCACGCTGTCCTCTCAGCATTACAAGTCTGACAGACACTAGTAAAAGATTGCTAAAAAGCACTGAAAAAAGCCTTCCTGGTGTTTGGACTAATAAGTTCAGAATTCAACTACTTGCAAACTACAGAGTGGAAAAAAAAAAAAAAAGGAAAAAAGAAAAGAAAAGAAAGGAGGAAACTTTGTATTTTAGAATCTTGAAAGCAATACTCCTTTAGTTAGCATAAGGAAGTTACTCTACTATTCAGCATGGAAAATAATGTATCTCTGTGGGATCCTGCTTTTGAAGCTGAGCACCAGCAAAATGAAGAGCTCTCATCCAGACTACAAGCAAACAGTACTTCTCAGATCCTACACTGAACTAAATTTCTTAAAATATGCCCTGACCCAACTGCCACTGAAGTCTGACTACTTCGTTGAACACAATGAAGTTTTTACAGTTCCTGGGAAAACTTCAGTTGCATTTACACTGAGGAGCTAATTTCCCACATCCCATCTTAAAACATTCAGTCTCAACACTGACTACACTATAAAAACCAGAACACAATTCCATGCAAATTATATTTGGGATACTGATTTTCTTTACACGTAATAGTATTTCCAAAAAGAAAGGTTTCCATTTTGATGAAAAAAACAGACACACAAGCTTTTGTCTTCTTCTGAGATTTATAGAAAAGAGATAACTTTCATTCAGAATAAATGCCAGTAAGATAAAAATCTGTTGGAAGTAAGGCTCAGCGGTTTAAATAAAATAGCAATGAATGCTTAATTGCATTAACTCATTGAAGAATGGCACCTAATTTCAGCTTGCACAGCCTTCCTGAGTAACTATTAAAACCATTACTGTGCATCAGAGCTTTATTACCCTGGCCCAGATGTCTAGCCTACAAGAAAAACTAAAGTTCTTTTTATTTTGGCAATTTGTTAAAACGAAACTTGTCACCACGTCTATTATCAGTGGAAAACCCAGCCATGCTACTTCACTGATTCACTGCCTCCAGATACGTCCACAAACATGAACGTGAGAATCTAAGTGAAGGACACACCTCAGTGCTTTGCTTGAGTGCAGGCTGAGGTGCTGACCTGGCCGGCACAAACAGGTAGGTTTGTACCAGCAACCGAATAATTCAGAGCCCCCTTGCTGTCCCCGAGGGCACGCGATACACCACAGATTACATCCAGATGGCTAAAATCTCTTCCTCCTAAATCAAGGCGGCTCTGACCACGCTGCCTGGTGGGAACAGTTCCTGGCCCTACACTTTCACATAAATTGTGCCCTGGTCAGGGAGACGGAGAGCTGGCACAGGTCAAAAAAATCAAGCCAAGGCACCGCAGTGGCTCTGGACGACCATGTGGTGGTGCCTGAGCCCTCACCCTAGCCATGTTTTAGCTTTTACTACAGATGGAGCTTTAGATACTGAAATGCAGAGCAAAACAATGAAATAGTTTTAATAGTAGTTTTTAGTTTATGAATAGGAAAATAGGACAAATACAGTCTATTTCAGAACAGAGTTGACATCCTTACTGAAGTTCAATAAAAACAGTGACAATTTTCTGGTATTTTAGGTGGTCTTGTTATCTCTCAGGAACCCCTCCTTGACTCTCTTCTGCCCTCAACCATTGTAAAGCACCGTTAAAAGTTTGGTTTCCCCTCCGAGCTTTTCAGCTGCACATGAAGCAATCTCTGCATTACATTTATAAATTGTGTCTGCATTTGGAAAACACTCCTGGGAGATGAAAGGTGCAAGATATTATTATTCTTAATACCACCTTGAAATTTAGGAAAACCTACCTCAGTGAAGTGTTTATAGTACTATAGAAAGTTGCTCACTTGTCTTTTAAATATGCCAATATGAACCATTATAGCTACACAACGCTGTATATGTAGACCACAGACTACTCTTTACCTGCTGAGCTTGTGTAACCATATCCTTATAGACTGTGTCTAAACTGACATTCGACAGGGTTATCAATGCTGATACAATGGTCTCCGCTTGCTCCTTCCCAAAGCCTGAAAGACAGTTGAAGGATGACATGTTAAGGTAATATTAGAAAGCTGGATGAAGATAAAAGCAAGAAGTACGTAATAAATGGGACACTGAAGTGCTGTACCTAACTACAGTGGCAAACGGGAAGTCACGCAGTTACTGAAAACTGACAGCAACAAGCCAGTCACTGCGACTTTTAAATACGAAAAACCCAGACTTAACGCTGCAAAAATCTGAAGCACATTAATATACAGAAATAATCTATGCATGCAGCTGACAGGAGGACCAAATTTCTGTACATTGTTTAACTGGTCATGCACTATAGAAATAATTCAGCAAAATTTTACTTTATAATGAACTTTTGAAAATTCTGTTAAAAGCAAACTTATGTTGAGCTACAAAGCATGCATCCTATAGAATAATAAAATTAAAAGGTAAGCCTGCATATATTGAAATTGTTCTGCACAGACACAAACGCATGCAAAACTGATTTTAAAACTGCTGCACCCATTGCCCGCAGAATGAATTCAGACTGGGATTTCTGCTTTCTGATGATAAAAATTACACTTTGTCCATAGCTTGGTGCAATTCTGAAGCATTAAAGATGATGTGCGGTGAATAGTGAAAAAAACCAAAACCCAACAGACACTTTAGCCATATCTGATCTAGTGCTGAGAGCTTCTGCCCTGAAGATTTACTCCCAGCAATCTCACTGATGTGTTGTATTTCAATTCGCCCATTTTATAAAGGGGGGTCAATTAACATTCTGTTGAAAAATGCTTTCAAGGCAAACTATTTTGAGAAATATGCCACTGCTCCCTTCTAAAATATGGTATTGTCAAGCTGCAACATTGGTTTACATTACTAAAAAAAGCTATGTGTGCTTTATGACAGTTTCCTTCCACTAAGAGGTGTCATAGTATTGCTTCAGTTCCTCTGAATTTTCAGGGTTACTTAGGTATTATTTTGTTCTTCCTCTATAGCAGGAACTGTCCTTATTGCATGGAAGTTTAGAAAACACAGAGAAATTCATATAAGCAAGAGAATGGAGCCAGAAAACTGCCTGCAGCAAGTCTGAGAAAAACTAAATGCCTCTCTCACTTTTGTGGTATGTAGAGGTTTTGCCTATAGAGCCCACCCGCTGTAGTACTGAAGTATTTATTAAGTTATGAAATAAATTAAACAGAATAACAACACAGTGTACCAGCACCAGACAGACTTCGCCCCAAGAGCTCTAAACGAACTTGAAGAAGAAATAGCTGAATTAGTACCAGGGACAAGTAATGCCTCACAAACTACCTCAGTTACCCGATGAATGGAAAATGGTAAATACAGTGTCAGTTTTTAAAAACAGTTCCAGAAGAGATGTAGGGAACTACAGGCTGACAACTCTGACATGCATGAAAAAAAACCCCAAACAACATTAGTAGACTACTAGGAGTCTTCTAACTACTAATACATATTATCATTAGACCCAAATAGTGGAAAAAATCCTAACATCAGATTGGATAAGGTTCTAACTGTCACTTAGGAGAAAGATCTTGTGATTTTAAAAGATAGTTGCTAGTGTGATGAAGATATCAGCTCAAAGCTTAGTAGGGATCAATAAAGCAAACCAAACCCTTCGGAATTACTAAGAAAAGGAGCAGAGAATGAAATAGATGCAACATTAAGTCACTGTTCAAATCCACAGGACATTCAGTTGTCAAGTAATGCCAGCAGCTCTGTTCCCTCCCTTTGAAACAGAATGGGATAGAAGTGGAAAAGATTCACAGAAGGGCACCATGCATGGTCAAAAGTATAGAAAAGCTACTGCTCAAGGAAAAATTCAACAAGCTTGGATTCTTCTGTTTGGAAAAGAATGACGGGGGAGTAGGACAGAAGTTTACATAATCATGAGTGACATGAGAGATCAAATGTTCATTCCCTCTTCCCACAAATGAACTGAGCAGGCATCAAATTAACCTTGTAGAAGCCAGATTCTGCATAAAGAAAAGGAGTGGATGTCTGAAACTCCATGAGAAAGGATGTTTCGGGTACTAATCAGTTTATAGTGGTTCAGGGACTAAATAAGCTTGTGACAAGAATTCCACTGAAGGTTACTAAAACTCACACCTGACCCAAAATACCTCTGGAGTGAAAAGAATTGGAGGCTTAGAAAGGACAAGAGGATGTGTCACATATATCTGCCCTGTTCTACCACTCTTCTGCAGGCACTGACTCACAGCTGCTGTCAGGAGACAGAAACGAGGGCCAGATGGACCTTTCATCCAACTTCAGCCAGCCACGCTCACCAAATAAAAATGCAGGTATTAAGAACACATCATGGCACTATGCTGCTGCAAATATTTCTAGTTAGAAAAAACCTTACATTACTGTTAGCAGGCTAGTAGAAGAAACTTCTATTAAAGCTTCATTTTTGCTAGGAAACAGTTCTTTAACTGTTACTTTACATTTGTTAACTGTATTATGTTCCTTGGCTGGAAGGCACTGTATAAACTTGCCTACAGCTACAAATAAGGCAAATCTAATTTAATAGTTATTTGTATAGTTACAGAGTCATTGGTGTCAGATGCCTCTCCTTCACCAGCCTCCTCAAGAGGCTGCCAGAACATTTTGTAACACCAAGTATTGGTACTTTGGGAAAATTGATAGCACTCAAAAGTTATAGTACTTAAACTAAAAGTTTTCCTGTGAATTATTTATCAGATATCACTTACCATGGGCTTCCAGATCCTGCACTAGAGCATGGGTATCAAAAGTTACCTTTCTCTGCTCCAGGGGAGTGATTTCAACCCTTCTGACATCATATGACTTCCTAATGAGCGTGGCAGCAAAACCTGGAAGTGACAACATGTGCCTTAAACTTAACCCGATTGGTTTATCATGCAATAAGTTATTTTTAATTTCTTTCATCATAGCAAAGCTGCATGGATGTTGCAACAAAGAGCTGGGTCCTTTTGATCGCTTGGTTGCAGCATGTGTCAGAAACCATCAATCCCTTTTCCATAGGAAATCTACACCAACTAGGACTCATATATTGATCTTAAGTGCATTTGAGTAACTAGGAAGCTGTGTAGCAGACAAGCATTCTGGTACAACAAAAAACCACCACAACCAATTGTTTTGTAATATCTTGAGAATCATCACTTAATTTTCTTACTTTTAAAATATCAGCAGTTCTATCATACTGCCAATTTCTACTAGTTACAGCTAACATCATTCATTTGGTTCTTCACAGAATTGCTCAATCACATGCTTTTTACACTTTCTTCTGTCACTATCCTTTCCAGCAAGGAGAGTGCTGTGTGCGGAGATAAAGCTACAGATTTTTTTTTTTTTTAGCACGCTATGCAAATCTGATGTTCAGAATGAATTTGTTGGTTCACCAGGAAAGTACCTGGGAAACGAAGTGATACGGTGTTTGCACCTAATACCGCAGTTCTATCATTACACAAGTGCCTTCCCACAAGACGTTTCACTGCTTCTCCTACTTTATCTCAAGCGTATTTTCCCCTTCATCTTATCTTTGTGGGGCCTTGCATGTTAGAGATTCTGTTCTGATAGAGTCTTTGTTATCTAAAAAGCCCTGTTACTTCTAAATCCATGTTTATTTGAAGCCTTTTGCACTGCTGGCTCTCTGCCTTAACTCAAATATTGTTCTGTATCTTATCTAGACCTTTACTCAAACCCTTTATATCATTTAAACAACAGGGAAGTTATACTGTGCCACTGCTAGATAAATCAAGTTGTGTGCTACCTTGTATCCACTCTAAAGAAGTGACTATAAGGAAGCCAGCTGCAGTATCCAAACCAAAGTCTGTTTAAGATTTAAGAAACGAAGGAAAGATTTGTGTTTAAGTGCATGAACACTGAATACTACATTTAAAATAACTCTAAAATTTACTGTGGAACAAAACGTTCTTTTTTCACTGAGCCATGACAGCTTTTAAACACACAGCTCTTTGTCCTCTAAACGCGTTAGTGGATTTTTTTTTCACTGGATTGAACATATATATTGTAGAGACATTCTCTCAGAAAAGCTAATATTACAGCACGAAGCTTTGGGTTGCCTAGACATGCTGCTCTTTCTCCTCCGATTCACTCGACGCACGGCTCTCGGCCCAGAACCGTCTTCCAAACGAAGCCTGAGCCTGGCAGAAAACTACCAGCCAAGACTCTTAACGAACTCACCCATGTTCTCTCAGACCGTACCCGAGGCACCGCTTCGTGACGCCTTTCCGCACCCCCTGGCTAACTCCCGCCGCTCCTCCCGCCTCATCCGCTCTCCGCCAGTCCCCACCAGCCCAACCGACCGCTCTCGCCCGCGGATCGCACCCCTGCCCTCGGCCTTGTCACAGCCCCAGGGAAGGCGCTTCGTGCTCCCTCACACACCGCCGGGGAACAGGCCCCCGCCACCGCTCTCGGGCAACGAGCCCGGCCCGCCAAACGCGCCGCGCGGCCTCCAGCGCAGCCCAAGAGGCCCCGAGGCCGAGGTTACCCCCTACCACAGCAGGCAGCCCGCCGCCCCCTCCTGCCGCCTTCGCGCCTCGTCCCCCGGAGGGGCTGGCAGCCGCCTGCCCCGCGCCGTACAGCACAGCCGCTCACTCGGCGGCTGCCAAGGGGCCGAGCACGGCCCTCCGGCGCCTCTCACCTCTCCGAGGAACCGGAGGCAGCAGGGCCCGGAGCGGGAGCGCGCCCGATCGGGAGCCGCCACTGCCGCCCCAGGCAAGGAGCGCGGCGCCGCGGCCGGCGCCCCTCATGGCGGCACAGGCCCACCACTTCCGGCGCCAGGCACCACCCGCCGTCCCCACTGCGCAAGCGCCGTCCTCACACCCTTCCGCTCCGGCCCCGCGGGGCACGCTGGGTACTGTAGTCCTCGGCCGCTGCGCCGCCATGCGGAGGGGAGGAGCGACAGCGCCGGCTGCGCATGCGCACGCAACGGCCCTTGCTGGCCGCGCAGCGGTGCGGCCGCCATGTTGGTGGTGGGCGGGTGGCCTCGCGTTGTTCTTCGTCGTTTCTGAGCTGGAGTTGCTGGCCGCAGCCTGGCCGCTGCAGACCACAGGCGTTTTTCGTAGCTTGGCGATACGCAACAGGCTCATCTGTAGCAAATCAGCTGCAGCAAATCAGTCTGGGTTGGGTGGGATTTTAGGCCAGTGATGGCAGCGAGCTGTCTGGTCTGTGGTGCTGTGGCATGCGTATGAGGTGGTGATGGCTGTTCAGAGCCAAGATAGGCAGAGTTAAAACACCCACAGAGCACAGCCAGTAGAGGAAGAGGTAGGATAAAAATCTGCAGACTGCTCTTGCTTGGAAAACATATGGAGAAGGGATATCCAGAGATAGGTTTGTGTCAGTGGGCAGGTCCAAGGGTGCTGAGATAAGCAGTGCTCTAACCAGCCCAGAAATAGAAAAATATCCTGGGTATCACGCCGCAAATTAAAATAAAGGACACCTCACTTTGCTGCTGGGCAGCATGTGCACCCTGGGGAGGTTTGTCATAACGTATCTGGGTGAAACAACTTGTGAAGGGGCCGTGGCTATTACCTGTGTTACGCCGCGGAGTGGCGGCTAGGCAGCCTTGGGGCCAGCTGAGTTGCTTTTGTGCTGTGTCAGCCTCATGGAGCATCCTTGCAGTGTAGATGAGAATCCAGGACGAAGTGCCCAGTGTTTTGAACATTCCCCACAGAGTGCTTGAACAGAAGTTTCAGTAAGACAAGACTTCACAATCTAGCCCAGCACAGGAGAGCATGTCAAAGACGTTTCTTGTAAGAGCTCTAATATTGCTTGCCTTCAGGACAGAATGACTTCTGGGCAGGCAGGGTGCAGAGAAGAAGCAGGCTGCCTACAAACCGTACAGAATTCAAAGCAATTCGGATCTGTATAGGTGCAAGCGTGGAGCACCCATGCAGCTGGTGTGAACAGGCAGATTCAGCTCTGGAGGCTGCAAACCTATTGACCAAAAATGCAGGGTCTAGTGACGTGAGGGCTGAGCATTCACCGCAAACACGCAATCCCAAGACAGACTTTGGGAGAAGAAAACAGCCCTGAATTTTTCTTACATATGGACTTCTCTGCCTGTATACAGAGTTAGAATTAGATTTGTGATGGAGAGGACTGTGCAGAGTCTACGGGGCCCTGTTTTCTCCCAGCTCTATTTGGATGATGTGATCTGCTCCTGACTTAGCCTGCTTTCTCCTTATTCTCTGTCCTGAACTTACCCTAGCCTCAGACAACTGCCATAGGCGAACCTCTCTAAGCCTGGCTCTTTCTATGTCCAAATATCCCTAACTTTAAATGCAAACCCAGCCCTAGCTCCAGTTCTGAAAGATGAAACGGTAACTCTGGATCCTTGTGCTTTTGAACTCTGAAGCTTTCAAATGGCAACCCGTTTTCATTTTATTCCCTATGAGAGAAAAATGCAGATTTCACAGCCTCAGAATTTTTTTGTAAAATTGAATTCTTGCTTTTCAGTTTGTGCTAGTTAGAATAAAATACATTAGGCTCTCTCAGACATCTGTTTCACTGTAGAAGTCCAGGGATGGTGTAGTTCATCTTAAAATAAAAGTGCAGAGCAAAAAAGAAGATTGCTGGTGGTACTTTTAAGAAAAAGTTCTAACTGAAATGGTAAGGTTTAGAAGCCATGATATACGACATCTATGATTAAAAAAAGATGGATTTTTCAGCAGTTACTAGCAGCTGCAGGTTGTCTGAACTCACCCCTCTGTGCTTTTCCCAGAGGCCTGCTTCTCTCACAGCCAGTGTGATGCAATGCTTTAAGCTGAAAATATAAAAATTCAGGCTTCCAGAGGAGAAAAATCTCCTTGGTAATAAAACCCCCTTGATTTTATCCCAAGCACAAATACAGGTTGGGTAATGAGTGGATTGAAAGCAGCCCTGTGGAGAAGTACTTGGGGGTACTGGTGGATGAAAAACTGAATATGAGCTGGAATGTGCGCTTGCAGCCCAGAAAGCCAACTATATCCTGGGCTGCATCAAAAGAAATGTGGCCAGCAGGTTGAGGGAGGGGATTCTGCCCCTCTACTCTTGTGAGACCCTCATCTGGAGTACCGTGTTCAGCTCTGGGGCCCTCAACATAAGGACATGGACCTGCACTAGTGGGTCCAGAGGAGGCCACGAAGATGACCAGGGGCTGGAGCACCTCTCCCATGAAGACAGGCTGAGAGAGTTGGGGTTGTTCAGCCTGGAGAAGAGAAGGCTCCAGGGAGACCTTATGGCAGCCTTCCAGTACCTAAAGGGGACCTACAGGAAAGATGGGGAGGGACTTATATCAGGGAGTGTAGTGACAGGATGAGGGGTAATGGCTTTAAACTGTAGATTTAGATTAGATATTAGGAAGAAATTCTTCACTGTGCGGGTAGAGAGGCACTGGAAAAGGTTGCCCAGAGAAGCTGTGGATGCCCCATCCCTGGGAATGTTGCAGGCCAGGTTGGATGGGACTTCGAGCAACCTGGTCAAGTGGAAGATGTCCCTGCCCATGGCAGGGGGGTGGGACTAGATGATCTTTAAGGTCCCTCCCAACCCAAACCATTCCGTGATTCTATGATTTTGAGTTACGTGAAGGTCCCTTCTGTTGGCAGGTTGGCTTCAGCCTTCACTGAACTACTTGTCTCCATTCAGTGGAAGGGGCTGTCATTTCGGTGGACTCCTCACTTATGTGGAGCTTCACTCCTGCCTTGTTTCCTTCTGTTCATAAGAGCCAGTTGAGGAAATCTTAATTTGTTCAGAGGCATTTCCTCTTTCAGGGCATGACTTTCATTCAGAGTATTTCTAGGCTGAGAACAAAGGTGGAACTAAGATGTGTATGGGATACTTGGGGGAAGAATCACTGCTACCAGTGGCAGTTTTCTGAACCAGGACAGTGGTAAAGAAGGCAAGCAGCTGAGGAGCTGAATGGAAGGGTGCTTGCCAGAAAGCAAGCACCTGGTACCTGTGCCGAGGTTTAACTTCACAGTCCTGCCATGGTAACAGATGCAGGATTCAGCAGAAGTGCTCAAACAAGCCTATCCTTATTTAAAGCATTGAGCTTCCAAGTCAACAACTCCTGTGTTGCCAAGATACAGAGATTAGAAAAAAATCCCAACAATAGCAACAAAAAGCTGTCACTAAGGGAGAAGAGCCCTGGATCCGCGCCCTCTCTGCAGGGACGTTATTGTTCAGCACTAACAATGTCACACACAGGCTCAGGATGGCAATTGCTCCTTGAGCGGCACGCAGTCCTTTCCAACCACAAAGACTTCCCTCCCAGGACAGAAAGGCTGAGTGCCCCAGGGTGCTGATTTTCTACTTCAGACAGACAGCGAGACGGCAAACTGGGTGTTTGGAAGCTGTAATTTCTGGCAGCCAGTACCATCAACTGAACTCGTTCATCTTCGTAATAGAGAGAGCTATTGGAGGTAATAAGGGCGGCTGTCCCAGCTTGCCGTAGGAGGGCAGCAGCCTACAGCCAGACAGGGTCTGACGATGGGACTGTATGCTGATCAACTCACCCTACCGCTCTGTTTTATTTATTGTCATTTATACAAATACGGTGGAGGGCAGCTATTCCTACGCTCTCAGCCAGTCATCCGACAGCTTTTGCATGCACGCATCTCTATATTGTCTGTTTGTCCATCTGGATGAGGCCCTGCAGCAGGGATTATTTCTTTCTGACATACTCTGCAAAGATGCTGTAGGACAGAAGGCACTCCTCTCAAACAGATGAAAATAAGGAGGGCAAACAGATGTGGACCCCTGATAGAAAAATGTTGAAACCAGTGAGGTGGTTGGAAAGAGGGAAAATAGTGAGACAAATAATTTTTTAACTTTCCCCCTTGTTTTTCATACAGCATATATTTTTCACTATCGGGCATCTTTCATGGCAGCTCCCACTTGTCTCCCTTGACTTCAGGATACAGATCAAAGTTTCAGTATTGCTGATGGTCATGCTATCTTGTCATTGGTATGTGGGGCTGGAAATGGCCATTTGTCTTGAGTCCACTCCTGCAAACAACGGGCACACGTACCTCCTTCTTTCTCCTGTTTTCTCTGAGATCTTTCCCAGCCTAGGGTTGATTATCCCACTGAATCACTAGCAAGTTCCTTTCTTGAGTTTAGGTGAACCAAAGATTTTCAAGGCTAGGTATCCCCTGAACTGCATTTAGAAACCTAAACTGTGGCTGGATTTTCAGAGATGTTGAGTACTGAATACCCTTTCCCTCTGCTCTCTCCTTTCTGAATATTTCTGGGTCTCTCACCCTTAGAAGAGGCCTGGGCTATGGCAACGTCTATACTGGCCGTGTTAGTGAGCACAGGTCCCTGAATTCAGCCCTTGCAAACCTCTTCTGGGGTCTGTGACCAGTGTCAAACAGTACAAACAGCTACAACAAAGCAAGATACTATTTAATCTCAATAAATGGAACAGAGTATAAGAGAATGAGGAGTTTAAAATGGTGAAAGTGTCCAAGTGATTGTTTACATGCCGTAAGTCATGCCTCCCTGTCAAAGCCAGGGCTGATGGGCAGGGGACTTGTGTAGATTTTATTTCCATAGATGCTCAGGCAAAATCCATCCCTTGTTAGTCTGTTCTCTCCTGTCAGCCTCTTGTGAGTCTCTGGTGGTCAGATACTGGTCACACAGCTTTTGTCGAAGTCTGGAAGCATCACGTTCTCTGCTAAAAGATAGTTCCAGTATTGTCTTTTCACGGTGCCCACCCTGCTTCTCTGGAGCTCTTTCTGGTCATTTGAGTAGTTTTGTAGCAGTCCTGCTGCTAAGTGAACCAGCATGGAAAGGGATAGTCAAGGAGACAGGGAACTTTGGTAGCAGTGGTAGGAAGGTGATGTCTGTCTCCTCAAGTCCTTCAGGACTCCACCTCAGTCCTGAAACTGGAAAGTGGGAGCATCACACCACCACCAAGTGTTGCAGCACCACTGAGCCTTGGAGGAAAGAGGCCAGGCGGGGACTTTTGGAGAAGGTTGCCTTCATAGGTGCTAAAATCTCTGCTGGGAATCAACCTGTGAAATTTGCCATGATACAAAATGGCCAAATGTCTTGAGTGCAGCACAGGTCCCTTATCCTCTCCCAACTCATCCTCTCCCTGGTGTTGGGACCATTCATCTATCATCCCTGCCCCAATGTACACCTGCATACCTCTCCTCCGAACCCTGTTCTCCTGCGTCTCATGGGATAAGAGGGGAGTATTGCTGGGGGTTGTGCCACGGGAAGCAGAACTGGCTCTGATGCCTCCATCACCACACCACTGAGACAAAGCCAAAGCGCTAGATACAGCTTGGGAGGCAAAGGTGGGTGAGGTCCAACAGCCTGGAGTGGGACCGAAGACAGCTGGCGTCTAGAAGACACTTGCTATTAATTGTAGTATTGTTCTCTAATCATTTCAGCACTGGTTGGGATTGTGTATATTTAGGAACGTGAGACCTCTGCAGTGTAAGTCTCTTTTCCCATCGCTACTCAGGTCAAAGTGTCGTGCTTTGGCTCTCTTCCATGTTACAAAGGCAGGCTATACCACTGCTGCCTACTCAACGGGCTGTTGTGCTTCAGTGTTTTGCTAGCAAACCTCTGTCAGAATTTCACTCTCATCTGCCAAAGCTACCTTGCAGGCAGGATGTTGTTACCCAGCAGCTCTCCGGAGCTGCTTAAGCTCTTTATGGAAAACCCAGAGGAGAGGCCTAGCACATTCCACTCAATTTTGGACTGATTGGAGCTCAGGAGCTTAACTGTGCTTCAGAAATATATTGAGACAAAGAGCAGGGAGCAGGTGAATAATTCCAGTACAGATAACAACAGAATAGATTCTATATTCCTCATATAAAGGAATTCACTGAGCCATGTTTTCTGGAAAGCTTTCCTCCTTGTGGAGTACCTATCACAGTCTGCTTTCCAGCTAGATAAGCACATCTGCAGCAAATTAGATTATCTTTGAAATAAACATGCAGGGTGGGGCACAGGAGCCTGTGGTAGGATAGGTCAGTGCTCTGCATGATTAATTTAGTCACATTGGGCTCAGCTAAAACTTACCAAATTTAATTTAGATGGAGTATGGGCATTGGACAGACAGGCTTTGAAGCTGTGGGTGGTATTAATGACACTCTGTTGCCTTTTGTCCTTGTCAGTGTCTTGAATAACATTGTTTGAGACCCCAGCGGGGAAGGAAAAAATAGGATAATGAAATGAAATGCGTGATCACAGGTGTATTCGATTAAGTCTTGTCTAAGTCAATGAGGTTGCTCTAGTCAATGGAGCCACGCTGACTTGTGTCAGCAGAAGCTATTGCTTGTTCTTTGTAATCCTGTAGTACTGAGAAGCCCAAAGCCTGTATCAGCATCTCACCATTGTGAAATATCAATATGTAGATTCTGTATGTGGCTGAAAGCAATAAAATTCTAGTATAGAAATTAGTTAGGGAAAAAAGATTTCAGTGCTGGGTTGCATGATGCTCCTCTTGCATATCTTTCTGAATTATCTTCTCTCTGCCCTCCATAGTACTGCCATCTACCACCTGTGTGATAGCTTCAGTGGTCAGGTTCAGCCCTCGATCATGAGCCCATCTGTATGTTGCATCTCTCCCTAGATGTCCTGATGTTTCATGGGCTCATCAAGCTACAGATAAGTCACCCTTACATTCCCAGGCTAGGTCACTCCACAAATCCAGATGGATTCTGTTCCTTTTTACTCTGATGGCATTAGGGTACACTGTGCACCAGTGTCCGCCAAAGCCTTCTACTCCTATGGATCCCGTGTGCCAGGCCATCAAATCCACACCGTCCAGTAAATCTTCTTGTCCCTTTCCATTGCCTGGTGAGAGACAGGGACCCTCTATTCCTGGATGGCGTAGACACTGTCTGAGTCCTGTGGTCTCAGACCAGAAGTTCTTTCACCAAGGCCAGGAGGAGAAGTGTTCTCAGCATTTCTGCATCTGGGGCATTGCTGGTTGTCTTCCACTATCTTGGTGGCAACTGGAATGTCAGTCTTCTTGGATGGGTGTTTCTTAGCAGTGGTCTTCCTTGCAGTTCACGTATATGGGCATCTAGATTTGAGGTGGGCACGTTGTCCCACTTCTTCATGTCCTCCTCCTGGTCATGCAGAAGGAACCACAGAGTGGCATGGTGTGCACCCTTTCCCTCTGTCAGGGCAAAGCTGATTCCATGGGGTGTTCCTGACAGTTGAGACCTAGGCCCATGGTGGGAGGGAAGAGGGGAGATTCTCTTTGAACCCCTAGAGCCATTGAACCAGTCACTCCACAGTTAGTGGTTCAGAGTCCAGTGAGTGTGTCAGCACCAGGGTGTTGGCATATGACACTGGTAAGTTACATACCACCTTTTGCCACATGGACTGGGTGCAGTCCCACCATCTCTAGTTCCCTCAAGCATTGGATACCTTCTTCAGTGGTGGTCCACTTGCCCAGGCAGCATATCAGATTGTCCTTGAGGGGTAACTGGCTTTCATAGTCAACAGGAGCCATGTCCAAAGGCTGTGGATTCCAGTTCCCTTTCCAAGCACTTTGTCAATCCCAGTGTCAAGCTGCCTGGCTTCCCTGCTGTCTAACACCTGACAGTGGACACTAGTATCCCAACATTGGAGCAACCAGGGAGCAATCTGCTCACCTGGCTTGTGGCTGTAATCTTTCCACAGATCTTGCAGCTCCTTTAAAACCTTGGGGTTTAGGGCCTGAGTGATTTCCTCTTCCTTGGTGACTTTGTCACTTCCTCATCCTGCTTGCTTTAGATGGTGCTGGTCAGAAGCTCAGTAGGCACAGGCCAAGCCCCGAAACATTGCTAGAAGTCACTGGGTCTCATTGGGTTAGGCAAGGCAGCCTTCCTTCAAGTGGTGTGCCAATTCAGCAGGCTTATGTGCCTGTTCAGGTGTAAAATCGCAGGCTATCGGAGGTGATAACTGCCCTAGGCACCTGCGCAAATCCTCCCACAAACCCTGCCACCACCAGCTGACCACCTTGGGGCACATTTCTTTGTCACCTCACCCAAAAAGTTGTTAACGCTTCTGCCAGGACCAAACCAGGTTCCACACACCAAACAACAAGCCAGTGATGTTAGATAATATGATCAAACAGCATGCGTAAGGATGTACAAGAAACTTGGGAGCCCATGCAGCAGAGCTGGACATGTCCATCCCAGAGGAGCAGAGGGAGGTGTGATCCCTCATGCTCTCCGCAAGGTAGCTCACACAGCACAAAACCAGCATCAATGCCAGGGCCATATGCCAGCCCTGGCACATGGCCATTGCTTTTATCAAAATGTGTCCAGGCACAGTGGAGTAAAGTGATAAGCACCACAGCAAAAGCAGCCACTGACAAGCCCTGGACTCTACTATACAGTAAAGCAAGCAGGCTCTGTGACCAGCACAGGACCCTGCCATTTGACATCTATAACAGGTTATAGCACGCCCAAATCAAAACTGTTATCTCAAGCCCCATGCTGCACTTGAAAAAGGCTGTTTTGGGTTGACCCTGGCTAACAGCCAGACACCTACCCAGCTGCTTGCACACTCCCCTCTCTCGTGGGGTGGGGAGAAGACAGAAGGAAGGTAAGGAGGCTTGTGGTTTGAGGTAATAGCTTTTTAATAGAGAGAGCAAAAGCTGCATGCACAAGCAAAGCAAAGAAAAAGGGAATTTATTCACTACTTCCCATTGGCAGACAGATGCTTATCAGCTTCCTGGCAGAGGACCCCAGCATTCATAATGCTTGCTTGGGAAGACAAATGTCATAACTGCAAATGTCCCCCCCTGCCTTCTCCTTTTCTTGAGCTTTTATTGCTGAGCATGAAATGGTATGGCATGGAATACCCCTTTGGTCAGTTGGGGTGAACTGTCCTGGCTGGGTCCCCTCCCAGCCCCTTGCCCACCCCCAGCCTACTTGCTGGGTGGGGTGGGCAGGGTAGGAAAGAGAGAAAGCCTTGATGCTGTGCAAGCTCTGTTCAGCAACAGCCGAAACGTTGGTGTGTTATCAACACCGTTTCAGCCACAAATCTGAAGCATAGCTCCATACGGGCTATTACGAAGAATGTTAACTCCATCCCAGCCAGACCTAGTACACCTGTCTGGCAAAGGTCCTGAAGGACCCAGATGTACCGGAGAAGCTGACACAAGTTCATGAACAAGTTCATCTCATTTGCAAGTTATTATGGAGATGGACGACAGCTCCCAGGGAGACAGGAGACAGTTTTTCATGGCTCCTGAAGTTGCTCAGAAATTCTGATGGAGTCCAAAATACTTTGCCTTGGATCACACAGCGCACTTTCAGTGTTTTGAGACCACATAGACATTGCTGCATTTCCACGTAGGCACAAACGGCACCCACTTAACCACAGCACTCTGTATCATGGGAACAGCTTGCAGACCATTGTGTTCAGAGATCTTGCTTGAATAGATTATACCGAGACTAAGAGCTTTTCACAAAGCGGTCAAGTATTTATGAGCCTGGAAACAGAGGAAATATATTTCTTTGCAAGTTAATGTAAATCCAGCTGGGATCTTAAAAAATTTAACAGATGAGCTTCAGAAAGGTACACTGCTTGCTTCAAGACAAGTGGAGACATGGAGACTTCTCCATTTAGAGCTCCCTCAACACGCAGAGGGTACAGTCATCCTGGATTGGCGAGGCTGTGTCAAGGGAGACATGTCGCTGTAGCAGCTGCTCATTTCTAGATGCTCATTTCATCCATCTGCCCTGCAACTCATCATGCTGTTAACTACATTTGCCTGTAAGGATATTTGTCTTCTCAGCAATGCCGTAATGGTTAGATACACTACAGCCAACTGCAAAATGCCACAGACCTTCAGAAATGACTGCAGCGAGTCATATGTGCCGTTGCATAATGGAGTTTAATGAGGTCATTTTTCTCCCCTGTTCCAGGTACAGCAGTTTACACTGAAGAGCTCTGTCATCTTACACAAATATTCATTAAACATGAAGTGTCTAAACCACCGAAATAAGAGAGCCCGCGCCTGACCTTCAGTCCCCAGGAGCCAGTCTTACTCATTAGATAACTGAATTATGGAGTTGCTGACTTTATGATGAGAACACACACATTTATGTAAATTTGGTTTCCATTATCATGGCTATAAATTAGGAGTGAATTTACTGCAAAACTGTTAGACTCATTTGGTGGCAATCTCTGAAGTGCTTTATGCTAGCTGAAATTCAGTTGAAACCAAATCTCTGCTGATGTCATTCAAGTTCTGATCATTTTCCACAACAGGAAATTTGCCCCCTGCTTTGTTACAGTGCATGAATAAAAAGTCTTTTGTTCCTGGCCAGGAGCACACAAACCATGTGAACAAAGGCTTTCTGCATCGGTGAACTCCAGGTTGGTTTGCTGCAGTGATTAGAAATGGGGATGAATAAGCAAATACTACAGACTTTGTTTTTATTCTGCTAAAGGAACAGAAGTTCTTCGCTCCAATGTTATGCTGATTCCCCAGCAATCAATCCCATTTAAGGTTATAATGCTCCTTTTTGACAGTTTTACTGACTTTATGTAACATATATGCAGAAAATGGAAGCCATGTCCCTAATGAGGTTGTTCCACTGTTTCTCACGTTAGGGGCAACATGTGTGTCCCAGCAAGTGCTAAGATTTATGGGAGCTAATGGTAAGTCCTTTTAATAACCAGGTTTCGGGTATTTCAGCTTCCCTCTCCAGGCCAAATGAAAGCCTGAGAGTTAGAAACTCAAATGTACAGTCATCTGCCTTTTCTGGTTTGCAATCTCAGCTCCTTCTAAAATGAAAAAATACAGTTTTTGGAGTAGTGAAGAAGAGCTTGAAGCTATGAAGCACATGGTAACTGCTGTCTCAATTTACAGGATACCTGAAGCGGTTACTTTGAGAAAAGTACACAACAAATTCCAGATTAACACCATTTATGTATGTCCAAGGACATGAGGAACACATCCAACCATGAAGAAACAGGCCTCCCAGCCACTAGTACAAGGTTAAAGCTGAATCAGAGTTTCAGACTCCCTTAAGATACCTCTATTTGCTTCCTCAGAAGTTGAATGCTTCCCAGTATCTACAGGTGACATGCAAAACTGAACTCCCGCAACAGACAATTCTAATTAAAACTTATGTAAGGTGTTTAAGATGTTCATCATTGGAGGTGTTCAAGGTGAGGCTGAATGGGGCTTTGAGCAACTTGATTGAGAGAAAGATGTCCCTGCTCATGGCAGGGGGGTTGGACTGGATGATCTTTAAAGGTCCCTTCCAACCCAAACCATTCTGTGATTCGATGATAAACCTCCCAGGTTTGATGTGACGGGAGAATTACTTCTGAATAAAAGTTTGGTAGATCATCAGTTCCAGCCTAAGTCTATGAGAGGGGAAATGATGCTCAAGATCAAAAGAGCGACAAGATCAGATAAGGGGATACAAAGGGAAAGCTGACTTGGGGAGGGCTTGAGGTGGAATTCGCACTCCTTTGCAGTAAAATCAGAACGTGGGGAAGGAGAGACCTCTCTACAACAGACGAGGTCTTTTGACAGGAGTAGAATGGAAAGGCTGCCTGCTTCTACCATTTACAGAGAGAAAAACTGAGAATACAAGGGCACGACACTGCTCAGAGATCTGTAGTTGCTCAGTGGCAAAGATGAGAGTAGCACAGAGGCCTTCTGGTTCCAGTGCCAGGGTCTAGGCACTTCCTGGTATAAAATCGTTTTCCTTACTACATTTTAATAATTCATACTGAAATGTTCTAAACTGGAAATTCTGTTCGTGGCTGAATTTGAAAACTTAAGGCAGACTGGTTCAGGTCTTTCTGAGCTGGCAGCTCTGGTACTCCCACCCTTGAAACAACACGGGAATTTTGGCAGGGCATTAGTTTGGGTCAAACCCTTTGCTTTCTCCATTAATCTCTATATTGTATGATGAAGAGACTAGGAGATGCTGCAACATCATCACAGTTCTGCAAGTGGGGGCTTAACTCACACTTCTGTGAACCACAGAGGTACGTACTTAAGTACTGAATGAACAGAGGTCTTGAGGAAAATAGCATGTGAGCATGTTGTTTACAACTGAGTCATAACACGCACAACATGAGCACAAGTAACCTTAAACCTGGCATTATGATACTTGTGTATGCTTGGGTTTGCAGTTTTAATAGTATATGTGTAATACATATTTATGTGTGTGTGTGTCTATATACACACGATATATATATTTAAGCTTTGCTGTTGAAAAGCAGCCAACCTCTGTTTCAATAGCAGTTGGAAACAAATTATACAGAACACTGAAGTAAAGCTGAAGAAAGGATTGTTTTGATCTGAGATATTATTTCTGTTCTGATACCCCTTTTCTTTTCCTCCTTTGCTTTAATCAAAACTATTAACCCGAGATCATACCTCAGAGCTAAGACAAGCCCGTGGGGAATTTCTGAAATATCCATAAAGAGTGCAAAGAAGGAATTCTGCTTTATTTTGCTAGCTATGATTGTAGATGTTCTGTGCCAGGTCTAGTCTCTCCTATATGGTCAGGAAAATTACTTATGCAATCCTAATTGATGAACACCAATTAACTGGCATAGGTGAACTAGCATTAGCATGCCATCCCATCCATGCATGAGATGAACCACCCCCTGGAACAGACCTCACCTAGGAATTGTGCTGCTATGAGAGTTGTAATAAAATGATTTGACTTTCCACATTTTAAAATACCTTTTCATCTCAGTGCTGATGTGTGGACATGGCTAGCAGCAACAATCCTGGTTGTAATAGGATTAAATTAAGGACTAATAGGATTAAATTAAGGAATGGAAAATGAAACTTCTATAACAAATTTCCTGATGCTGAGACTCAAATAACCTGACAAGTAAAGCTCATCACCTGACATTGAATCACTTAGGAAATATACAGTACAGAAATTTGATATGGAAAGGGATTAAATCTAATGCCTCTTCTCCATCTCAGAGTTTTAATGATTCCTATCTTCTTTGCAGACTCGTGTAATTTAGCATGAAGAAAACAATTAAAAGGAACAAACACTGCTGCAAGTTTACTTTTATAAATTACCCCTCTGGAGAGAAGGTGGGCCGCTTCTGTCATTGACTCTGAACAAAGCGATCATGATTTGAGAGGGAGGTTGGAGCAAAGTGTAGTCACTCACATTTACAAAGGGGAGAGGAAGACATCCTAGACATCCAAGGATTTCAGGCTGCTATTCTATAAACCTGCTTTCAACCAAGGCAAATCCTTTTCATTTATTTCAAATGCCTTTGAAATATCTTTAGTTAGTTGCACATTGCTTCCTTGAAAAACAGAAGAGATATGTGCGTGTGTATGATTCAGCTGAAAAAAATCTTTCAAATGGCCATTCTCTTGTTCCTGATACAGAGATAGCATTTTGCTACTATTTGTTTGCATTACAGAAGTTCCAGCTGAAGTTATCTCCCCCTGTAGCTAGACAAGATACTTGTTCAGGAAAAGGTTAATCTGGGTCTAGAATGTAAGTCCTAAATCAGAATTGTACCCATCTGGCAGTGCATTGGATATTTCCCTCCTGTCTGCCAGCTTTCTCCCTAGAGGAGCTAAAGACTAGGTTTACAGACAGCAGACACAGATGGAGAAGTTGAACAATTCCTTTTGTCCTCAGAAGCACTTGGAGAGCAAGATGAAATACAGGGAGCATCCTCGCTTATGCACCATACTCTCTGTTTTGTGTACGGGTAGGTCGGTAGCTCGCGTCGCACATAATGCCTAGGGCGCTTATAGGCACCTAAACAGTGAGGAAGGATGTGCATGGGCTCTCACTAAAAAGTAGACCAGGCTAAACGTTTTTTTTTCTTTTTTTTTTTCCCCCAGAATGTGCTCAAAACCAATACCTGAGAGTGAATTTCAAATTGAAATAGTTTGGATTCAAGAAGACCATGGGCTCAGGCTATCAATTAGGCACAGCCAGGATGTTTACATGGCTTGAACTGAAATCTCTTAAAACCTGGACCAGTATCTTAGCCAGAGATACTATTTCCTTCTTGGGTCAGTGGGATTTTATCCACCGGGGCCAAGAATCACATTGTTCAATGGTAGATGTGTAAGCAGAACCTACTACTGTTTTTACTAGCTTAAAGCCATTACTTTTTCCTTCCTTGAAACTGGGTTGGTGATGGGAAGGAGCATTGAGTTAAAACAGTTATAGCTTCCCTCTTCTCTACTTTCTCTCCCTTTTGGGGAGGAAAGGAAGGGCCTCTCCTTTTGTAGGCTGAAATTATCCCCTGCCTTCTTCAGGAAGCCTTTGGCACCCTGGGGGCACTAGGAAAGACGTGTGGACATTGTTGTTTCTAGGGATGCATTTGTGAGGCCGGACATGACGGCTGCTGCCTGCTCCTTGGGCAGATCAGCCACGCAGACAGGTCGGCTCTAAGTCTGACCGTCACAGCAAGGAGGCGGCTTTAGGAGACAGTGAGCAATTCAGGAGGATGCGATGAACTTCCTAGTGCTGTTTTAGAGCCAAACATTTCTTCAGCCGCTCCTGTGTTAGGCATGGATAATAGGTTTGAATAGGAGACGCAACATGGGCAAAATTGGTTCAAACCTTCCATTTCTCCGTGAATCTGTCAGAAAGCACTTTCCAAAGTGTTTCCTAGCCTAAGAGGTCTTGGTAACCTTCTGGTGTCTGAGACCAGTACATCAGCAGAGCCCTGTCTGCTTGACAGACAGACCTAATGTTATTTCAATTTATATCAACCAAAGACCAAATATGAGTGTTCTATCTTTGCAGATGTGAAGGCCAGGTAGGTAACTAGCTTGAATCAGAGCAATTCTGCAGGCAGAACTGTAAGTGTGGCATCATAAAACAATTTCCTAAGTCACCGATAGCAACTAAATTTGAACACCTTCTTTATGCTGCCAAGCAAATCCAGGAGAGTAACATGCCAAGGCAGTGGAGCGAGAAAAATTAGATTTTCATTTAATTCTGGTAGGCGTTAACTGGAATGTGAAAATTTGGTGGTCAGTTTTTGCTATAGGAGGAAACGGTTCTCATTGTCCTGAGGGGCAAAATTGTGGAAACAGCTGATTTTTTGTATTCATGGCCTGAGTGAAAATCACTAAAATTAGTTTATTTGGGCTGGATCCAAAACAAAAAAAACCCAGCAGTAAGATTTCATGTCAATTGGAAGAGTTAATTTTCTTTTTTAACAGTTGAAAAACTACATTCAGGGAAAACATAGGTCTCAAAACTTTGTTTCTGTAACAGAAAATTCCAAATGTTCCATTAAAAAAAAAAGTGGAAACAGGACTTGACACTTTTAGTAGCTTGTAATTTATGGCAATTAAACTAGCTGACCAAACATTTCATGCCAGTCTGCTCAAGGAATTCTGGTAGCAGAGCTACGAGCTGCACAGGGGCACCTTTCTGTATGCCAAAGCAGGCGCAGTTAAACAATCCTTCCACCTCACAAGAGAAAAAGGAAAATGTTCATGCCAGCGAAAGCTGCAGTGCGAAGCAGACGGAGGCCTATGGAAGGCGGATGAGCGCTGGCGGCGCGGCGCTCTCCTCCCGGCGTCGGTAGCCCGTGCGGCAGCACTCGCGGGGAGGACTGACGAGCAAGGCTGTCCCGGGGTTGTCCGGTTTGGCCTTGATGTTTAAAGCAAGCTGATGGGAATGGGGGGGGGGGGCTCTCTGGGGCTTGCACTGTGGGGCACGTAGGGCATGCGTCGTGCTGCACGGATCCCTGACGTAGCCAGCTCGCTGTGACGGAGCAGCCCGCCGGCGGTTCTCATTTGCTGTCGGTGATTACACCGCCTGCGTGGCCTTGCCTTTATTAAAAAGCGCAGCAAGAACTTCTCATGCAAAGGGCCGTCCTGTTTGACAGTAGAGATGATGAATAGAGTTGTTTCCTTGGGAGAAAATCCTATAATAGCTCGAATGACCGAAATGGCAGAATCTCTTTTATGGATGGGATCTGTAGGATCGGAGGGCTGTTTGATGCTGTATCTCGGGGTTCCCAGCATCTCAAAGGGTGTAACGTTATCTGTACTAGTCTCTCTTTCTCTATAGTCTTATCTCTAATCAATAACATCTTAAATGATACTTTACAGAGTCTGAATGCCCCATCATTTAAAAAGGATGTTCAGGTCCTTGAATGTGTCCACAGGAGGGCAACAAAGCTGGTGAAAAGCCTGGAAGGAATGTCCTATGAGGAGTGGCTAAGGATTTTGGGTTTGTCTGAAGAAAAGGAGGCTGAGGGATGAGCTCATGGCTCTCTACAGCTCCCTGAGGATGGGACGTGGAGAGGGAGGTGCTGAGCTCTTCTCCCTGGTGTCCAGGGATGAGACACATGGGAATGGTTTAAAGCTGCACCAGGGGAGGTTTAGACTGGACATCAGGAAACATTGCTTTACCAAGAGGGTGGTCAAACACTGGAACAGGCTTCCTAGAGAGGTGGTCCATGCCCCAAGGCTGTCAGTGTTTAAGAGACATTTGGACAATGCCCTTAATAACATGCTTTAACTTTTGGACAGCCCTGAGTTGGTCAGGCAGTTGGACTAGAGGATCACTGTAGGTCCCTTCCAACTGGGACTATTCTATTCTATTCTATTCTGTTCTACTTAAGTAAATAACAGGGGAAAAAAAAATTAAACATGGCAAAAGCAAAGGACTTGTGAACACTTTGGGCTTTAAGAAATTGAATCTGTATGAATCTCTCAAGTACACAGTTCCCAGGTTCCCACAACTTCTGTGACCTAACCAGGACATGGTCCAGGACAACCTGCTCCAGCTGACCCTGCTTGAGCAGGGATATTGGACGAGATGATTGCGAGAAGTCCCTTCCAACCTAAGCAAGTATTCGATTCTGTGATACATATTGGTGAGGTCTTGTTAATGGGAGGTAGATGTCAGTGGTCGGTTTTGCATGGTTATATATATTTGCCGAGTACAGTTTGGCTGTTAGAGGACAAACTGATTCTGCCTTAACAGCTTGACACTGTTCATTACTGGAAAAGTCTGCCAGGAGAAGGAAGGATAAGGAGGAGGAACAAGTGTTAATGAAGCTTGCTCCAAGGAACCTGGAAAGACTCCCTAAATGCATGGAGTTGCCATATCCATGCCAATTTGATCAGTAAACAGTAAAAGAGGTAGAGAAAAATGGATGCAATTAATCTTAGAGAGAAAATCTGAGTTGCTGTGTCCTTTGCCATAAAAGTCCACCCCTGGAAACTTTCTACACTTCTGCTGGAGTATATTAGTAATATTCATCTCCATTCAGGTGTCACAGTCAGGCTCAAGATCCTATTCAGGCCAACCACAATAAAAGTAAAATGTAGCATGCCCTACAGCACCTAAATTCAAGAAAGAAATGAGATCTTCCTGCTATCCTTTGCCCAGAGCCATCGATTAAGGGGTGCCATCTGTAAGATGAATGTAACATAAGCACCAAGACTACTTTTTCCCATGGACACAACAGGGATGCTACTGATACAGTTCCCTGTAGAGAAAAGTTTGAATCAATGATGCTTCTCTTGAACTCAGTCTTCACAGTAGGCATCTAACTCTGAGTTAGGCAGGAGAAGAGTTGGTCTGAACAAGACTCTTTTCCTCTAGAGAGTGTCCTTCTCACTAAAGAAATAACAAGGAAAGCACACTTGCATTGAGTCATGAGGTGGAAGATGAGTTCTTGAATTCAGTGAAGGGATTTGATGTATCAGCTCAGTCCCTTGTCTCCTATTCTGCTGTTAAGTTACTAGTATTATGTTCCCACACATATATATGAGAGGTAGATGGAAAATCCCGCTTGCAAACAAACTTCTGGGACAAAAGAACATCCTGAAAATTTTGTCCTCTAAATTTCTGGAACCATGCCGGGAAGCTGGTCCCTCCATTTATAAGCATCAACAAAGACCAAATTGCCCTGGAGGTGGCTGCATTTCAGCAGTCAGGAGTAATACCATATATGACAGGTGCACACATGGGCCTCGGTAAAGGGAATGGATAAGAATAATTGCAGAAGGATGTACAGTGGTGTTTTTTAACTGCTGGAAAACAAAAAATGAGAAAAAAAGTACATCCTTAAACCGGTATTAATTGAAATAGCCTGGCGGTTCCATGAGAGCTTGAGAGTTTTATGTACCTGATGTCTATAAGGTCCCATTTGGAACTATGGCATAAAGAAGTTCAAAGAAAAATGCAAAATACTATTATTCTTATTATCTTTCTAAGACAGTATTTTATTCACATTTAGGGACAGTTTCAATTTGCCATGAAGTTTAACCATCTCTATTCTTTTTTGAATGCTAAATCAATTGGTACTGAGAACTTCTGACCTATTTTCTTCTGTTATTTTTTTTCTTTTTTTTAATCTGAGCCATGTCATTCTAGACAGCCACCTAAGAAAAATCTGAAACAGTGGGTACTGTATTTCACCAGACACTTATCTCCTCTCTGCCTATCTCATTTTAAAAAGAAGCTGTACTGAAAATGGAATTTGATTACGAAAGGAATCAATCTGTAACTCAGCAAAAAGCACCTCCTTCATAATTTACATAGCCCTGCTGCTTCACCCTAATTAATGTTCATCTGTAACTTATTCTTCCTGCAGCTTTGCCCTTCTTAATGAGTGAAAAATGACAGGAAACCTTCGGAAAGCAGTTTGCTCCTACAGAATTGTAGAAGAAACTGGATCAACTCATTTAAAGTCCCTAGTAATAGTCTCATAGGTCTTAAGAAAATATTGTCATTCAATTTAAACAGGGTTTTATTTGATCCAGGTGCAGCTGGATATCAGAACAGTAATGCAAATACAACAATCTATTGTCAAGGGTGTAGGCATTTTAATTTCTTTGCAGATGATATAAACCTGGACTTTGTTTAACTGGCAGGATAATCAGCATGCAACTGTGGGAAACAATCATTAATGTGATGAAATATGGAAATGAGACTCATGCATAGAGAGAGGGTGGAAACATAGTCCTGGGGTGAAGGACTGGATTCATGATCTGGGCTTGATTCCTGTCTCTGCTGCAGGCAGAAGTCTCTGTCTACAGAGAGAAAATATAAATATTTCCTTTCTCTCACCCTTTGTCTATTTATGGTTGAAGAGCTTAAATACAAGGACCACCTCTCATCTTTTGCATGCATATAATCTAGGGCATGAGACCTTGCTTGCCATGCAAATGCATAAAAATGAACATATACTATTGATATAGAGATAAAAGCAATGTGTAAATTGAGAGCAGGTATATCACCAAGCATATGTCTACCTTCCGCACTTGAAAAACTGGGACAGGTAAAAATCAAAATTCTTAGGAATGTGAAAATATGTTAGCAGAAGTTTTATAACATTTGCCACCTTCACCACAGGGAATGATAGAAACAGTTTGAATCAGTATACTTATTAACCTTGCAAGTTCACATTTTACTGCAATAGCTGTTTTCGTCACAGAGAAATTGTGTATATGTGCAGCCAAAGGAAGTGTTCAAAATCAATTGGTGGAAGCTAAGAATGATTTTTGCATATGCAAACCACATGCATCAATTCTTAGATAATATTTTAGAAAAAGCTATGTATATTCATTTATATTAATTACTGCTTTTCAGAAATCAACTCCAAATGTACCCATTATAAGGAAAGTTTTCCAATGTTCCTGTTTTGCACATGAGAAAATAATTTGGCTGGGAGAGTAATTTATTTGAATCTTCAAAGTTTAATTTATGGCATACACATGAGGTTTTTCCAAAGTAATTTTATCCCAACCCTGAATTTTAATAAGATGGAGCACAGTGCTGACTTTTATTTTTGATTGTAGTTCAGATAATTAAGATTACTTTAACATTTAGACAAAACACTGATAAGACCAGCAATATATATGGAAATGGGATTTGAGTTTTTGCTGAATTTATTTCTTCTAGGTAACAGCAAAGCTCAAGTTCTAAGCTCACTTGCTTCATATCATGGAGCACATTAAAATTATGTTTCCATTTCAGTTTTCTATAAATGGATTAACCTTATTTAATTTAAGCAGTTTGCAGATGGCCTTGGAGGGCAGCTCTTCCCCCCCCAATTGTATGTAGTGGAAATACTCTGCTATGGCTCTAAAAAATCTGCACTGCAAAGGGAAATACCAGAAGAATTGATACTATCTGAAGCATATGATTTAGGGTTTAGGTACTAACATGAAAAAAAATAGCATTCCTGGCTTCTTTTCCTTATTTTACCACATACCTTCTGTGCAACACGTGTAGACACATCATTTAAACCCAGGTTTTAAGCACTTTTATTGCAGGCTGTGTCCTAGCGCATTGCAAAACTGAGAAAGCTTAGATGGCAGATTCTTGTCTCCCCAACCCCGTCCCCTGGACAACCCCAGTGACAGACATGGTGTTTTCTCTAGTGTACCTTTGGAAGGAATTCTTGACACTCTCAAGGATGCACAAGAGCAAGATAAGCAAACTGTTCTCCTATTATGAAGGTAAGACCCAGTCAGGGTCCAGAACTGGGGACACAATGCCATTGCATAGACTCCACATTAGTCAATAAGGCTGTGACTGTAAAAATCTGTCCAGAAAACAGACTAGGCACAGGAATACAATCATCAGTATTACAAAAATGCCAGAACATTCCTGAAATGAGTTTGTCCCAGTCTAGCTCTCAGTCTCCCAAACAGTTGCTGGACATGGTTTGCCTGTTGAGATACTCAGCGGACCATTTCTGAAAGGCAGTTGTCATGAAGCCATCCTGTTGCTGAAGCCAAGAGAGTTTATTAGCAGATATATTTCTGTGACTGGTGGTCTACATGACCACAAACATTTCCAAGCATGTTTCCCTAAGGGTACATCCCCACCCCTTAAGTAGAGAACCAGGGAAGAAGATTGAGCATGGGACCCTGATTCTCCACACTGCTTAATTAACTATCTCACTCCATGGCTCTGTTTTGGACCACTCTGTTTAGTGTCCTTGCAGACAGATCCGTTTGGCAGATTTGATGTGAGCCCATCTGTACTATTTGGCTTTGATCAATCACTGACCTCTTGTATTTAGCAGTGTTGGCATTCCCAGTGGAGGCCCTTGGAAGTCCAAGATGAATAGCATGAACAATGACTTTCAAGGGCAATCTGCTTTTATGTGCCCCAGTTAACTGGATGATGGGACATAGCCATACAGTTACTCTACCTAGTCCACAAAAGATGTCCAGAAGGAAGATCCCCAAACACACTGTTTGACTGCTAGCTAACCCTTGAAGGTCCAAAAAAGTCCATGTATCTCAGGTTTCCTTCTGGGCATTCTCTGACAATGTCCACTCCCGAACTATTCATGATGCTGAGCATATCAGAACTTATCTCACACCAAAATACTGTCTAAATACCTGATTAGGCCTTTCTCTGCATAGACTGTTTTAGCATGCCTGCTCACTGCACAACTGCCAGACTAAGTGCTGCATACACATAAGCAGATTTTTTTCTTTTTAAATCAGGATTTAGTCCAAAACTTTTTTAATCAGGAGTCAGTGCATTAGCCCAGGATGAGACAGGCCCAGGTTCAACTAAATCCTGTGCCTGAGGGGAATTTGCACCCCAGTGTTCAGCTCCCAACTACACAGGCGAAAGGTTTTCTTAGCCCTTTCAGTGTGAATTTTCTAAAACACAAAATACTGACTGAACTAAGTCACTCCACATCCTTGTGTAAGAGCATTGATCTTGACACCAGTCTTATTTTCAGTAATATTTCACACACAGTATCTAGCATACAGATATCAGTCCGGACTAAATTTAGGTTTCTTCCTCCCAGCTAAGTACAATATTTTTCAGCTTACAAAAATTGGGACATCTTAGTGCTGGAAAAGTCAAGAGGGCCCTTGTTCAGGTACAACCAAAAAAAAAAAAAAAAGTTGAAGAGGAAAACTTGAATGTGCTTGTCTTTAGCTTTTTGTCATGTTTGATAGATCAGTCATCTGTCAAGCAGAAAATGCTGTACCCCACCTCACCATCAGATATCTCAACTTCTGCTTCCTAAAGTGGATGTGCTGAGCTAAGTAACAGCTCACAAGTAGGACAAAAAGTGTAGAGATTATGCTACACAGTTTATTTATACTTTTTTGGTGTTATTTAACTTCTTCCTGGTTTACAGTGATAAAACTGAGAACAGAACAGAGAGCATGTGACAGAACATTCCCTTTTTACTCCAGTATTGACATCACTTCACTGTTACTTGTGGTGTAGCAAGTATAGCAGAACCCCACAAGCTGATCACTAGCAGGATAAACTTGGCATTGGTATCCCAGAGGCCTCTTTGGCATGTCACTGTGACATTGCAATAAATGCAGCTTAGATGAAACAACCTATGTAGGTAGACTTTGACTTATAACCTCCAAACGTGGCCTGAGGAGCTGTGATCCCTTGTTTCCCTGATCTCACCCTGCCAACAGCTAACATTGTGCAAATAGAAGAGCTATTCAATTCTTACTGTAATTTGATTTGTTTTAACAATATTCACTATTCACTGGGAACTCTTAAAGTGATAACCAAGAAGCTCAACATTAAGACTGGGCTCAGTGCTGACCCTGGGATGGGAAACTGGATGCTATGAAAACATTTATTTTTCCAACTTAAATGTTAAAATATCACAAGACCTTGAAAAATAAGACTGCCATACTTGTTTTCATGTCCACTGAAAGAGTAACCTGACCATCTCCAGCACAGCAGGAGGTATGGATGGGAAAATCACACCAAGAAAATGACTGTCATGTTTGCTGTTAAGAGAGTGGCCCTTGCAGCAACACTGAACTTCTAGAGGCACTAAAGTTCAAAGTGCAAACTTTGATTAATTCCTACCTGATCTGGATATCCTCTGTGGAAAAGCCATAGTTCCTCTGTACATCCCAGTCTCTGTTCTATAAGCTGTAGACACTACAGTGTTTCCTTGGAAGTTTATCAGCTTTGATTATTTTGATTACGAGCTTTTTTGACATGGGGCTTGTCTTTAACAGTAAACATACACGGTATTTAGAACAGAGGGGCTGAGTGCCATTGTAATACATTTCTTAATAACAGCAACTGCCTACAGTTACCATTGGGTAGCAGAAGGATCTTTCCTTTTAAGCAGTAACTATCCAATGGGCAAAACTTCAAACTCTGTTGACCTTCCACCTTGAAGATTTTAAAAGAAGAAGGTAACACAGGGTTTAAAACTCACTCAGACTGAAATAAACCTTTGCTTTCATTGGCTGTTTTCATCGTAAGTTTCATTTAAAGTGTCATAAAGTTGTGCCATGTAAATTTGAACATTTTAGAAGGAAGAATTAGGTCCAAGTTTTCAAAAGCCACTTTGTCTTATCTATTTGTCTTAAAAAATCAGTTTATTACCTGACTTTATTGTTAGTATGCTAATCACTTTGACAACACCTTTGAACATTGCTTGGAGGATTTGTTTTTATTCAAAAGCAGATGTGTGTTTGCCTTAATGTTATCTTTCTTTAGGGAGTTTTTAGCTGGAGCATAATTTCTGTTCAGTTTGAAATCACGTTTGTTAATTTTTTTCTCAACTAAACCACAGCAGGGAGAAAATAGCTGCTTACATACAAACAAACAAAACCAAAAAATATGAAGTATAATTGGGAGTACATAGGCACTAAAGCAAGTTGATAGACTTCCTTTGAAGAGAGAACCTGGAAGGAGGGACAGAATTTTTCTTTTGCATTGACCATCCCATATGAGTTGTCTTACCCAGATAAAAAGGCAGAAAAGAACCATCTGCCAGAATTATTTGAGTAAAAAACATTGTGTTCAAAAATCACTGAAGGTCTTTAGGATACAACTGATTAATTGTGCTTCCTTCAAGAAATTCTTCAAACTACCAAGTTTTGATGGCTACAAATTCATTCCCATCCTTCATGAAACATGGGGTAAGCTGTTCATGCTCTCCTTCCCAGGTCATGCTTCAGGCAAGAGAGAGAGAATTTCTTTAATTCTGAGTATAACATAGTTTCCCCCTCTCACCAGTCAAGTATTTTTTATTTCTCTGGAATCATTTTGTCACACACTTTCCCAGTTACAACGTGCATGTTTTTCTAGAACCACACAGTGACCTTGGGTATTTTAGTGACACAAGCCCCGTATAATACCAGTCAATCACTACCCATGTCTGTGCCAATTAACTGGAGGTGCCCAGGAACACCGAAGCCAACTGGCATCAACATACATATCCAGTAAGTCCAGCACAGGGCTATGAAGACAGTCATGAGCCTTGAGCATGTGAAATATAAGGAGAAACTCTGGGAGGTGGGGTTTTTCAGCCTGGAGAAGAGAAGGTTCACGGAGAATCTTTGTGCTGTCTTATTGCAGAGTGTTACAGCTACGTAATGACAGGGTGTCGTGCAGATGGAGCTTCTCTTGCTTCTCAGAAGAGCACAGCAATAGCACAAAAAGCAATAAACACAAGCTGCAACACCAGAAACTCTGATTAGCTGTTAGGGACAAAAAAATTTCACGATGAGCATGGTCAAATTTATGAAAAAGGCCCAAAGAAGGGATGAAGTGTCCATCCGTATAGAAGTTCAAACTGTAACTTGAAAGGGCCCTGAGCAAACTGCTTTTAACTGGCCTTGCTTTGAGCAGTGGGGTTGGACTGAGACCTCCAGAAGCCACTTCCAACTACAGTTATTCTGTGACTGCATGATCACCTGTCCTTGAAGCACTGCAGAAGCTGTTTCACTGTTGGACAGCAGAAATTTGAGTTATATTTACATAGAATACATCATACTGACTGGGTGCCAAGGCACATCCTTTTAGCATTCAAATTAATTTGATATTCAGACCTATTGTTTATCCTGTCCCTCACTAAAGATATGAGGTACATCACTGAAAATTGAGTATATGCCTTTTGAAAATATGCTCAATGTACAGTTTGAATAACTGACACATACACAAATTCTCCACAACAGGATCATTCTTATTGCTAGGGATTCCTTTTCCTTGACACTCAGCCCTACCTCACTGATAAATATTAAAATGAATAAACTAAAAATTAAAAGCAAAGATATTCAGAGCAAATAATGCTAAGACAAGAATTGTATCACACATACACATACAAAGTAATACACAAAACTCAGAACTCATGAAATCAGATGCTTCAGCAATTATCAGCACATTAAATTATGGTATGAAGAGCTGCAATGAAAAAGAAAATAGCCAAACAAAAAAAACCACTAGAGCTTTATCATCTAACAAAATCAGGATAATGGAGTGACTGTATCTGTGCAGTATTACACACAGATCATGACTCTGTTAGCCAACCAAAGATCCATGCTGCATACTGGGCACATACCACATGGCTGAATAACAAATAAAATACACATAGCTACGTTGCACAGTAACAGAAACGGCCACACAAAAATTGGCTGCATTCACCATGGGATCAGCTAGAGTGAATGTGATCAAATTCACTGGGGCTTAGAACCTCCAAAGGGAGAAGGAGGCTGGAAGCATCAATTCATCAAATAGATGGGCAAGAAGCAAACCTGAGACAAATAGTGCATCACTGGCTAAAACAGCAGTTTAGCTATTTACTGGAGGATGTCATTAACGGCCAAACCAACACACCACTATTCAAGTGTATATTTTCTTTTTTTTGTCCTCCGTTTCAAAGATGAGGGAAAGGCAGTCCATTTGTTCCTGCAAGTCTCGTTGCACTTCATATTTCCAATTAGAGGAACTGCCTTCTGTCCCATCAGAGATTTTCTCAACAGCTCAGCAAAAGACAAACCAGGTAAAACAGGCACCAAAAGACTAAAAGCCTGTGGATTTTAATCACTGACCCAAGCTATAGCCATACTCTTACCTAGACTTAGATCAGAGTTCATTCTCTTCTTCCACTCCCACTTTTTAAATGGACATGCACACTCAAGAGTGGGCGTAAGTTGATCTCTGGAATTCTTTGGAGGGGGAGAGACTGAGAGAAGCCTGGGATCCCCAGTGTTATAGAGATGGTATTCTGCCCTCACAGGAAACCTGAGCTGTGTATTCCCAAGATGAATCCTCTCAGTATGGTCTACAGTCACAGTAGGAAAAAATACAGAGAGAAAGCAAGCCAACTACAGTGCTTAGCATGCTGTAGATAATTTTCAAGTGTATTTTTGTCCTCAACATATAGATATAGCTCATGTCATTCACCCAGTGCCATGCAGAAATTTAGTTGCAGATCTAAGAACTACAACAGGCATGAGACAAATGTAAATTATGACCTTTTCCCAAAGGACAGAAATACCAGTTACTGTACACTGAGGCTGAATTTCTTCCATTTATCTCTGTAGATCAACTCACACTGGTTGGCATAGTATTAATAAGTTTTTCAGCACCTGGCCCAAGGGTATTACACAGCTGTTCTTCAAAACAATGGTGCGAGTTTAAATATCACTTGGGCAGAATTTTCAATACATCCCAGCGTTTGTCTCTCTTCCAATTGTTATGTCTTTTCCATTATCCTATTTTCTTTGTTCCCTCATTTATGCTCAGCTGGTCTTTGATTCTCTGTTCCTGTCTTGGCAGCATTATTAGCATTACTTTTTCGGCATTTGTCTTCCCTACTACCTCTCATCTAGGCCATTTGCTTTGCCCTTTGTTTTATTCTTGTCTTCTGGACTGGTCTTGCAATAAGAGATGACTGCACAGCAGGGAAATCTTTCATCTCAATGTTCAGCCAGGAAACAAAACCGTTGAGTTGACTCTCTGGAGTCTGGGTGTTTTTTCTCCCCGTCAAACAGAACAAAGTAAAACACACCAGCTTTCCTCAGGTAAGCCTCAGAGCTCTGACCTCTGCCAGGACACTCCTCGTAGATTCTTCTGGATGGGTCTTCTACATGCTTTGCAATCATAAATCCCAGTCTACCAGTACAGAGATTATTGTTGTGCTGTCCACACACAGTATGATTTTATTTCTTGCCATTTCATATTCTCCAAAATACATTTAATGATGTTTCCTTCCTCCACGTTTAATGATGTCTCCTTCCTTTATAAAACACATGAATATGAAATCAGAAAAAAACACTGGAGTTTCATTTTTTAACAAGTTCCAGAAGACTTTAAGCAATATGTATAATCAAACTGAAACTACTCAGGATATATTTAAGTTTTTCAAAAGGAAATTCCCGTTAGTTGATACACATAAAACTGGGCATTTCAGCTCTCTCTTGTTTGTCATGTTTGTTCTTTCAGTTGTATCCAAAAATTGCTACCTACACAAATCCAGTATTTCCTTCCATTTCTTGCTAGTGGATTTAAGAGACAAAGGAGAGATTGCTTGAATATCAACTCCTTTTCCTGGCAGATTGCCTATTAAGTAGATAAAATTTCAAGAAATGTGTGAAATAATGCTCCCAGTCAAATGACAGGGTTCTGTCCCTCTGGATGTGACATCTTACAATTTGTGCTGAGGGGTCACAATTGCAAACACTTTCCCATCTTTATTAACTTTTTCTGCTTATTATGTTTTATTGTTTTATGCTTTCTACATGAAAGAAAAGCTTTTTTTTTTTTTTTTTTGGTCTGCATATGAAAGAAATATACCATTAGCTGACCAGGAAAAAAAAACAAAAAAATTATTTGGTGAGAAATTAGAGGTGATGATTGGCATTTAATATTGTGTTGCAAGCTTGCTTTCCTGCAAAGCAGAACAATTCTTTTCCAGATAGCTGGTTCCTTAGGAAACCATCCAAGGAGCTCAGACCAGTCCCTCCTGCAAGACAGCTGCTTGGCTCACTCACTGGTTGGTTTCCCAATGACGCTTCTAGGCAGGCAGCCAAAGAGAAAGGTCACCTGAGAGCAGCCTGCCAGGTAGAGGTGAGAAAAGCCACTCAGGCACCAAGGCAGCTGGATGTCATGTTGGGCAAAGAAGCCCAGAAGCCTCCAGGCAGTCTGGGGAATCAACTTGGCTAAATATTTGAAGTGTTCAAGGAACTTAAATACAAAGCAACTTATAGCCAGGGGTCCTGAAACAAATTTCCAAGATCTCCAGAATTCTCATTGTTGCTAAAAATACATCTTAAGATGCATTAGTACAGAATAAGGCTTACTTCTCAATGATATTCAAAGAGGAAAAAGGATTATCTAAGTAACTACAGGCCAGTTAATTTTAACTCACTCTCCAGCAGAGAAATCCTAAAGTTGATATGGGACTCAATTAATGAAAATTAAAGGTAGAAATATATTTAACACCAGTCAATACAGTTTTATAAGAACAGCTCATGAAACAAAATTGATTTTCTTATTTGACTTAATCTTGTACGTGCAGTTGATAATAGGTTTATTAAGGTGTTTGTTTAACATGGTACCATGTGATAGATGAAAAAATGAACTCTTCACAGTATCACTGGTGCACATATTAAATGGTTTAAAAACAGGCTGGGTGATCTACAAAAGAGATGTCAGTGAAAAAACATCATCATCAAGTGCAGGTGTTTCTGAAAGGATTCTGTTAGATTTGTATTACGTGAGCAATACATACAAATGAATATATCTCCAAACTTGGAAAACAGTGACTTGGAGAGGGTTGATGGGGTGACGTGCACAAGCAGGTCTCCATGAACTCATAGAAGTCTGAGGGGAAAAAGGGAAACATATTTCCTTGTATAAACAGAGAAGAAATCAGGAGGAGAGAGAGCTGATGTTACCATAAATTGTAAAAGAAAACATGTCAGTAGTTCTGTCCTCTGGTTGTTGTATCACATAACAGAAATTATACTGTTTACAGAAAAGGGACACTGAAAAGCTTTGTAACCTAGGCAGTGATGCCTTGGCAATATTTGAAGAGATTGATCTAGCTATCAGTAATAAAGAGCTTTCTGATCCAGCTAGAAGATTAAATCAGGTATAGTCATATTAATGATTGTACACAGTTTTTTTAATAGCAAGGCTGATTACCAGAAGCAGTGGTGGTTTCTCCATCCTCTAGTATTTGCCAGAAAATACTAGATGCCTTCCTCCAGGCCTTCCTCAGGCTTTTTTAACTGCAGTGCCTCTGCAGTTAAACTTCATGTGCAGATTGTAACGTGAGGATGCGTTGGTGAAATACAAAGACTTGTGTACACAGGATTGAAAATTGAAGAAGGCAATGTTCTCCTCAATCTTTGAAGTTCATGGAGATATCCAAAACACCATTAGTGGCTGAACAGTTTTGATGAAGAACTCTGCAAAAATGACTCTTCCACTTCAGGTGCTGGGGCAGTTCACATAAACTGGTTGGGGCATATTTGCATGGCACAGGACAACACGGAGAATGAAGGTACTTTAAAAGTTGTTTAGCTTGGGAGAAATACACAGCTTCAGGCAAACCCTTAGGTGATATAAGCACTATATTTCCCCTACAAGCAAAGATATTTGGATGTCTGGTTCAATATTTTCAGCAAGTTTCTAAACAGTTTTGGATAAACAAAGTCTCAGGTACTAAATAGCTTTTTAAGTGTGGTGCAGAAACACTGAACAGAAACCACCAAGTGAAAGACTGAGTTTTGAATGAACATACCAATTCTTACTGTCATTTTACAAAAGATTTTTCTTAAAATTAACATCCTGGTAAAGACATAGATCATAATTTGTTAGTGAGAAACTCCAGTTAGATTATTTGCAGCTGTAGGACACAGAAAAGACAAATCTTTCTCTTCAGCAAATAACCTTTCAGCTGATTCTGTTTCTTTTTGCCATATCAACACTCTGTGTTTAAGAATTCTTCACAGTTCTCAGATTAATACTACCCAGCCTGTTGCTAATAAAACAATCTTTCTCCTTTGCCCTTTCTAAGTTGAAGCTTATGCAAATTACATCCAAAGAGATAGTCTTTGGATTAAGATTCCCCACTGATGGATGGGTAATTCGTTTTCTCTGTGGCAGGTAATGCCACCCTCACACAGATGCTTGAACGCTGCTTCAATTTTCTTGATCTTCAGTAATGATGACATCTGTTAGCCTAATTTTATCCAAGCACTGTGCAAGGATTTTGTTATTTTACAGAGCTTACCCATCTAATCTTTGCTGATGCTCTCGCTCCTGGAAGGTACAACATCACCACAATGGTGTTGAATATACCAGGCAGATTTTACAAAAGAAGTCTTGCCTTCCATGGCAACTATGGGGTGGTGTGAGTTAATCAACAGATTGCCAAAAGCCACATAGACAGAAGTGTGGCATGGCAGCTCCTTGGAACAGGCAGGGAAGCATTTACCATGAATTCACCAGGTGTCAGTCCAGGCTGCCACTTGCAGCCTATAAATTATTATCCCTACAGCCACAAAGGAGCACTTGATAGCTTATTACCCTCCAGCCATAACAAAAAAGTGTTTTGAAAATTATGTTTGTCCTGTGATTTTTTTCATAGGTGAAAAAAATTCCTCTTTGAACACTCTTAGAGATGCCCAGGCTTCCTCCAAAATAGGGGAATGCCAATACCCAAAAGTTCAAAGCCACTATATGACTTGTCATCAGTGGAATTTCTCCCATGGGAGGACTACAAGGTCCATCCTTTTCAGAAGAGAAACACTGATATTGCCCCTTCCTTGGGATGTGCAAAGGTTGCCCTTACATATAACAAACTCTGGCACTGAAGTAACCAGGGTAAAGAGTTCACTTATTCTTTCTTCAGTCCTTCCTTTGTGCTGGGGCAATCTAGTAGCATTAATTATCTCAAGTGGTCTTCCCAGAGCATGGATCTGCATTCCCCAGATGTGGGCAAAGCCAATGGAAAGACTCCCTTTGTGCCTCCCTCATCTTTAGTCTATTCCATAGGAATTGAATAGTTACAGGTTTGAAATTATTATTATTTAAATTAACTTAGCTTCTAGAGGCCCCAGTCACAGTCAAGGGCCTGTTGGAGCTGAGACTTTTCAAACTCACATTAAGAGTCTATCCCTTTGCATAAAGACTTCACAATGTCAATAGATATGAGAGGAGCAGAGCAGAAGAGAAGTGAATGGCTTGTCTAGGTAATTCAGCAGGTCAAAATAAATTACAGATGTTTCTCATCCTCCAAACCACTGCATATCCATCAGGCAGAGCTCTTCTAAAGTGCTTAATGTTCAGTTTTGTGATTTGCTGTGGAAACAACCGACTAAAATAGAAGTGGGAAAAGTCTTCTGAACACAAATGGTCTTTCTGCCCTTTAATAAAAAAATAGCTCAGGTGGGCAGGATGGCTTCCAAAATATGTTCTTGATGCCTTTCAGAGATAATCTGGGATTTTAAATACTTTCAATATCTTCAAATAATACTGTTGGCTGTTGTTTACCCTGTGTGGCTCTGATAGCAAAGCAGTTGGTCCCAGCAGCTGTCAGAGCTTTCAGAAAGTAAGACATGAGTTTTGAACATTGTGTTTTGTACATAGAACCCAGCTGCTTGCCATTGTTTTTTTTTCTTCTACATCTCCCATTCCGTCCTGGCCTTGAGCTTGTAAAATGCAAGAAAAAAGGCAGCAAAAAGGCATTAAGCCTCTGGATTGAGGCAATCTTGTTATTAATCCTGGAAACAGTATTTTCATCATTATCTGATTCTGTGGCATGCATTGCTGTGGAGAGAATGAGATTTTTAAAATTAAACTTATTAACCAACTTTTAAAAACAGGCAATGAAACAATTAAAAGGAGAGAGCCAGGGAACTTAGAGCTAAGGTGAAGAAGCATGTGCTGATGGAACATCAGTAGCTTGGAGCTCTTTCTCAGATCTGCTACCAAATCATGCCAGCCAAGAATAGCATTTTTTATTTTCATAGTTTGTAGGGCAGGCTCTAAATCCTTAGTTAGAAACCTTCAGTAAAAACCATCCAGAGGTCATAGAATCACAGCATAGTTTGGGTTGGAAGGGATCTTTCAAGGTCATCATTGAGGTCATCACCTGCAATGAGCAGGGACATCTTCAACCAGATCAGGTTGCTCAAAACCCCGTCCAACCTGGCCTTGAATGTTCCCAGGGATGGGGCATCGACCACCTATCTGGGCAACCTGGGCCAGGATCTCACCACCCTCAGCATAAAAAATGTCTTCCTTCTATCTAGTCCAAATCTACCCACATTTAGTTTAAAACCATTACTCCTTGTCCTATCACAACAGGCCCCACTAAAAAGTTTGTCCCCATCTTTCTTCTAACCCCCTTTAGGTACTGGAAGGCTGCTATAAGGTCTCCCTGGAGCCTTCTCTTCTCCAGGCTGAACAACCCCAACTCTCCCAGGCCAATGACATTTGTCTCTGTACTATATGATATTCTACCAGTGCTACAGAGTATGCAGCATTTCACGTATTCATTTCAGCCCCTGAAAAAGAAAGAATCCACAAAAATCTACAGGAATAAACTGTTTCTAAAGCAGTTTTCATTGCGTGCTGCATATACTGAGGAGTATATATTACCAGTAAATTGCATAAAACCATGTGGATATGAATAGATATGTAAGTAGACTTCTCAAAATGCATTTATAGAACAGTTGTAGAAATTGTGAATCATTTTGCAAAATGAAAAGAAAAAAAAAAGGAGAGAACAAGAAGTTTCCACCTCATTCAGGAATATAACATCTCATGTATTGCACTTACTATGGATGTGATCACACCTAGAGAACACCAGGAAATACAGGAGGACATCTCACTATTTGTGAGATATGTGGGAGGACATCTCCACCATCTCAAAGGTGGAGACTTTTGGAGGCACTGAATAATGATGCAACATGAAAGCCTATAGCTTTGCTTTCATTCTGAAAAAAGGAGACACCCGTCTCTTGGGAAGCAAGTTATTAGTTGATATCGAAGCTTTAATGCGCTATGCAAGTTCCAGCAAAAGATCGAAATGAAGACTGGAGGCCACAAAAAAAAAGGAAACAGTGGAATCTAAAAATGACAAATTCAGTAATTATCCTAAAATCTGATGTATTTTTACTTTCATAACTAGAGAATTTCCAGGCACAGAAAGTCAACAGACCTTGTGCTACTGGGCACTACAGATGCATATATACATAACCATGATAGGAATGCCCATGTATGAAAAGCTTCAATTAAGAAAGAAGCAGTCAGACAATCTTTTCTTAACTTTTTCTTCAAATTTTCTTATCATTGCCGTGCACCCTCAAGGACAGCAATTTGTGAATTCAGCTTTAAAGTGCGTAAAGAAATTCAGAAGCTTTTGCCGTATAAGGTGGCCCCAAAGCTTAATGTATAAATGTCTGTCTCAGAATAAGTTTCTCTCTCATTCACACAGAAATGGACAAATTCACCTCTCCTTCAAAGTGAAATGGATCACACCTCTCATTAACGTGGCATTTGGTTGCACACAGCAGGTGTCATCCTGCTTACAAGGAAACGTCATATTGCGATAATGTGCTCATTAAAATTAATTATAAAGAACTGTATTCATGAAAATTAATGGTAAGTTATTTATCTTCTTTTAAAACTATGTAACAGATAGAAATGTGGAAGATGGCTAACAATATATATATGATGACCCTGCATACCATGGAGCATCAGCTCTCACCCATGGTTTGGGTCTCAGAGAGCCTAACAAACCTCTGCCTGATTTGTTCCGCTCCCCTCTTCCAGACTGATTTCCTCACAGCAATGCAAGGGGAGAGCATTATGTCATCTCCATTTTCACTTCCAAGCTCAAGACATTGTGTGGCATTATGAACTCAAACTTCAGGAACATTGGCCCAGAGCTATTCTGCACCCAAGTTTTCTATATCCATTACAAAGGGAAATGCAGATATTTGCAGATTCAATGGAGGTTTTTCATTAAACCATAGATCCCAGTAATGAAAGAATAAACAACCAGCAACTGTATTTATGAGCCCATTAAAGGAACCGTCTTAGGAAACTGCAGTTAAAGTCTGTTTATCATTGCTCCTGTATACTGCTTCCAGAAGCTTAACTTTAATGAGCTATAAAAAGGAAAACAAGCTATTTCCAAACAATTCTCACAATTTAAATAATAATTAACAAATAAATCTAGCAACTATAAAAGGAAAAAGCAAGTACGAGATGGAGCCCCCGTCAGGAGAGGATGTGTGCCTAACTCCGTACAGGGCAGCACACGTCCAAACTCGGCACAGACAAGAACCAGTCCGTTGGGTCCCACGGAGTTACACCACAGCCATGCCAGCTCTTAGTGCAGCTACAACCAGTCAGCAGGCTGCTCCTGTGGAGATCCCTGGGCAGAATAATCCACCATGCTGCACTTGAGATTGAAAAGTGGAGGGAAGACTCTGGGTCTGGATTCAGAGAGGGCGCGGATGAGACTGGGGGTATCATCCTGCTCCCAGCGTGGATTCTTGAACCATGGACACAGCATGGTGACACCCAGCTCTCTGCACTACATCAGAGCCACTTAACCTTCACGGTCTTTATTCCTGCTCCTGCCCAGATGTCTGAACTCTTCACAAACCATCCTGAGCATTTTCTCTAATTTTGTGCTTTCCAGGCAGAAATTTTGAGACTGGACTGTAGAGCGTACACAAATTCCCTCTGTCTTGAACTGAGAATGGGCCACATATGAGGAAATCTAGGCCTTTCAAGACAGAGCAGGTGGTTTAAACATGCCTTTTTCTTTGGGTGAACCACACAAACTCATTTAGGAACTAAGTGTCTCTATAAAGAATATTGAAATTAATGTTTCAATTGTTATTCCATCCTTTAGCTGTCTGCTGCAATGCTGTGCTCTCACCTCCCAACAGAAGAATGTAAGAATGGCCATCACGGGGCACTAAAAAGTCCATCTAGCCAAATATTTTCTCTATCAAAGTAGACAAAAGTAGATAGCTAGAAAAAACACAGTAATAAAATTAATTGGAGGCACATACAGTGATATTTCCCTGACATACTCTTCCAGCCTCCATCACTCTGTGGCTTGGATGCACTTTGTACTTAATAGCCCTTGAACGAATTTTTCTCCCATAAATTTGTCTAAGTGTTTTTTGAGTGTACATAAACTTTTGACATCCATAATACCTTGTGATGGTAAATTCCACAGTTTAGCTATGTGTTACGTGTTCTTAACCTGACACTTGATAATTTCACTTGATATCCTCTTGTACCTGTGAGAAACAATAAACAGTTTTTTCAGAGTTGCCTTCTGGAAGTTAAAAAGTTCAATGACAGTTGAAGTCAGCTTAGCCTGAGCATTAATATTCCTTGGCTGGGAGAGCTTTTATACAGTGCCCAGAAATACATATTGCCTTTTGCAAAAGGTGGCCTTATCAATACCAAAGTTATTCGTTGACTTCAACTATATGTAATAGAAGTAGAATTAGCAAAAAGGGCATACAACACAAGGGACCAAACTTACTTCTCAGACCTCAGGTTTAGCTTAGCCACTGTGTAGAGAAGAATGTAACACATGAAACTCAGCCCACAGGTTATGCTTCAGGTATTCTCCGCTCTTCACCTATTCCTATTGTCTGTCTTTCTTAGGCATCCCCTGATACAGCATGCTGTTTTGAGATTGTCTGTGGTGGGTTGACCCTGGCTGGATGCCAGGTGCCCAACAAAGCCACTCAATCACTCCCCTCCTCAGCTGGACAGGGGAGAGAAAATATAACGAAAGGCTCATGGGTCAAGATAAGAACAGGGAGAGATCATTCACTAATTCACACTATCACGAGCAAACCAGACTTGACTCGGGGAAAAAATAATTTAATTTAATACCAATCAAATACCCAACACCTCCCTTCTTCCCGGGCTCAATTTCACTCCCGATTTTCTCTCCTTCCTCCTGCACTGAGCAGCACAGGGTGATAGGGAATGGGGGTTGGGGTCAGTTCATCACACGCTGTCTCCTTCCTCCTCAGGGGGAGGACTCCTCACTCGTCCCCTGCTCCAACATGAGGTCCCTCCCACAGGAGACAGTCCTCCATGAACTTCTCCAATGTGGGTCCTTCCCATGGGAGACAGTCCTCCATGAACTTCTCCAATGTGCGTCCTTCCCAGGGGCTGCAGATCTTCACAAACCGCTCCAGCGTGGGTCCCTTCCCCGGGCTGCAGTCCTTCGGGCACAGCCTGCTCCAGCGTGGGTCCCCCGCGGGGTCACAAGTCCTGCCAGAAAACCTGCTCCAGCCTGGGCTCCTC
>JAVJGG010000027.1:19246040-19273733 GCA_035590195.1 Aviceda cuculoides
AGGACTTGTGACCCCGCGGGGGACCCACGCTGGAGCAGGCTGTGCCTGAAGGACTGCAGCCCGGGGAAGGGACCCACACTGGAGCAGTTCGTGAAGAGCTGCAGCCCCTGGGAAGGACCCACGTTGGAGAAGTTCATGGAGGACTGTCTCCTGTGGGAGGGACCACACGGTGGAGCAGGGGGCGAGTGAGGAGTCCTCCCCCTGCAGAGGAAGGAGCGGCAGAGACGAGATATGATGAACTGACCAAAGGGATATTCCATACCATATGATGTCTGCTCAGCAATAAAAGCTAAGAGAAAGGAGGAGGAGGGACAACATTTGTTATTACAACATATGTCTTCCAGAGCAACCGCTATGCATACTGTAGCCCTACTTCCTGGGAAGTGGCTGGACATCACATGCTGATGGGAAGTAGAGAATAAATCTCTCGTTTTCCTTTGCTTCCATGCATGGCCTTTGCTTTTGCTTTATTAAACGGTCTTTATCTTGACCCATGACTTTTTTTCCATCTTATTTTCTCCCTGCCCTGTCCTGCTGAGGAGGGGAGTGATAAAGCATCTTGGGGGTCACCTGGCATCCGGCCAAGATCAGCCCACCACAGACTGGAAAAACTTCAAGGACAGTGACAGCACAACCTCTCTGGTTTGTCTGGATCACAGCCCTGCCCTGAAGAGTTTCAGTGGCTTCTCCCAATGGGTACGAGACTATTGTGGGAGAAAGTGATGAAAGCCTCGCTAGAGTTGAGGTAAATGACATCCACTGCTACCACTCATCCACAGATCCAGTCATTTTATAGTAGAAGGCAGTCGGGTTGGTCAGGTGTGATTTACCTCTGGTCAATCCGTGCTGACTGTTCCCACTCTTCTTCTCCTTCAGTTGCCTGGACATGGCTTCCAAGGCGTCTTGCTGCAGGAGGACTTGCTGTATGAATTTTCCAGGGTTCGAAGTTAAGCTGTCTGTCCTCCCGTTCCCTGAATCATCCCTTTGGCATGTTTTGAAGATAGGTGCGATGTGTTTGCTGTTCCCCAGTCACCAGGGACCTCTCCTAAGCTCTAGAAACTTTCAAAGATGACCAAAGATGACTGCGACAGTGGCTGTGGCATCAGCCAGTTCTCTCAGCGCCCTTGGACCAAGGCTGCCAGGTCTCTGCTATCCCATGGTAACTAGAGCCAGGCACACCAATGATCACTGCATCCCCAACCAGTCCTTCGGTGGCAGCGAGCAGCGGATCCAGCTGTGTGTCACCCTTGACTGGCCCATCCACTGCCTCTATCAAGAAGTTGTCCCTGACACACTCCAGAAATCTCCTGGACTGTTTGCATCCCACCATGTTGCTCTTCCAGCAGATATCAGGGAGGTTAAGGTCCCCGATGAACAAGGGCGTGTGATCCAGAGATGTTTAGAGAAGGCTTGTCCACTTCCTTAATGAGGTCGGGTGGTCTGTAACAAACTCTGATCTATTCAGGTCATCTCCAGCTTAGCTTAGGATCCTACTTGACCTGACCTCTGGGACATGCTGGGAACTGAAGGGTTTAATAGCAGAGAAAGAACAAACAAACAAAAAAGAAATAAACAACCAAATAACCCCACCCTAATTCTGCAAATATAAAAGGGTGCAAAGAGGTTTTTATTGATTCCTTCAGACCACAAACCTTATAGCATGTGTGAAAACAATTTCTTTCTAAATGGTCATTGCTGCCATTTTTCTTTGTTGGCAGCCAAAATGAGCAAGGGAAGCTTATATATTTGTGTGTTCACCATAGCTCAGGAGTTATTGGGAAGGCACACAGAGACATCTGTGCATATAAATGACTTTCATTGTAAGAGTTATTGCAAGGATAATCCTCCAGTAGTGATAAACAGATTAGCTTATCTCATATATTATAGAAGCAAGACACTGAGTAAGAACAATCAGATTCACTAGGACAGGAGATTGAAATATTAGCCATATTTCTTCTTCAATAATGAACAAAGTCTAGGCAGCATTACAGAGGCTTGTTTTCCTTTTCTTCTTGAGCACTTTGTTAGAAATTAGTAGCTAATAGATAAACGATAGGATAATTTTTTTTAAAATTAGGTTTGTCCTCAGGAGTCATATGGAATATGGAAAAAATAGGCACATGCACAGTAGAAACTAGATCCAGGTTTAGCACTAGCATCAAGTAAGCACATTCACCAAGGAAAATCCTTGTGGTTATTATATTCACTCCCAAGTGACAAATATCAGAGATCTCATTTTGGCCATCTTCCATTCTCTCTTTCTAAGCTTTTAAGAATATAATTTTTATCCCTAAACCATAAACTTTCCATGTAAATTTGTAGGATATGGGCAATAGTTATGTACTCCATTGTATAGTGTAGTCTGTTCTCTGAAAATCATATCGCAAGAGCTATTAGTATACTTACATTCATCCTTTGTTACAATCCTTAGCACCAGTCACAAGTGCAAGTAGTTGTAAGATTTACTGTCTGGAGAGCACATCTTAATCTAAAATACCCCTGTGATTTAGTATAGAGACATTTTAAACTCTATCGTATTAATGTCTACAGTAATGCTGTTATTAACACTAATGGTCCTATTACTCAATTAAGAAAAATATATGCTTTCTCATTACGCACTTATGTTCAAGGTCTTACATTTATTTCTGTTCTGCGGAAGTTTTGTGCATGTGATGTGTACCTCCACAATCAGTAATGGGAAAAGAACTAGTCTTGTTAGGGAAGAGATATTGACAACCTTTCTTAGCATAGCCGAAGGGTTAAAGAGGTTGCCCAGGATGTAGGAGACCTGTGTTCAGGTCAGCCAAAGGGACTCAAAAAACACACCTCGTGAGAGAGGGGTTTTCCCAGCCTAGTCAGGGCAGGCGTTTGGGGGTCTCTCTCCCCCCCCGGTAAATGCAGTAACACGAGGCTGCTACATAAAATGTAAGTGATGCTCTGCCATTGGCCCTCTCTCCTCCTGTGTCTCAAGCAGTTGTACTTTATGTACAACTCAGGTGACCCCCAAGTTGTACTCAAGACTTGTCCTTTATGAGTAGGCTGTTGGGGCGTTAGGCACACTGTGAGAACACGTGTTGATCTGGTCAGGCCTCTCAGGGGGTTGTGTGCTCCTTCGCCTAATTTTTGGGTCTGGCTTGAGTAGAAATAGGTGCCAAACTGCGGAGAGTGGGCATGCGCAGAGGTCTGTGCACGTGGGGAACTTCACAATCCAAACAGACCAGATGAGCTCCAGCTCTCCAGTAGTCATAATAAGAACTGCCCTGTCAGGAATTATAAGATGATTTTGGGAAAGACAGCACTAACACTGGTTGCAAACTGTTTCTCGCTTTAGCTTTACACTGGAGATAGCCATTGTGCAGTATTGCTCACTACTGGAACATTGACATTTGCATTTTTGAAATTCAGCTGGAGTATCTCTTCACTTGGAAGACACCTAAATGCCTTTTTTTCAATGCTGAGGAACATAGCTCTGAAGAGTGATCAGGGAGCAATAGCAAGTTTATTGTCTAATAGTTGGGTGGAAAAGGTGTGTGTTGGTCTGCCCCGAATATTTCCAGAGATGTCAAGCAATTCTGAGAAGGGAAAACATCCCTACTCTTGCACTGCACTCTAGATGCCTGTTGAAGACCATGCGTTACACAAAGGGTCCTCCTTGGGGTGGCTGTGGTGACAGGGAGCTCCCAAATCCAGCTCCTGGGGATTGCCTGGTGGCACAACATACAGTGAAAGGATACGAGGTTTGTCTTGACACAGGCTAGCATGGGCTGGAGTCAGTCAGATGTGCAGGATCCAGGGCGTCGTGGTCTTTAGAGCCACCTATAAATTATGGGAGTCTGGTATGATGGGCAGGGAAGGACAATCCAAAGCCATTCTTCAAACTAAAACATCTCATCACCGCTGTGGACAGCCAATAAATCATCACAGCTTTCACCAAGCTGGTGATATGAATAGCATTCATGTCCTGAAGAGGTCCACTAGCTTTTTAGGGGAAAAGCTGTAAAAGAGATTCTCCACACCAGCGGCACTGTGGCCAGGCTTTAGCTGGGGACCTGAGGCTTCTTCTAACTATGACAGATGTGTGCTCCTGTGTGCTCCCCTCCTAGGGTAAAATCCAAAGTGATTTCTCATATATGAGCTGATCAAGAAACCACATGAGAATGTCTTTTTGAGGTCAAGGGCTAGCTGGCCCCGGCCAAAAGCAAGTGGGGACTGTGCTAACATCTGCAGATGATGTCGTTGCACTGCCCGCAGCCTACGTGGTCTTTACCACGCAGAATACCTGAAGATAAGCAGAGATATCCTGACTCTGAGACCAGACCAGACCCCGTGCAGCATGGCTAACCCTGCCAGGGTAGCCAGGTTGTCTGCACATCACAGAGGTGCTTACACCACATCGTTTGCCTGAGCTGAAAGTTAAAATAACTTTTGGAGTAAGGGCACCTTCTCCATTTTGCAGCATGTGCAATGAAAGAAAGATCTTGTTGCTTCCATTTAAGGTTCTTGCTGAATCAAGCACTTCTGTGCACCCTCAAAGGTTAAAAGAGTAGTACTGGTTGCCTGCCAGGTCTAATAGTAAAGGCAAGATGAAATGTTTTACACAATTACGGAATAAGTCAGTGCAGATACCTAATTTTCATTGAGAACAAGAGCTGTAACAGTTTACAACTTCACCTGTAAAAATGCTCTCCTTAAATTTTAGCTGAATGTACTCTTCAGGCATTCGTAATATGTTTTAACTGAAATGCAGATTTGTTATTTGGACAAGAGTTTATTCAATAATTAAATTTGCAATTGTTCATTTTAGTGCAGTTACAGATAAACCCTAACCTACATCCTTGCTGACTCAACACATCTGTCTACCTGTACTGACATATTTTAAATTGGTAAATCAAGTCCTGAAGTTTAATTCTGTTAATTTCCATGGAAAATTCATACGCTACAGGAGAATGCATTGCAATCTATTTTAGTTTTTGTATCACAAAATCGTTATTACTGGTGGTGGGTGATTTGCAAGTCAATAAAAAACAACCAACTTGATTTCCCGATCTTCTGCTGAATATGCTGTCAGTTAGGAATAAGAGCCAATCAATTTTACTTGCAAACTGGACAAATTTGATGTGGAGCCATTGATCAAGTACAGAGGTTCCAAGAGTTGTTTCTTTTTTTTTTTTTAAGAGAAGAATTATATTTGAAAGTTAATTATGGCTTTTAAAACATGCAGTCATCGTTGTATTGCAAATATGTAAACAACTATAATGTTACCTGGATGTTTCTCATCTGAACTCTTGGTGAATAAAGGACGGAAGAACTGATTTTAAAAATGTGCACAGCACATATTCCGTGTTACACCCTGGACAGTATGCAACACACAGCTTCTTATTTTCTGTGACTAAAGCGTTTTTGTACAGAAAGGGCCGTGCTTTGCAAGCACATTATCTAGAAACCTGGCTTCCAGGTTGCTGCTGGCAGCAAGCTTCTGTTTTATGCTGTGAGCTGGTAGCTTAAGAGGCTGAGCTTCGTGAAAAACCACGGCACTTATCTGTACTGCGGACTCCAGGGAACTCTTAACATTAAGGCTTTCGTTGCTGGCAGCGCGAAAGGAGTTGCTTTAATGAGCTTTAAAATCACATTAGAATGCAATAAAAATCAAAGACCTCGCAAAGCATTCTTAGCAAGATCTGCTCCCTGGATAGACCCGTGATTAAGAAACTCCAAAATGAGTTTCAGGTAAAAAATCTTTTATCCTAAAGTTCCTCAGTAATTATTTCCAATTTCCAACTACTCATCCCTGGCACTATAATAGCACTGATCAAGAAATTAATTGGGAATGATTTAGTCTGTGGACTTTGCTAGTTTTAGGTGCTGGTTGCTAACAGTTTTCTCCAAGTTTATTCCTTATTTAAAATTGGTAGATGAGTAATTCCAGAGTGATATTTGGTCTGTAATTAGTTGGCAAAGAGCTTATTGTGCCTCCTGGATGTGACTGATGGATGAGAGTTTAAACAGATGTGTATGGCATGTGGTTGGCTTTTTCCTTCATTGGATATATTTAGCAGGATCATTGTGTTCCTCTAAAAAATTGCATTTAATTTAAAGATTATAGCAGAATCCTCTGAATCTTAGCTACAATGGGAAACATCTGTATCAGTGGGTATGTGTCATGTGCGGTTAAATTTGACCGTGCCACAAATAAATAGCCCCCTGGCTTCACATTTTCTGTTACCTTCACTTCAGACGGGTCAAGACTTCAGGGCCAGTCTTAAAATGAGCTTTTTGAAACGTGCAGCTCTAGTCTGGTTCAAGGGAGGAGGCCAATGAAAGACAAAGTCCCCCCGAGAGGGTGTCAGGGCTTTGCCCTTCCTGGCTCTTGCCCAGGAGGAAGAAGTGGAGGTTGCCAGCAGAGGGACCTGACCTTCCACGCACGCCTTGCAGGCACCCAGGTGTGCTGGGGGAACTGCAGCAGAAACTTCATTTCAGAAGGCTTTTAAAAGTTGTACTTCGAGACTCCCAGGTTGACCTGTGTTGCCGCAGTGAATGGTGTGCGGGTGAATGGTGCGTGGGCAGAAATGTCTCCCGTGAGAATACATGGCTTGTGGCTGCTATTTTTGGAACACTCACAAACCATCAAGGAAGCAGCTCCTCCCTGAGCTGTTATTTTACATCCTGCAGTGCACCAAGAAACCAGCTGCGGGGAGGCTGCAGACACCTCCAGGGTGGAAGAAATTAACATTTTTGGCTTTTAAAATAATAAAGTAGTAAAGACAACACAACATTTCAGTTCTTTTTAGGAGGCCAGGACATGCCCCCCATCTTGAAGCCTTTATTGGTCTCAGTAACATGTGATGGTGCCAGGTTGATGACATTGCCTATGGAGTAGAGGCACTTGTTTTCCCTTGGACTCTACGTAGTCTCCCTGCTTCCACTTCTCCCACAGCCTTTGCCCACCCCTCTCACACACTCCTTGTCCATACATAGAGCAAATCAGTCAATAATACCTGACTTGTAGGCTTGGCGATTTATTCAAAATAAGAGTCATCCCTACACCAAAGCCTGGGACAACATCCAAACCTCTTAAAATGTATTTTGAGGGTCTTGGATCATGCATGGTTTTCCTGAATTTCCTCCCATGGAACAGACCCAGAATGACCAGCAGGACAAACCCATATCACACACCCCATGACTGAACCAGTGAGCTGTTGTCCAGGGTCTGTGATGATCCACCAAACAGTCCATCCATCAAATCCATAGCTCTCCAGTTTACAGAGAAGGATGTTGTGGCAGACTGTGTCAAAGGCCTTACAGAATTCCAGGTAGATGAAATCAGTAGCTCTTCCCTTGTCCGCTGATGCAGTCACTCCATCAGTCTAAATATGTAGACCGGTGGCAAATAGGATTCTCAAGAACTCAGCTCAGTGCTACTAAGTATAGTAGAAAATGAGTCTTTCCATCTGTCATTATCTAAATACCTTAAAAACTCACTAACTAATTGAGTTCCCACTATATGTGTCAGGAATGAATTCAATTCTTTACCCTGAGACAAGTTTTCCTCCTGTTGTTTATGTGACTGAAAACATTCGCTGAAGATGACATCAGCTCTCATTCCCCAACGACCGCACTAAGATTTATGACAGTGTTTCCAGCAGCGTGTTTCTCCTGCTATTAAAGAAGAGACAGAGAAGATGAGCACATCAAAGACGTGCCCTCATCTAGCACAAGGCAATGAACTTTACATAAAGCAGCACATCATTTTTGTCTTCCATTTGCCACTGATGTGTTCAGTAATGTGGCAGTAGCTGTGACAGGAGCAGTGAAGGTTCCTGACCCGTAACCTCCAGTCGGTGCTGGCGAATGCAGCAGAGAGGCTGTAGGATGATGGACATACAGTCTCTTCAGGCAAAAAGTTATGCTCTAGAAAACCTTACTTGGAGGGTTTAATTTGGCTGCATAGGCAAGGGACTTCCATGTAAGTGGGGTACTGCCAGCTCTCCTTCCTCTCACTTGGGTGAAGGAGCTTCATTTACTTTGACAATGGTATCTGCTTCTCTAGTGTATCTTCCGCACGCTTTTCCCTGTGCTGCCCCACAACAGCTTGCTGATGTTCTCCATTGTACCTTCTGCACCGGATAGCTGCAAGTTAAGTGACTTCGTGCATGGATCTTTTCAGCTGTACATGAAATGTAAAACCCATGTTCCAGACAGGAGATGAGATCGCTGCAGTAGAGAACAGATTTGTCTCAAAGTGTGACTCTAGATAAGGAGAAAGTATTCAAATTTGGCGTTACAGGAATCAGAAAATAAGGATGGAGTGAGAGAGTTCAGTGCAAAGACACCAACTATAGTGGTGGTGGAGGTCATAACGTAGTGAAGTTGAAGTAAACAATGAGGCAGTCAAGAAAAGCCTCCAGCCTTATGGCTTGAAGGCCATCAAGTCAAGGATATGGCAAATGAGAGGAGGGAAGGAGGTGTCTGAAGACAGTAAATAGAGATCAGAGGGGAAGTTCAGAGACAGACTTCATATCCTCCTGAAATACGGTCAGTGTAATTGCTCAAGTTGGAAGAGGGCTGATCATCATGGCTTGGTGGGGCTAACAAATGATCACAATTTGTTTCTCCTTATCTTTAAGAAAGCACGAGACCTCCTCAGCACAAAGCTGAGGCGTTGGTAGGTGTGAGGGAAGAATGCCATCTTTCGAATCTGAACTACTGCTTCCACTAAACAGGTCTCCCATCCAGCTCCTGATAATGATTTTGATTTGCTAAGCTTCTAAGCTATAAAAAAGATTACACCCCAACACGATATGGCTTCACATTCAAGGAATAATTAAAGCTACTTTCTTAATTAGTGCCCCACACAGGGCAGAACTGTGTAATTCCCCAGTGACTGCCAGGGATCAAAGGGATCAAAAAATAATTATTTTGTGCTTCTTCTAGTTCTTTTACTTACTTACAGTGTTCTTTAAATCAAAATCATCAGTTATTTCCACACATATGTCGAAAATGTCTATCCGTATTTAAATGCTTTGTCATCAAGCATCTTTCAGTTTACTCTGTTTTGGAAATGATGAAAAAGAAACACATCACATTTCAATATTAGGCATGTTATGACAATTATGCTTTCTTCCATGTTCCCTATGACAGCTCTTCAGGCAAGCATCAATCAATAGGTGTTTTCCAACTTCAAAGGCAGTGTTTGGCCTATGACATCTCAGAGTTGCTCATCAATCAAGATATATTTGAGAGACAAGGTAGCGCTTATATAGTGTGACTGCCCTGTTAAGCATACTTGTTCAATAAATAATACAGGTAAATAGCATCATGCTTGGAGCTTCCAAAAAGCCAAACCTATAAATTACTAGTAACTTTTGGCAAAGCTTAATTTATGCATTCCTATTCATGCAACAATCATGTCTGACTGGATCTGTTTACAAGTGATCTTAGAATAATTTATTCTTGCTGCATGCAGTAATACTCTTTGTTTTCACTAGTGAATGTAGAAGGTGAATCAGCTCCATATTCTCAATCTTCCCTCCCACCCATGGGTTAATTATGCACTAGAGGGAGATGAAGGTAGGAACTAGGACTGAACTGAAGCATTTCATTCCCAGCTTCAGGTAGATATAGACTGATAAATTCCTTGAAAAGCAAATTTATAGCACTTTTCCCTCATGAAGTGGCAGCAAAAGGTCAAAATGATGGTGAAGAAAGCTTGAGGTGAGGAAAAGAACTAATCTCCCATGGTACTTACGCCTGTGTTGTCTTTTCTGTGGAAAATGAATGGTTAGGACTTTTTAGAAGGGAAAAATTAATGGAAGTTTGAGACCCCTGCCAAGTCAAGCAGTTGGAGATCTTGGTCTCTACCTCCACAGCATCGCCAGGATAAGAGAGATGCAGATAAAAGTAGAAACAAGACAGATATCTAAGAACTTTCCAGGGTGGGTCACACAGGGCTTTCCTGTATAACTCTTCCAATTATCACAATTTTAATCCATTTTAATGTTCTGGTTAATAGAATAAGATGTGTCCTTTTGCCATAAATCTTACATGAATAAAGCATAGGGATCTGGTTAAAAGAAGAGAGTGCCATTCCTAGCAAGAGGTGAACATTGCTAGTGAGAGTGGAACTGCTCTGGGTGTGTTGAGCTTACCGTTCTTTGGGTTTGCTGGATGCCTTTCAACAGCACTGCAAGGGCCAGGCTGTAGGTTGCTGGTCCAGTGCCAAATCTGGGGCGAGTTTTCCCTTGTCATTTTTCATTTGTAACTCTTAGCTGGAGAGTAGGGAGAAGAGATGAAACTCTGGGATGGCTCTGAACATGTCACACTGTGCCATATATTTGAACAGGGAAAGCCTACAGAAATTTTCTAAGACTTGTAAAATTTTGTCCTCTGCCGGTAATCTGATTGCCTTAACCACCCTGGGTCTAGCTGTGCAAGCCGCTGAGGGAGTGATAATATATAACTAACACATTTTAGAAACACATGAAAAAAGGCCTAAACCAGAAATTCCATCTACAGTGCCACATTTCTAGTGTCAAAGTGTTAGAAGGAATCGATCAGTTCCCTGCTGGAGAGCTGGAATCTCATTTTTCTAGTCCAGTAGAATCACGAGATACTAAACCTTATGTTGTCACCGATGCAGGACTTCTTCCTACATTCACTATCTCCGGACAGTGTAAGAGGTGGTTGGGCTGGATGTTTGAGGCTACTCAGTAGTTTTATATGGTGGCCATCAAAATCCTGAGGGAGAGCTTTTGTATACGTGGGAAGTACCTTAAGCTACGTGCCGATCACTGACTCTTGCCCACTGAATTGCATTTCTGAACTGTTTCAGGATTTGTAGTTCTTTGGTCTTGGCTATTCTTGGCCCTGGAATGGAATTGAGGAGGATGCAGCAAACGTATGCCTGGAGAAGTCAAGTGGTGGGTTGGTGGAACAGGTTATCCAAAACTCCTTGTATTTGTACAGAGGAATGTTTTGACTGTTGCTTCCTAGTGAAGGAGATCTGAGGCTGCTCTCCATGCTAATGAGTTAGTGTTACAGAGTCAAACAAGTTTGTTGCTGTTACTTCTCCACGTTCCCCTTTCAAAAATAATATTAAAGGTTGGGCCTCATCTGACCAAATGGAGACACCTGCACGTAGGAACTCATCATCTAAGCTACTTTAATAATCAATGGGAGAGTAATGGGCACTTCAGCTCATTCTAAAATAGATACTGAAAATATGCCAGTTGTGTCACAACTTACAAGTGACTCTTTCTCCCTGTTGAGTAGAAAGAGAGCCTATGGGGAGTATTTCAGATACGGATATTGACAGCGTGTATGTTTAAGGCTAGATTAAGACCCTGGGCCCTGTCCTGGCAATGTTTGGCAAGACCTTTGGAATTGAGATTTGGTGCTTAGGTTTCTTTTCTTGTTTTTCTTATGTGCTCTGAAATTGCTGTCATGAACTTTTCATAAAGGGCAGCATTTTTTTATTCCAAAGGCAAAAGACTTTAAAACACTTTAAAACACTTTTGGCATAAAAGTTGCGTAATACTAGTATACTAATGGCTATAATGGTTTATAATTAACCTCTCTACTATGTAGTTTCAGTAATATCTGCTGTATTCATTGTAGTGCATGCAACAGAGGCACCACCAGCTAAATAGTGTCTATAGATATATTTCCTTCACCTTCTTCTCTGTGATTTAGCAGTCTTTGCAAAACAACATGAGACATGGCAGATAGCATTCTCCTCATAATTAGCTTGATGCTGGTGTACACTAAGTAAGGGGTAACAGAATGAAATTGATAGAATTATGCCAATACAAAACTGCATTTTCAAGATCAGAATTAGGCTCTTGGCCCCTAATTAGGCAAGTTCTTTTGCAGCAATACTAGTGGGAATAGTATTGAGGCTTGACTAAATTACTCAGTAGCATTCTTACCAGCACCTTTACTTCTTGGTTCTAGTGAAGATAATGTTAATCAATATACTTTCCTGCATCTACTGTAATAACCCTTTTATACTAAAAAATTATTCTTACTCAGAAATGTCAGCAGATAATAATGTCCATTAGTGAGCTGTGTCTTTGAAAACTGAAGGAAGAGGAGAGCTTAACGACATGACAGAGCAGACATGGGACTTCGAATAAAATCCAACTTTTCCTTCCAAGCAAATGTTCTATTTATTATCTGGAGCAGCAAATGCTTGGAAATCTTTTGCAGATATCCAAACTGAAAAGCAGAAAAATGATTCAGACATCAGAGGATGCGCAATACAACAACAACTACTGATACACTAATTGCTGTGCTGCTCTTGGGTTAATTGAAAAAAATCTGTCACTATTTATTCTCCTAAGACTAACATCTAGTTGATGGGCAAGCTCTATTAGTGGCTGCTTTAAAAATTGATTGACGACATCACAGTATTGAGAAAAGCTGCACTCAAAAAGTTGCATGAAATCTCTCATTGTATTTCTCTGCAAAACCAGCAAGGATAAGTCCCTAAAGGACTCTTAAGCCTTTTCACAAGTCAACTGCATTTGGAATAGAAATACATGGAAACACAATACCATTTAATGCGGCGACATGTTGTCCATACAAATTCTTGGAATACAAAGAGCTATGGTGTTTTGTGACCGTAAAAGTCCTAGTCAGACCAGGAACCAAAATGATCTGAAGATCCATAGAAAAACAATCCCTCCCTTTTGCAACCTTTAGCGGCCAGGCCTGACCTGGCTGTGTATAAATTATGCCCTCCTTTGTAGAGAAAGTGCTTCGGGCTGGCTCAGGTGGATATTGCTTCTTCCATCGCCTCCTTTTTTTAAGCATCTGTTTCACGGTTTGAAGGACCTCGAGTCCCGCGATCCCGAGGCTGAGTTAGCGAAGCCCGGCCCTCCTGTGCCTGCCGAGCCCTCCGCCATCCGGAGCGGCATCAGGCTGCACGGGCTATAGGGGAAGCGGTATGCAAACCAGTAAATTGCGTGTACTGGTGAAGATGGGAATGTAAGGGCTAACCTAGCTCTGCCCCTGGGCTCTAGTGCCTAAGCATTGTGCTTTTTCATAGAGGAGTGTGGGTTCTCCCGGAACTCAGAGAGTGAAGCACATGGGAAAACGTGCAGAATCGTAACAAAGAAAGCTCAGACGACCACAGCGGGAGAGCAGTTAAAGCCATCTGTGAAAGTTATTATTCTGCTTCTTGTTCATGCTGCCCACTCAAATATGCAGCAAATGGAAGACACACTGTTAATTCTGCATTTACAGCAGCAAATATAGCAACTTCTGGGAGATTTTCAAAAAGACACTTATGATATGGGTCTCTCTACCAGTAAAAGTCAAGTATTTGAGTTTGTGTATATTTTATGTCACTGAAAGTTTGCTGTGCTGATTTTTCGTGTTTAAGATAGACTTTGATCCAGCAAATGCCTCAAAGATTTTCTCCAGCTCCCTCCGAAGTGCAAACAAAATTAGGAACATGCAAGTTACAACTGGACTGTTGCTAGTTCAAGAAAAATCAATTCTTATATATAAAAAAAAATTAGCCATTTGGATGGTTTCAGCTCTGTTAATGTTTCTCTAATCTAAGCCATAATAGCAATCTCTTAAGTAACTCAATACCATAGAAAGCAGAGCCAAATGCTCTCAGATCTGTCTTGTATATTACATTGATCCAGTTCAAAACCAGTTATTCTCATTAGCAGAAATAAAATTATTAATCAGAATGCTTTCTGTGTCTTTATGAAATATCCCTTCCGATATATCCCAGTCTTCATCTATAGGAGAGGAAAGAAGAAAAGATAGTTTTCCTAGATAAAGTGGCCTGGTCAGAACAGAGTCAATAGCAAAAGTCCAATTAATAGCAAGAAAGGCAATACTGGATTAAGGCCCTTTGAGAGACCAATAGATTCAGCAGAAATTCAGGTCATGTCACCCTTTCATTCCTACCAGTCTGTTTTAGAATTTTTAAGCAGTCACTGTCATTCTTTTACTGACTAGATAACACATTTAAAGAAAAAATAGAAGTATGTTTGAGATCCAGTTAATAGAGGGAGATTGTGTAGCTCTTAAAGCAGGAGTCTCCAGATGTCCTTGGTCTGCTTCAGCTTTTCTATCTTTACGATGGGCATAATATTTCAGTCACCTTTCAGGAGTGTTGTGCTTTCCAGCCAGTTGGCTCCCAGCATGTACTGGTGCCTGGGACTATCCCACCCCCGGGACAGGACTTTCTGTTTCCTTGTGTTAAACTTGGCGAGGTTTCTGTTGTCCCGTTTCCCCAGCCTGTCAAGGTCCCTCTGTGAACGGCAGCGCAACCGTTGGCGGTATCAACAACTGCTCCCACTTCATCATCTGCAGACTTGCTCAGGGTGCAGCCCGTCCCATCATCCAGGTCACTGACGAAGATGTTAAACAGTATTACCCCCAGTGCCAGTCCCTGGGGTACACCGGTAGCGACTGGCCTCCAGTTGGACTTTGTGCTGCTGATCAGAACCCTCCGAGCCCAGTTGTTCAGCCAGTTGTCTGTCCACCCCACCACCACAATGTCAGCTTCTCCTCCCCACTCACCAGGCTAGTTGTTTCATCATAGAAGGCTGTCAGATCTGTCAAGCGTGATTTCCTCTTCCTAAATCCAAGCTGACTACTCCCAGTCACATTCTTGTCATTCATATATATGTTTGGAGGTGGGTTCCAGGAATATGATGTACTTGTCACTATTCCATCACAGTACATGCATGATAAATGTAAAGTTTTCCTCTATAAATATGTGTGCATGCATATACCTATGTATATACACAAAAGGGTGAATCAGCACACACAAATCTGCAAAGCCATAGGTGGTAAAAAATATAAAATAGTCACAGAAAGAGTTTGAATGTAGGAATTTGTAAGAGAATATTGCTGATGCACACACAGGGCTATAAGGTGCTATATATAATTAGTTTCTGATTAAAATTTGTATGGCTGTTTTTGTTCGATATTCTGTTGTGTTAGACAAACTCAAGGAGCAGTTTGAGAGTCATCTTCTAACAACAGCTTTCAGTTCTCTGGAGAGGCACGTGGCTGAAAACTATCCTGCTCGCATGTCTTGACACTGGAGTATTTGTACTTAAAGGAGAAAATAATAGCTGCAAGGTCTGTCTTTCTTCCCCTCCTCAGCACAAGAAAGGATTCCTTCAGCAGTGTATTTTTTCCTCTTGTCTGACTGATGAACTCCCCTATCTATTATCCATGGGCTTTACCCATTAATCTCCTATCTAGTAAATCAGTTTGATTTTGACAGTGTATGTCTTTTGAACAAATCCTCCAGGGTGGAATCAGAGCTTTGCTTTCTAATTCTGGAAATTAGTCAAGCAGAAAGGTTCCTCTAACTCATATGACAATTTTGGGACTGTCTGCATAGACCTTCTTTATTCTTTTGGACATAGGGGATTTTTTTCCATGTTCGTGGCATACTGCATGCTCCATTTGGTGCACGAGGCTGGCTGTTGTCCTCATACCTCCTATGTCGGGCTGAAACTCCAAGGAATTGTAGACTTGATAATCTTCTGTCTGTCAAAGACAGAAATCTGACCCTTTGGACTTAATAAGGTGGTAACTCAGCAGCGTATCTCCTGGTGGATTTAAAATTTAACTTCAGTAAGGTACAACTGTTTGATGGGATGGTAGTGTTACGTTTAGGTGTGGCACACTCAGTACAGTGTACGATGGTGTTCCCGAAAAGCATGAAAAGAGCTTTTGATCTCTCAGGACCTGTTGCTCCTACAGATTTCTGAGCTGCCATGCAAGCTGGAGAAGCTCCTTCCCCCAGTCTTACCTCTGCATTTTGCTGGCAATTATTTGTGGGGCCACAAAACTTCAGCGGTGGGAGTTCAGCTCACTGGCTGGATTTCCCAGCCAGCCCTTACTTGGTGTATTGACACAAACGAAGGGGTGTCTTGGAGATGTGAATGAGGAGTCAGGGTCAGACTGTGTTTAGACCAGCAATGACACCGAGAAAAAAAATGTCGTGGGATTATCTCCACTAAGGCATTGAGAGGAAAAACAAATATCTCATTCTGTGTAGCGTGTGGTGTTTTTAAAGGTCACTAAGATGCAACTTGAATGGAGACAACTCCCAAATAGGACAAAACGTTCCAAATAAATGAAATAAAACCAACTTGCTTAGTGCAAGGCTGCACTTTAGAAAAATCAATGGGCTCGAGAAATTCACTGACTCAGAAGGAAGGGTGACCTTGTGAGCAAGGCGTGAAAGCCAAACGTGTCAAATCACCGTCTCCTTATACAATAGCAGACAAGCAGGAGCCACAACTTCTATCTGTGAAGGGTGACCATCCTGTGTCCCAGCTATTCAGAACTGGGTCGTGCTCTGTGACACCTCTGCAGATCACCCGATGGCCTGATTAAGACCTAATGGGACTCACTAGGCAAGTCCTATGGCTAAGCAAATCCCTAAATAGGTAAAGTCACTCCTCATAAAAATTTGGATTTTGGTAAGTGACTTTCTGGTTTTAAGAGAGTGGTGTGAGTTGGTCTCCTCCTGTTCTGGTGCTGTCCCAGCTGCAGCACTCCCTCCCTGCCGGAGGGAAGCGGCAATGACTCTGCTGATTCCCTACAGAAAACTTCCACAAGTGGAATCTACCCGTTTCCTACATGGGACGTGATCAGTAAACCTTGCACCGTTTTCGATAACGCTCGCAACCAGTGTCGCCTGCCCAGTTGTGGAGCTGCCGTGTCCCAGGAGCTGCTGTGTGGCTGGAGCCCACCCACTGCACTGAAACCACGCGCACCAGCCCTTATTTTTGTTGTAATCTCTTCATTGACCGCTCCCCGCTTGCCCAAAGGGAGATGGCTTGGACTAGGTTTTTTGGCAACAGTTCTCCCTTCGGGAAGTTCTCCTCTCCTGACTCTTGGTCTCCAGTATTTCTCAGCTGCGTGTGCATGTGCGCAACTGGAGAAACAATGGTGTCTCCACAAATTAGTTCTCTCTTGTATTTATTCTTCTAGAATAATATATTTATGGTTACCTGAGCTGCTTCTGACATTGTGGGCTAGCATGAAGTCAATCACTCATTGCCACCTTTCATCATGCTGTTTTATCAGTGGATTGCTTCAAATGCACTTATCTTGCAAATTGCACGGCAAGAATTCACTCTTCCTTAAGGGTAATTTTAAAAATAGTTTTCAAGAAGGCATTTTCTAGTCCAAATTGCCTCTATTCTTTTTCAAATAAAGGAATACTGCCTGCAACAGATGAGCACACATGAAAATCCTGAATCTAAACATGCTTAGATTTCAAGCTGTTTAAAGTCTGGATCCAAACTAGCTGGCTAGAGCTTCTTTTTAATTTTCCTTCACTCCCTTTAAGATTCGTACATTTTCCTGAGGCTTATTCATTGGCATTAAGCAGAAGAAAAATGTATTTTCATGCAAGGGAGGGAACCTTTTAGTGAGTAAATCACATTGGGAATAATCCAGTTATAAGAATTATTTGAAAAAATAATGGATTCTGAGCTACCTTTTTGCACAGCCAGTGACTAACTTTGAAGAAATAGAGAAATCTATGTAAATCATAAATCTGTTGCTTTCCACAGCTAGCGCTTAGCATGCTGAATGGCAGATGTCATTTATTTAAGCACAAAACAGGTTAGTCCTTTTCTTACCAAAAATAAAACTATCTGTAGATGCAACGAGCCGGCTCCAAGAGCTAATTGCCCCACAGGAGGAAAGCATTAGGAGCATTCACCCCCACCTCATAGTTACGGAAATGATTAACGCGCGATTAATGCTGTGCCGTATCACGTACTGGAGACTGACGGGCAGTCAGCTCTCGCTCCTGGTAAGCTCTGCCTCCTCCTTAGGCTCCGCAAGCTCACGGTGGCTCTTTGGTAAGCCTGGAGGTCTAAATCTCTGCTGAATACAGTTGCCAAGGTTTTGGACTTCTGTGTTCATGACTGAATCCTTCGTTAAGGTGAACCAGCAGGAAAGCTCACTCGTCTCCAGCACTCACTGTACCAAGATAGCTCTGCCAGTGCAAACCTTTCAATTTTCACACAGCAATTCACCTTGCAGAGTAGGAACATAAAGCTGTTGTTCTGCCTCCTTTTCCCTCGCCCTGACCACTAGATAAAATCCCACTTGAGATTAATCGTAGCTATTTCTAAGCAGTTCAGCTTGCCTTTCTAGCTCGGTCTGGCAGCTGAATTTGCTGCCAGAGCTGAAGGGCGCCAGTAAGCTATTTAAGATGTGGCTCATAGTTCATTAGCAGTCTTCCATCTTCATATCTCTTCATGCTATTTCCAAACCATTTAATTTCTTTTTATGGGACACAAACAACCCCAAACTGCCCATCTTGTTTAGCAGATACATTTATTTATTCCTTATTATCATCCATACAGTGTTGCAGAGACAGGTGCCATCTACACATCAGTTACAGTCTAAACTTCCACCAGTCCTTGTAATAACCTTCTTCTTCCACCTAATCAGTCAGCCTGTATTCACTGGGGGCTTTTTATGCTTGCTACATGCCACTGTGTAGCACAAACCAAAATATATCAAATGAGAGAGGAAGAGCTGACAAAGGAAATTAATAATGATAATAGTCCGGTGTAATATGTATGCATTAAAAAATAAACAGTGCAGAATGTGATTTTGCATTGTTTCTTACTTAATGCCATGCTGGAAGAGAAGTGTTAATATTCACACTCTCCTGCAAACTCTCAACCTTTTATTTTTAGCTCTGAAACATCTGCAAAATGTATCTTTGGTGGTCTTGGTGAGCGTTGGAGACCTCACAGGTGAGGAAGACCTTTGAAGATGAGCCCAGCGCTCCAGAGTTATTGGATCTGAAATGCAAGCATGTGTGACAGCCAACAGCCGATTCCACCTAGGCTGCCTGCACCATCATCCCAGTTTCAAAAGCCGGGCAGCCCTGTGTGAGACCAGTTTGGGTCCAACAGGTGTATTAATGCCAACCGTGCACCGCAAGGAAGCAGATACACCAAAACCGGCCTTTATTTCTGCGGAGCAATGTCTGAGCTAACACGTTCTCTTCAACGTACCCTGGCTTGGCAGCCGTGGCGTGGATAACATATAGCGCAGATGGTCCAGCAGTGGGTAATTCAGAAATGCCTCTGTAAGTGCAAAAGACTCCAGAACTGGTCAGTGTTTCTCAAGGAATGAAAGCAGTGGGAGCAGTGTGGGGGACACTTCAGTGGGAATGTGTTGCACATGTTGCTAAACCAGACAGGAACCTCCTAGGGGAGGCCATACTAAAATTTCCACCATGCATAGCTGAATCCGTTATGTAGTCAGGTAACATGGAAACATAAGTATGATGTGTCCTCTTTTCCCTTCCCATCCTGAAAAAATACACTCCATTTTTCGCTTAGACTTCCAGAAGTGTTGCTGGCTTCATGTGGTTTTGTTCACATCAAGTTCTTTCTGAAACATCTTTAAGTGAAAAAAAAAAGGATTAATCTGCCTTGGCACTTTTGGTGATTTTTGGAAAACATTTCTCATGAGCTGATACTGTGGATACTGTGATGCAAAGTTTATGAATTTCCTAATCCTTCTGATTTTAGTAGCCTCTGCAACAAGCTAAAGATAGGTACTGTAATCAAATGTGATCTGTTTTGGGCTATTACCGCCCTCAGAGAGCAGCCACGTGTGTTTGAAGGCAGGAGCTTTAAAGCATCGTCACTGCTGTCTGGTAACAACGACAGCCCATCACAGAAAGGGTTGTGCTGAATGAGGAGGTCTGCTAGAGTAAGAAATGTCTTGTCATCATAATAGCCACTTTGTGAGTGTCTGCCTCCCTGTAGACGTTTTGCCCGGAGTCTTCTCCAACTATTTGCATACAAGCTTAAATGAATATAACCTGTTTATTTAAGCCTGGACCTGTAACTGGCCCATCCCCATTGCAAATTCTCACTCCTCGTGGACTCATGGCTCCCAGGAGGACACATTGGCTGAGTAAAGGTATCCTGAGGAAGAACCAGGTTATAAAACAGGCTCAAAATTTTAGTGGCTGTCTACAGGAGATACATTTTGGAGACAGCAGTGATTGTCCAAAACAGGGCCAGGGACAGAGGCAGTAGCTGACCATTGGGAGGATCCAGGGTCCAGCACTTGAGTTCTGTCCCTGACCCTTTTTTATTTAGCACTTGTGAGAAACTATATCATTTTCTCGGGCTGATGCAGTGTTTAATCACAACTGTGTCTCAAGAGCCTTCCTAAGGTCAGGCCATCTTTCTAGGCAGCACATACTGATGGCAAGTCTCAACCCCCACAGCACGTACATCTAAAAAGACAAGGCAGAGGAGGAGACAGGAGAGGGGGAGGAGGCACCACTGACAAGGAGAAGGTTATATCACCTGAAAGGGAAAAAATAAGGTCAAGCTAGGCTTCACTTTATACATTTTCTTGTACTTAATCTTATATGCAGCAGCTTGAAAAGGCAGGTAAGCTCAAAGAAAAGTGCTCCTCTGCACTGCGGTGGCTCTCTTCATGGCTGGACTAGAAAAGGCGACACTGGTTCCAGCCCCTGGGACTCTGCACTGTGTCTCTAAGGTGATGAATATGGGAGATGCCACAGAGCTTAACACAGCAAAAAAGCAGTTTTTGAAGCCTCTGGCATAACAATTAACTACTCATCCACCTGGAGATGTAGGACAGCGAGAAAGAAGGTCACCAAGAGGCCATGATTAGATTATCTAAAAGAAAAGAAGAGGAAACAGAAGGATGAGCCAGGCTATGGAGGTACTTGGGTATTAAGACTAAACCATCTAAGCTGTGGTATGGGAGTCCAGAACGCAACTGAAGAGAACAGCTCACCCAACTTATCACACATGTGCTAACTATCAAACCTTGGTGCCCTCTTATTTGTAGAAAGGATTTTTATGTTGTGGTTGCATGGTTGTGCAGTGGAGCAATGGTAGATAAACCACGCCACCAATTAGGGACAGGATCCAGCAGCCAGGCTGCTGTGCTGCCCACAGAACTGTGTTTTTTCCACACTACGGGGAGGAGGACTCTCAAAAAGCAGCAGATCGGGTGGGGTGTGTGTCAGCAGGAATAGGAACTGGGAGAGCAGAAGAGGAGCTGAGAGATGGGCAGATGAGAGAAACCATGAAAACTGGGGAGGACCAGTTTGGCCAGGATGAGGAGCAGAGCACTGGAGCTCAGAAAGCCTGTGCAGCCCCCAGAGTGCTGCACAAAGAGCTGCACAGCCAAGCTGGTGGCTCCCAGAGAAGGAAGGAAAACTTTGGTGGAAAGACCACCCTGCTCCTGGGACTGGAGTTGACTCTCACAAGAGAGCCCCAGACAGCATCTCTCACTGGGTTGCTTGCCCTGTCTCAGAAAGATCAAGTTTGGGTGTTCCAGCCAAGGTGGTTGACTTCCAAACATTTGTACACCATCCATTCCTGAAAGTCCTGTGGCAGAGGGTTGACTGGGGTAGGATGGGAAAGGGTGGGATGGGACTTTTCTCCCTACTGCAGCGCAAAGCTGTGGGATCAGTTAAAGCAGTAGACTTCAGGGAGGAACTGTTCTTTGAGTGTCTTTTGGCTTATAGTACAAAATTCAGTGATTAAAAGAGAAAAGGAGCTTCTCTGTTTTGTCATTTGATCACAGCTACGCTTGCTTCCTGCCAGCTTGTCAAAGCTTAGTGACAGCAGAAGGATCCCGCCAGCCTTGCTGCCAGTTCCTCTAATAGCAGCTCTCGATAAATCCTTCCTTATGTTTTCTCCCAAAGGGACCTGAACCAGAACCCTGGATCTGAACATCTCCAAAGGCATTGAGAGAGGAGTGTTGGTCCAAATCAGAATCAAGTTCTGCTTGATTTTGGGTTGGAACTGGTCTCAAAACGTAGAGTGAGCCATCAGGGGACTTGGATGTCCAAAACGCAGAGCCGGGTCTGGATCTGCACAGTGTGCCTAGACTGTCACAAGGCACTGGGTGACTCTGATTTGCCAAGATATTGCTTGTCTGATTAGCTGCAGAAAATACGCACTCTCAGGCCATTGCGAATATGAAATAAATTCCCTTAGCACAAACCTCCTGCTTTTATGTAAGAAAACACTTTTACAGGGGTTGAAACAAGCACTTCTAACTTCACATTTTCTAACGGGCTGAGCACCATCCATCAGCCCATGGCTGAGTCACGAGCAGCAGCCCATTACGCATCAGTACCTTGATTGCTTGTTGCTCTGACGAGTGTTGCTGCTTGCACTCCGATAGACCGATAGGCTGTATTTGCTTTTAGCTTTCTTACTTTTATTATTGCTACTGTTAATTGCAGTCTGGTGGCTCTCTGAAGTGGCCCCATCCAGAAAGTTAGAAAGGCTTTACCTGGGAGCTGAAACCTACGGAACGGTGCCGCTCGTCCCCTGCATCTGTGCCTGGAAGTACGGTGACGCGGGCCACGGCTCAGAAGCGCAGCCGCGACGAGGCCGATGGACGTTGTTCTGTCCGTAGGATGTCCGTAGGATGGGCAGTGCTGTCACTGCGTGAGGAGCGACTGCGACTTGCAGGGGCAGAAGTGTGAGGTCTTTGGGAGTCCTGGTGCCATGGGGAGGGAGGAGCGTGGGCAGATTTTGGTCTTGCGGAGCTTCCAGGTAGCGGGTAGGACCATGCGACAGTTGTTTTGAGCACAACTCACTGCAGTTGAAGAAATCACCTTGGATGAGGGGTTCTTTTCTGTGCCTGTGTGGGTATCCTGCATATGACTGCTTTTGAGTAGGAAGGGATTGTACTCGGCGAGGCTCAGGCAGCAAAAGCAGAAAAATACTGAAGCCTCGTCCTCTAATAACACTGCACCACAGCAAACTACCCAGCATCGATGGTCCTGCACCACAGCCAACTACCCAGCATTGTCTGCTACAGCCAAGCTTGACGTTGTATTTTAATAGTACTGACACTGCACATTGCAATTACTTTCTTCTAGAAGAAAAATTATTCTTATCGCTGAAATCCATTATGGGAAAACATGGAAATAATTGCTCAATACACTGATTTCCACCTAATCTTTTCACCCTGAGAGACTTGTACCCTAATTGGGTAAGATTCCTTTTCTTCTATTTTTGTTTTATTATTTACTTTAACTTTTAATTTATTTCTATTTTTATCTTCTACACTATTTTTAATTTTATAATTTAATATAAGTGTGGGTATTGTGGTTGATAGCATATGAAAATCCTGATGAGCTGTTTCTCCTGGGATTTTTAGCTTTAACTAATTTTGCTTTGTACCACTAGCAGCCCATTCCTCGGATGTGCTCCATAAATGTCATCAGACATTCCCTTGCTCCAGTTTATGGCACTCTGGAGATAAATTTACCTGCTCGGGACTGAGTCATCATTTCATCTACATCATGTTGTGTACACAGTCTTCTCCCTAACCCAGCCATCCCAATCTTCTCAGCTCTTCCTACGTGCCATTAAGCATTTGCATTGCTTGTCCCCAGTTGCTCTGCTTTCTAGTGCATTCTCTGCAATAGCAAAGCTGGAAAAGAACAGAGTGTTTCAGGTGAGGGTGTGCATCAGGTTATATAAAGGAACTTACAGATTTTTCTGCTATTTTTTGACTCAGCTGAATATTTTGTTTGCCTTTTTTTTGGGCGGGGGAGTTACTGCAAGGCACTAGGCAAAGTACCTGCCGCAATGTACTTTCAAGTGGAACTGGAAACGTGGCTGGGTGATAACCCAGCAGTACAACTCAAAGTACTCCTTTGCTCGTGAAGTCCCCAGCCCTTGCCAGCATTGCGCCTTGCCCATGGGCAGCACTCCCTGCCCGGCCGTTCAGTGGGAGATATAACTGCTTTGCTCCTCAGCTGGCCCGTCCCTGCCCCCAAGCCCGTCCCCCACTCCTGGTGGGAGTCCTTGGGCTCCCCCCTTTCTGCTGTACGAGCGGTTTGCTGACAGCCCCCGTCCTCTGCTGGGCGGAAGAGCCTCGCTGCATCCCAGCGCGGTGTCACATCTCCAAACCATGAGGGCTTTTCTTGCCGAAGAGCGGAGGTGACCTGTAACCCCCCGACAGCACCTCCCAGCTTCCCTCCTGTATTGCCGTGACAGTCATCTCCGGTTTCATGCAATTATTCATTAGGTCCTCCTTTTTCTTGTAATGAGACCACAACATCAAGTCGCATTATCCTTTTACCCAGAAGAAGAACGTCCTGACTGTTTCAAAAGCAAACAATTTACAGCAGTGGGCAGGTGCTCACAGTATCTAATTTACAATTTGTTAACACCAGTAGAGTTTCACTGGGAGGTTATTTCACCTTCCACAGCTACTGCCTTTCTGACAATAATTATTAAAAACTCCTTTTGGTTAGAACAGTATAATTTCATTGCCAGCACAGGGAGGCTTTATATTTGAGGTTAATAAAATGTAACATTTCATTCCAGAGATCACAGTTTGTGTCTTGTGCTGTAACACTCTTTGCTTAGAAGCGTTTTCCTCTGGGGTGGAAAATGGCTAGGCAAAAGCATTAACACAGAAACACTACTTTAGAGCTGTCCATGTCTATATTTGCTTTCATGCAGAGCCAAAAAGGGGACTTAAAATGAGCTAATACAACTGGACAAAAAATGTCAGAAAAAATATATATGTTTTTCAAAAAATGGCAAAACAAAGTTTCTTTTACTCTTAACAAAAAGAGACCTGTGCTTCTAGTTCATAGATATTCTGTTTTCAGTATAGGGGCAGATGCTCTGTGGCACCTACTCTGCTGTGAACTTTAAACCATTGACTGAAGGAGTCAGTTTGCTGTCTGAGTCCTTACCCCAAAAAGCAGGGTGCTCCTTGACTGCAGTCAGATGAACACAGAAAATACGGACACACACGCATCTTCTGCCCTGTTGGGAGAGTGAGACTGATAGCAGAAAAATGAGTTTTTCTCCCAGTTGAGGGGGAAAATAAGGGTGAATGTGGGTAACAGAGGCAAGGGCAGGCGGCTCAGAGGTCAAGCTTGGAGATGGATATGGAAGGAACAGCTACCCCTTTTTGAGATTATTGACTGCTTTAAAAATGTGCAAGGCAGCTCTGCTTAGCAAACAGAAATACAATGGAAGAAAACAAGATATACGAAGAAAATAAGATTTTTTGGCACTAGATGTCTAAAAGTGTAGCATTTGGTGAAGAGATGCCATGGGAGGGCAGCAGCCAAGAAGCCAGCAGCAGCAACAGAAAATCCTTTTTGTAGTGCTGAAATCCAGTGCAGCTTCGTTATCATCTTACAGTCTTATCAACTCACAGTTTAGCAGCTAACGTTCTCCCTGGTAACCACGTACAAGAATGATGTCATCATTTGAGAAAAAAAACCCCACCCTGAATGAAATCTTTGCTGTTCCAGTTCATGCAAGAGATCGTAACATTTCTCCTACACACATGGTGAATAGGACAGTTCTTTACGATCTCGCTCAACGGAATCACCTTTGTTTGCGTGAGACACCATTACCTGCCCAGAGGGCTTTGGAGCAGACCCGTGCCCACAGAGGGGACCCGCCGTGTTGTTCAGGTACAAGGTGAAAGGAGGGAAACCCAGTGAAGAAAGTGAGACGGCCCACACTGAGGTTGCTTTTGTTTCAGGCTGATAACATCTTTTTCATCTCGTTCTCCAAGGTGCTACATAAATAGAGTATCATCCTCCTAACTGTGCAGATGGGGAAACTGAGGCACTGGAAGGCTGGCTCTGGATTCAGGGGCTTAAATGCATCTGCCTGCGCGTGGCTGGGGACCTAACCACCTATTTTAAGCAACGCAGATGTGCGATGTGATTCATCCACCTAAACGAGAGCACCTAGTGCCACCGGAGTGCCTTGGTTCTCCCCTGGAGGGAATATGGCAAGGACACAGAGCAGAAGTGGATGGAAAAGGCAGGCTGGAGCCTGCTGCCAAACTCATGGCAGGAAAATGAAGGGCAGGTGATGGGAAGAGGACACTAGGAATGGCCTCCGGGAGAGGTGGAATAGGAGATTTCAGCAGGTGGGTTTTTAACAACTGTTTTGGGAACCTGCTGGGATTTTTAATGGCCAGTGTGATGAACATGCTCGGTTGTCACCAGTCTCCGACACAGACTGACCCATGCTGCCCCAGATCTGCTCTCAGTAGCCCTGTCTCCCAGGCCAAGTGCTGTTTTGTGATGAAAAGGGCTGTGCTTGATTCAGAGGTATAACTTGTCAGGGCAAGTAATAACTTAAATCCCATTTGTGCTCTTTTGTGATCTTTTATGAATCAAGGTCGTTGTATCCCAGTGTTTGCATTTCATATGGATTCAGATTAAAAGTAGAAAGCATTTTCCTTTTTCTGCTTTTACTGAGAGATTATTCCTGCAAAACCCAGCTTTGCAAACCTCACCTGTTCAGGCAGTTGGGTTTCTTCATGCACCTTGAAAGCCTTGCAGCTCAAAGTGTATCTTCCGCAACACTGGTATAGTGCCCTTACTACCTCGTGGAAGGTTCCCAGCGTAGGGAAGGAAGGAAGAAGTGGCCATGGACTCTGTGGGTAGAAGCCACTGATGGAGAAGAGCTTTTCACTGTCATCATATCAAACCCCCAGCTCCTGTCTCTGTCTTACTGTGAAGCGTCACATAGGAATGAAGGCATCTCAGCATTTCTCTCCTAAACTGAAAAATCTTTGAATCAGGCACTGTCTTTACACTTCTGATCATAATGTAATCCCGTGCAATCGTATCACTAGACATCCAAGGTCAGATCTTGTTTGGGCAATTTCCCACCTGAAGGCAGCAATGCTACTTTCTCTTCTCGTAAAGCTGCAGAAGCTGGCTGGGGGCATCCACGCAGGTCACAAAGGGGCACCCCCTTTGTCATACCTGTTTTCTCTGGGTACAGTCAGAGGGCTGGATTAGTGCTGAACACAGTGAGAAGTGCAGTACGACCTGTCAGATAGACCCACCCACACGACTGTCACACTGGGCATGAAAGCGTATGTAAGAGATTGACAAGAGTACCTTGTTTCTGCACAGGGGTTTTAGGTGCTTGTGGGGTTTAGAGTGACGAGAGCTCCGTGGTGCTCAGGTGTGATAATCCTCAAGTCAGTGTAGATCTCCAGCAGATGTCTGAATGCCCTGGAAGGAACTGGCTGTGACATGAGCTGTTGTGATCTTTCACGGCTCAGAGCAGTGGAAGGTTACAGATATTGTAATACTGAGTTCAGGACCCCAACCTTTTTTGACATACAGGCTGACACTGCACTAAGACCCAAGGCAGGAACTCTCTCTTGTCTGCATTTGACTCATACCAGTCTCTGAGTGACTTTTTTTTTTTCACAATCTTTTTTGCCAGCAGCTCATTTTACTGTGTCACGTAAAATATTTCCTCATCAGGCTGATCAGGTTTTTCTTTCTTATATTATGCTCTTGCATTTCGGCAATGAGATGAAGCTATAATTTTTGCTTTGCCATTGATCTGTATGCCCACATCTTCACTGTCGTCTGTTGCTTCTGAGAACTGAGCCCTATAAGGGCATTTGGGATGATCTTCCTGAGCCAGTAAGTGGTAAGAGCTCAGACTGTGGGATGGGTGATACAGGGAGCAGGAGCCATCTCAGAGTCATAGCTTGGGGAAGGAGGAAGGCTGCTGCTGCAGGCAAGGCTGGATACCTTAGTTGTTGTGCATGCCTGTCGTGGTTTAACCCCAGCCAGCAACTAAGCACCACGCAGCCGCTCACTCACTTCCCCCTGCCCCAGTGGGATGGGGGAGG
>JAVJGG010000027.1:19273833-19288473 GCA_035590195.1 Aviceda cuculoides
AAAGTCCTTGATTTTAGACTAAACACTACTGAGCAACAACTGAAAACATCAGGGTGTTATCAACATTCTTCCCATACAGAACTCAAAACACAGCACCCTACCAGCTACTAGGAAGACAATTAACTCTATCCCAGCTGAAACCAGGACACCCGTCCAGTGCTGAGTAGGAATTGCTGTCTGGAAGACGACCGCATTGATAAGCGCCATTGTTGGAGCGTGGCCTGTGCGGGTGTCCTTGAGCACAGGATCTGCGCAGCACGTGCTTGTGAAACCATCAGCCTTGTGAAACTCTCTGGAAGACCAGCAACTCAAAGACAGACTCGCTTGCCCTCCACTAGTGTTTCTCAGCAGAAGCTTGGGTTTGTTCCAGGAGAAGTGCCTAACAAAGGCAGGTCTCCTCCTCCTCCTCCTCTGGCCTGGAGTGGGCACGGCGATACGGCTGTATCCAGACTTGCAAGTTGGGGCAGAAGGAGCCTGGCTGCTGTGTACAGTGCCAGCGAGGTGGCCTATAGCTGAGCACAGGACATATGTATAGATGAGCTAGCGATTTGTCCCTGGAGGCTGTCAGTGCCAGGGGACCCTCCTTGACGGGGTCTCACCATCTGCCCTTGCAGGAAGGCTGCTCATTACTGGTATACCTGACCAGGAGGATGGTACAGCCGTCCTTCTCCTTCATTTTCCTAGTAAGAGTTGACATCGTTTTCACAAAGAAAGAAATTAAGCTTGGCCAAGCAAAGCCACGTGGAGCCTCACTGCTGAGGACTTCTTGAAGCGTCTCCTGCTCAAGGGAGTGGTGCTTCTTCTCTTCCCCACCCCACTGCCCTTGATCCTAAGGGATTGCTCCTTCAGTGTTTGACTGTGCAACCTATCAAACCTGCGGTGCCCTTACATACGTGGCTGTTGCCAGCAGTCTGAGCTGTCTTCTGCACATCCTCTACTCTGTCCATACACAGAAGTGCACAAGTGCCCCCTGAGTCCAGCTTGCCCCAGAGATGACAAACCATGGGCTTGCCCTGGTGGCACCATCCTCTATGTCAGGAGGCTGAGCATCGTGCAGCTCTGAGGAGGGGCTTTGTGGGGCCTGTGGGGTGAGGATGTGGGGTGCAGGCTGTGATCTGGCACTGTCTGTGTTGAGGGTCTCAGCAGGGGCTGGCCAGGTAAGGATGAACATTGCTGATGCTTCCCTTGGTGGCCCAGCTGGAGCGTATGCAGGAGATGGACACAGCTGGACCAAAGAGCCAAGTGGTGGAATTAGCCGGGGAATTCGAGCTTGAAGTCATTGTCATGGGCATGGTATCGGGACAACTTCAGATTCAGCCTACATGTCTCTCCAGATACTGAACATACCATCTGAGACACTCCTGAGTGTTTGGTTATAGAAATAATCTTTCTCTGTGCTATTTTGGTTTTTGCTTTTTAGCCTTTGGGAGAAAAATCCCTCTATTAGATTACAAAAATGAGTGTCTGTGTGTATGCAGATGGATATGATCCGCTGTGAAAACTCATTCAGGAAGAGTTCGTAACAGAAGAGCTTTACCTTCTATTTTAAATGGACAGAGATGTTATGAGTGGTTGAATGGTTCCAGAGGTGGGCAGCATTGGGGTGGGACGACAAGGAAAACACTGGGTTAGCTGGGTGAGAGTGTGGCTCGGAGTCGTATGTCCTGCACAGAACCAGGGTGAAGTCAGGCATTTTCTTTAAAATATGGCTTAAAGCTGTTGTCCCACCCACCGGCAGTTAGTGACTGGTCTTTGGTCTTTTTCATGAAATGATGAACGTTGGGACCTCATTGCTGTGTCCTTGTTCCTGTCAACTTCCTTGAATTTCCTCTTTCTGTTAGAAAAATTGTTTTCTTCTGGATTCTACAGGAGGCGGATGGCTCCACCGCCCAAAACCCTACGCAAGCTCTGAGCTCCAGTAAAAGAGTGGGCAGCGGGGGAGGTAGAAGCAAAGGTTTATTTTTGCGGAGTGCCACTCTAAGTGGTGTATTTTAGACAGATGAGGTCTGTTGCTCTGCCAAATGCAAACTTAAATGTACACCCCCCCCCCCCACAAAATGATATTTGTATTTTTCTTTTTTCTTTAAAATTACCATAGTCTCCATCTGGTAGCACCCTGCAGGACTGAGCTGTATTTATGTGGATATTGGGATCAGGATGCAGATTACTGCCTCTTCTTGCACGTCCCGTTTTGGGTTTTGTTTTCTGTTTATGCGGTAGAAATAAATGAATTCGTGCCATCTGCCCCCACTTCCAAATGAAACACATCTGTGTGAGACAGCAACAGAAGGATGCGTGGGGCCGGCGAGGTTTCCAGCACAGACGCAGCAGTGTCAGGATGCTGCATCCCTGCACATCCCGAGAAGAGCGGCCGGGGTGCTCTGCGCTTCCAAAGAGCTGCCAAATGATGGAAGTGGGAGCCAAATTGCGGGCACCAAGTTTGGAAAATCTTGCAGGAATCTTGGCACTCGCCTCCTAGCCTCGCCTGGATATAAACAGCAGTTTTTGTCAGAAATCTGCCTACAGATTCCCCCCTCTTCGTTTTCTCTCCTGACTGCATCTCCAGATGAGAGCTTTAGTGCTTCACAGTATTACAGGTTGTTTTTAATTCCAAATGCCAGCAAGAGGTCTCCCTAACATACAGTGCATGTATAAATAATATATATATGGCTTTGGATAGTTATATAATTAGGTGGGTCCTACATCCTTTCTTGTATAACACTTTTCCTCCTAAAAAATCAAGTGTAATTTTCTTTGGGAAGGTCTGCAGTCCTAGCGAAAGGGAAGGAGACCAGATCGCTGAACACCTGTACCACCAAGTCTCTTTTTGAGGCTTCCTGAAACAGCACTACAGTTGTTTTTGAGTTTTGCATAAGAAAGGAGGAGAGCAAGTGCCCCTGTGTGCAGTTTAAAATCTGGCACTGGAGCGTTTCTTCTCATCTTCAACTCCATATTCGTCTTTCCTGCTCCCTGCTGCACTCAGTGTATTTCTTCTGCTGCGATGGTTTTCACATAACCTCTTCGGCAGCCGCAGGAGAGGTTCTCACAGCTCAGACTGTGTCGGCACTTAGGGCCCTTGAAACATCAACTACTGCATCTAATTTAATGAAGCACATTGAACAGAAGGGGGGGCAGCTGTTTGTGAAAAATAGGTTTGTGCAAGTGGTTCTAGGTTATATGTAAGCTGTCAGTGCCCAAGAGCACTTCCCTGCTTCAGGGTCCTGGGATAGTCTCCATGCTGCAAGTCAGGCCAAGACCCAGGCATGCCATATCCCTTTTCTTTACTTTGGACTAAAACCCCAGTGGATAGAGGGAGCAGGAGATGCTCTGGTCTGTCCTCAGTCTTTGGGGGAACGAGATATATGGGTGTCCTGGCCCCATAGTTTTGTCAGAGGCTTTGTGTCTTGTTTAGGGCTAAGCCAGGTGCAATATAGGAACAGGGAGAGAGCTACGAGTACAGCGAGGGCTTAGGGCTGCTCTGCAGCTCACTTCCCGGTAGGTAAATTGGAAAGAAAATTGTTCTCTGCTTCCCAGGTGCATTGTGAGATGCCCAAAGACTGCAGAAATAGTGCTAGGCAAGAGTGGCAGGGGCAGTAAGAAGACTGAAACTTCTCGACTGCTGAAAGGGAAGAGTTAAAAATAGAAGGTGCAGTTTGGGGGTCAAGCTGCCTGACCTGAGTGGTGACCCTGGTCAGGTACACACCTGGGCTGGTGACGACCATCACCTACACACCTGGGCTGGTGATGACCTTCATGTACACACCTGGGCTGGTGACGACCATCACCTGCACACCTGGGCTGGTGATGACCATCACCTACACACCTGGGCTGTGATGACCATCACGTACACACCTGGGCTGGTGATGACCATCGTGTACACACCTGGGCTGTGATGACCATCATGTACACACCTGGGCTGGTGATGACCATCACCTACACACCTGGGCTGGTGATGACCATCACCTACACACCTTGGTGGAGGAATAGGAAAGGCAAGGCCCTTCAGTTGACAGACAAAGCCCTCAGCCAGTGAAGCGCCTCAGTCAAGAGAAGTTTCCAGACCGCTGACTACATATGACCATGAGCCCTGACCTAGGGTAGAAATGGAGTCTTGAGCTACTCTTCCTTGGAGCAGTGGGTTTGTGGTTGGAGGTGCTCCCCTTAGAGCAGGATGGTGTCTGAGGAAGCCCCCTGGAGCTGCGTGCCTTGCCTTATCGGTAAGTGGTATGTGCATTTGGAGTCATCATTCTAAGCTTAGATTTGGTTACAGTTCATATAGTGATAGCTCCCAACTGACATCCTGAACCTGTAAATAAGTTGTGTTTGTCACAGTGTTTATGGCCTAATATTCCTGTCCAATCTGGCTGTTCTGTCTCAATATAAGATAACATTCCTGTTCAAATGGACTGTTATGTTTTGATATCATTAAAGAAAATTGACTTTTGAAATATATCGCTGTCCTTCTGGTGTTTCTGCAACAATAATATGGGTTGATGTGCTGTTGGGTAACTATGCAGAAAAAAACAGGAAATAAAGATAAGCATTATCTTTCCTTTGTGCATCTTAGAGCCCTTTAGAGGCTCTAAGGTCTGATTTATACAAGAAACGTCCATGAACCTAATAAAGGCATGTTTTTAATAGGAATGAGATAATTAAACAGAAGAACAGCTCACATTGATTTCAGTCAAATCCTTACTAACTCAAATTAAAACAATATAACCCACTGCTTAACAGAAAATAAGAACACTAATTTGTTTTTAAATGGCTTTAATGTAAGCTGTTGCACTTCTCATGGGGAGATAAGCCTCAAAACCAGGATTTTCAGAGGAGTTGGTCTCTAAGCAAGCTGGTTTTGGGGTGGCAGCAGGAGATACTCAGTGCCTCTGAAAATGGGTTCCTAATTAGCCTCTTCTCACAGGATCACAGAAAAAGAGGTCTGGAAAAAATCTTCAGAACTGCTCTGGTTCTACCACCACCAAATATGTATACATAGATGCATACCCACACATGTATAAATCATTGCCTTATTTTGTGCCTCTGAGGACCGTTTAAGTGTTTAAAAAAAAAAAAAAAGCTTCCTCAGAGGTAAATGATTCAAGTGGATACACACTCAAGGGGAAATATTTGCATTAAAGCCAATGAGAGGTTCAGATTTTTAACCAGGAGCTATTTATTTACTCAGTCTTTTAAGTTTTGGGGTTTTTTTTGTATAATCTCTTTGCTATTACCAGAGTTATTTGTGCATGGATTGTGCATAACCTGGGGTTTGAGAAACTACTTATCAACGCTGTGAAAATTGAAGTCGTGCCTTGTAAGAATACGTACAACTAGAAAATAGGCATGAAGAAAGCAAAATCTGTTGAAAGGCAAAGCATTTGGGTCTGACCTGTCTATTCTGCAAGATGTCTTGGGCTTTATTCAACACTTACATTATTGTGTGGCAGAGGGGAGAGGCTTACAACATCGAGACTGTTCATCAGCTGCGGGCACTTTCTAAGCTTGGTCTAGAATGGGGACGAAGATTTGGAGATGCTTGGGGAGATTAAGAGATGGGGCCACGGCTGAGAGGTGTAGGGTACTAGAAGAAAAGAAGTGGGGCTGAGTATCATTATCAAAGTACCTTGTTTGTCTCCATTTTCCTTTCTCAGATCCCGCACTCCCATCTGGTGAAGTTCACCTGTTCATTCTTTTCCAGAGGGGTATGAGCAGTTTTCCCTAAGAAAAAAACAAACCCCTGACTCCCACTGAAACACCGTGGCTTTGCTTTGATTCTTTATCAGTCTAGTATTTCACGTGCCAGCTGCCCTGAGTATTTCATGTTTGGATGTTAGTGGCAGTCAGGAATGGGTTCTTCATTCAGCTCCCTAAGACACATCCCCTCTGCTGTGGGGATAACGGGAGCATTCCAGCAAGTCAGTCCTGCTCAGCCAGCTTTTCTCATCTATTGCCCAGGGTAGTCCCTCCAGTTACCCTGAAATGGAAGAGGGGTGTGATGGCTCCAGGGATACTGGTGACCACCTGTGGTAAATTTGGCTGGGTACAAACAACTGGCAACACTTTTCTTGTTATGAAAAAAGGTACCTATAGTCAGTCGGTGTCACTGCTGTATGCAGCTGTGCGTCACCCAGTTCTGACCCATAGGTTTTCAGCTTTTGAAAACCAGGGCCTTTGTGCAGATACACCCTGCAAATGTGTTTTCTCTAGACGAACAAGACACTGTATTCCTCCATGCTGGTGGTTTGCAATTATCATTGCTCTAATCTGCTCTCTGTGCCCACCAAATGCCAATCCAAACATGTATGAAGCCTGTTGTCCCCTATTGCAAGGGCATGAGGAAAGGGAAAGGAAAGAGGCCCCAAGCAGAGGCAAAGTCAAGCCATTGAAGGGGCTTTCACTTTCTCCATAAGCACTTTTAGGAGGGGACTGAGTGAAAAGAGGCAGCGGAGAAAGCCTCAGGAATACCAGCTGTTGGAGTTTGGAGGCAAACAGCTTGTGTTTTGTAAGCAGGAAGGTGGCCAAGCTGGTTCCCTGGGAGAGATTTAAGTAGCGCAGGTGTGGAGGATAGACAAGAAGATTTGGGAGGTGATTCCAAGCTGCTGATGCAGCAGATAGGTAGGTGTAGCAGTGATGGTGAGAGGAGGCGATGAACCAGTGGGGTGGATAATGTCATTGCCAGGGCTGAGGGGGGGAGATGGTGGTAGAAGGCTTAACAAATTAGAGTATTTACTCTTTCTTGCAGGTCTGGGAAACTGAATGCTTTTGGTGCAGAAAATTTTTCTGTCACTCAGGAACTGTTTGTGGCTTAATAAAGGTGGAAGTGAGGCTGGCTGAGATTACTCTGAATTTCTGTACTGATCATAATTCAGGTGAGCATCAGGGATTTCAGAACGACCATGCCTCTGCCTTTGCCTGTCCATATGCTATGTGCATTTGCAAAAATGCACGTTCCCCAGAGAATTCATAAATCAGATAAGAAAAACTGTGGGGTTTTTTTTTTTCCTTTTCCTTTTGCAGTGCTAATCACCATGGTATCCAAGTGCTTCTTTGTTAGGCTTGCATAAATCATCACTGCTTTTGTAACAGCCTCCTGGGGGAAGTTTTGTCTAATTTATTGGGACTCTCACCGAGGGAGTAACGCCAGGCTGGCAGGCAGGAGCCATTGGTGCTATGCTTCGGTAATCCCTGCTGTCCTCCAGAGCCCCCCCAGCCCAGGGAAGGGTTGCAGAAGGAGAGCTGTGGGTGCAGATGGGGCAGGCGAGGGGTGCGTGGCTCCCCACAAGTGTTTTTCTCCCCTGTGGTGGGGAGAGCTGAGAAATGCTGACTGCTGTGTCCTCCCTCCGGGGCTGTGCACTGCGTAGCCTGATGATTTTAGGGAAAATGGGACTGGCGTAGTGCCTGGCTCCTGCACAAAGCTCCCTGGACCTATTTGTGGATGAAGAGCAGCAGAGGGAGAGCGGCAGTAGGAGAAGGATGCAAAGTGGGGACAGGGCATGATGGGGAGTGGTCCCTGTGAATGCATGGCGTGAGCCTTTAATCCCACCTGAATTAAACATGAGGCTGGCTAATGGCAAGCATAGCTAGAGACTGCATTTCTATCCTTGTATGAAAGCACTAGACTAACTTTCCTTTGCTGCCTTACTTTAGCCAGACTCTCTTTTGGGTAGCTACTGCTCATTTTTCTTCCTGTGCCTTTGTCTGGATGCCTCTTGTAACCCCTCTGCAGAGGAATTGATAGAAGTCCTTTGTGCTGTTCATGCCTGCTCTAATTTTAAATGTTTTTCTGAAGTCTGGGAGCAAAATTATGGGATGTTTGGAGCTACATACAAAGTGTCCAGGTGTCAAGGGATTTAAGAATTTGAAAATACACAGGCTACTTCGAAGGCAATCCTTGGAATATTAAAAGTGAAAAACCTGCCAGGCCACTTTGCATAACATGCTGTATAATCTGTGAAGTAATTCCAAGGTGCCTGTTACCATGGCACCTCTTCGAAAAGCTTAGCAAAATTAACAGAAAAACAGTGGTGGTGGGTTAAAGCAAGAATTGCAGCTCCAGGCTCAGGCACACAGTTGCTGTACCTCAGCTGACGGTGTACTGAAGTGCACGTGGCTGTGATTATTTTCTTACTCCATCACAAATACATGTTAAAACTCATCATTTTAAAACTCTTGCATGGAGGTTTTAATCTGAACTTGCCTCATAACTAAAGCCCAGCCCAGTTGTGCTGCTTGGCTGAGGCTCACAGTGGTCCATCAAACCTTGGTGACTTGGCTGTGTCTCTGCAGTGGATCTGAATTCATGTTGGAGCTCCCTTTGTGGCTTGGGTGACTCCCGAGAGGTGGGATTCAGCTGTCCGACTGTAACTGTCTGCTTCTGAGCTGGTTCCCTTCCATTTATTAAGAATGGAGAGAAATTGGCTCCGACGGATATGGTGTATCTCCTTCTAAAGTAAATCTCTAAAATAGGCCAACTGAAATGTATCCCAAACCCCAGTTTTCCTCCACTGGTTATAAGGGAAATCTTGAATCATTGGCTGTGTTAGTGTAGGCAACCATATTACAGAGATTTCCACAGCTCATTTAACCAGATGGAGGCTTTTAGCGTAATTTGAGATGCTCTAGGGACTGGAGACATCTGCATGGGGTTGACAGGGATGACATGAGGCTGGTAGGAGACACATGTCTTTCGAGAGTGGCAGCTGGAGGCCAGGTTGCAGAGAGGGTCTCAAATGGCACTAAATGCTCATTGCTGGAAACTGAATAGGGCCCTTTGGGTGAGGTGCAGCTCCAGACGAAGGCATTTAGGTGTCTTCAGGTAAGTGTCTGCATGTGAACTCCATCTCTAAGCACCCAGGATGAATCATAAGAGCGCATCGCAGCTGCTTATACATAGGTATGCAGTACTGTTTGAGATGTCCCACTGTTCCCACCTGGCCTCCAGCTGCTGTTCCAGAAATGTGTAAATGCTGCATCATATCACTGCAGGTCTCAGACACCCTTGGGTGTATCAAGTAGCAGAGGACGTCCTGGTGAATTGAACCCTGGACCTAGTCAACACAGTCAGTGGATCCTAGAGAGGAATCATCTCACCTCAAAGCAGATACCTTGTAGCTGGCCAGATGAATCCCTCTTCAGGGACTGTTGACTGTATGGAATCACTCTCCATTGATTGTCAGGGAATTTAAAGATCTATGGCTCGGTTTAGTTGCCCACCTGTAGACATCTACGGTCTCTGAGGGGCTCTAGGATATCCGAGACATCTGCGTGGGGTTGGCAGATATGACACAGAACAGATGGAAGATCTGTGCTCTTCTGAACCAGCAGCTGAACGTAACCAGCAGGTAAGGTACCTTAAGGTGTCTCAAATGACTCTAGACCTCTATCCACAAGCAACTGCAAAAGTATAGCCACCTAAATGGATATGTCAGAGTGTCTAATTAAATACTTCTCTTAAAGACAGATGCAACAAATCTCACTCTTCTTTCCTTACTTCTGGGCTTCCTTTATATGATGCTCAGCCTAATGGGGAACTTGTTCTTGATCGAGGCCTCTCAGCACTGCAATGATAAGAGAAATATAGTACCAGAGTGGAGGCAGTCTGCTCTGATGGATATCCCCGAAACTCTATGCCATACTCCTCAGTGTGGAGAATGCCTTTCCAATAGGGCCTAAACCTGTTGGGGCTTCTCAGCCACCACTGTGAAAGACTCAATTAACTTCAGATCTCAGTGATCTACGCTCAGAGATGTGTAGCATTTTTATCTGAGCGATGAGAGAGGACAAATTAATTAGGTACAAGATCTTTCAGACACCCAGTTGTTTGCACAGCTCTAAAAAAAATGCACTATGTCGGCTGTAAAGTCCTTAGATGTGTGTGTAAACTCCTTAGTGCTTCAACTGCTAGAGCCCCAAATTCCTCATGCACTTGTCTTTCATCCCAAGAGAGAGCACTTCATGCATATCCCCGGGGTTGCAGTAAAAGCACTATTGTTTTTGTGGAGTGAGATTCATCTTAGCTGACTTTGCTGTCTAAAATCCACCCAGAGATTGTCCAAATTCCCTTACAACCACTGTAGCTGGAAAACATCAATCACCCTGCTCTCAGCCCTGGTTACTCCCTTGTGGAATGAAAGCAGAAATATTTACTATTGTCTCTGTGGTTTGTTCTGTGGCTTAAGCCAATAAAGTTTGGAAAAGTATATATGACCAATATATTGTTATGACGGTTCATGAGAGAAGTTGGAAAGCTTCAGATCTTGCCAACTCATTTCTACTTATTTGACATGGCTAGTGACACAAATTTTGCCAAAATGCACAAAGGACAACACCCTTGGGTCTGTCAGAGGTGGAGACAATGCATCAAATACCTGCTTGGATAGGGCTACAACTCACTGTCTGTGCAGTTCTTTCCTGTGACCATTTGTGGTTATTGCTCAGCCTTGATTTGCTGCCAACCTGCCAACTCTCTCCTTTCTCTCAGACTCATTCAGTTTTATTTCCTCACCTTCCAAAGAAAAGGCTTTGATCATGGTTTGGATACTGAAGAAGAAAGCAGCTCTTCAGCCTCCCCTCTGCCACATTAGCTTCATAATAGCTTCATAATATTCTCCTCACCCATGGCATCTCATCCTATGGTACAATAACTTTGGTAAAATATCTATGCCTGGTTATAATGCACATTTATCTGCAACAGCTCACTGTAGTGAAATAGTTTGTTAACGAGTTGTGTTTGAATATTTGTAGCATTTTGCCTTATAGAATCACAGAATGGTTTGGGGTGAAAGGAACCTTAAAGACCATCTAGTTCCAACCCCCTGCCATGGGCAGGGACACCTTCCACTAGACCAGGTTGCTCCAAGCCCCATCCAACCTGGCCCTGAACACTGCCAGGGATGGGGCAGCCACAACTTCTGTGGGCAACCTGTTCCAGTGCCTCACCGCCCTCACGGTAAAGAATTTCTTCCTAATATCTAACCTAAATCTACCCTCTTTCAGTTTAAAGTCATTACCCCTTGTCCTACCACTACACTCCCTGATATAGAGTCCCTCCCCATCTTTCCTGTAGGCCCCTTTAGGTACTGGCAGGCTGCTATAAGGTCTCCCTGGCGCCTTCTCTTCTCCAGGCTGAACAACCCCAACTCTCTCAGCCTGTCCTCACAGGAGAGGTGCTCCAGCCCCTGGTCATCCTCGCGGCCTCCTCTGGACTCGCCCCAACAGGTCCATGTCCTTCTTATGTTGGGGGTCCCAGAGCTGAAGGCAGTACTGCAGGTGGGGTCTCACCAGAGCAGAGTATAATAGTATATGTAATAGTAATGTAGTAATAATAATAATAAATGTATAATACTAAGTCCACTTTCTCTTTTTTGTAACTTATGGAAGAAATTGGCTCAAGTAATAATTATCGAAGTGACTTCTTTTATCTGGGTTTTTAATTGTCCATTTTTTTTTACCAATAAAAATTTCCTCAGGCAGACCTTAGCTGACAGTTCTTTTTTTTGTAGCACACAGCCTTCAGGACCTAGGAGTAGTAACTCTATTTTTTTTATCATCGAGTGTAGATATAGCTCTCACATACGTCGCAAAGTGGTTGATCAAGAAGGTGATGGTTTTCAGGCTTCATGAATAAATACGCTTGAAGTCAAGTGTTGATGTGCCAGAGGCTGAAACAGCCTGAGGTCTTCTGTGAGCTGGGTTTGACGCTCTTGGGTGTTGAACTGTGGCTCTGACACTCTAAATGCTTCTACCAGCTGATATGACTGATCTGTCCCTTTTCCCTCCTCCTGTCTTCATTTACATAGATTATGTGTAGCTTCAGTGTTTTTTTCTTTTTGATTACAAGGTCTGTGTTATTTTATCCCAGACTTCAGCCCTACTCTTATTCTGGCCATATGGGAGATCCAGTAGCCTCCAGTCAGAGACTTTTGTACCCCGGGAAATCTGACTATAATGAAAATGCTTAAGCAGAATACACATAACCTTAGGATTAGGTAATATGCACGAAAAGTCTGAATACATGAGGCTCAAGAGTAGTTTTAATAGTTTTGTCAGTGTTATTTTGCCTTTCTCTGGTCCAAGATTTCTGGCTGGCTGCGAGGGCAAGTCATTTGTGAGCTGCTGCTGCTGGTGTTACTGGGGCTGCTGGTAACTGCTTTCAGCCAGAGCTTTTTGTTTTGTGCTTAGAGCTGGGAACTGCTGAATGTTGCTTCGTGATGCTGTTTATATGAGGACTAAGCTTTCGCAGGGAGGGAAGGCTTTGTCAGCCAACAGAGATCTGGAAAAAAAGTAACTCCAGTTTTGTCAGCAACTTTCCTCCTTTTTTATTAAGGTTTTGTATAGTACAGTAAAGTATAATGTGATCAATTAAATTACAGTGCGCGCCTTATACACCAAATATGCTAACCTGTCCTGGAGCATAGGGATTTTTCCTTATAAGCTATGTGCATCTTTTTAAAAATGTTAAAATATTTAGGGCGTATCATTCTCATTAGAAATATGTAGGTTGTCTGCTTGTTGTATCTGTTTCTGCAGCTGGAAAGTTTCAAGGTCTGTGTGTTGCCAAGCATAATTTGTTGACCTTGTGTCGTAAATCAAAAAGTGACAGACTGTGCAAGAAAAATCCCAAATGAGACTTCCTGCCCAGTAGATTATGAGGCTTAAATTCACTCAATATTTAGAATTATATTTCTGTAGGCCTCAGTACTTTTTCTCTTTTTTAGGATAGTTGTTTTTAAATCTAAAATACAATGCATATTGTACTGAGGCTGCTACAAAAGTGGGGGAAAAGTTGAAAAAAGGCTTGTTTTGAAAGTAGCTTGATTTTGGAGCGTGGTGACCATTTGCCTTCTCTTTCTTTGTGCTATGATAAGACAGGCAGTGGGCTTGCCACGTTGGGCTGTGCATTTCATGTAAAGCGGTCTGGTTTAACTGCACGTCTTGCTGTCCTTCAGCTGTGCGGGGGAGAGACAGTGTCAAACATGCCCAGAGCATTTCTAGGAGATGTTTGCCTTTACTGATCTGAAACGCCTCTGATAAAGGAGATTCCACAATCTCACACGCAACTTGGTCTGGTGTGTCACTACCCTGTAGAGAGAGCTCTTCCTAATGTTTAACCTATGGTGTCTTCATTGGAGATTTAGCTTTGTCTTTCTCCTTCTGTACTCGATGAGACAGATTTGTCAGTATATGATAATTATACAAAAATAGTTGTCATGTTTGTCACTAGCTACCTCTTTTTTAGTTTAAGCGGTTTCTCAACAGCTGTACACTACACGCCTGTTATTTGCCTTGTGCTCTTCTGGACCGTCTTGCTTTGTCTGTGCTTTTCTTTAACAGCAGTGCCCAACGCTGTCTCTCGGGGTGTTGCTAGCACCAGGGCGGTAGTGTAATACACTGCTGTGTCTTGCCTCCTCTGCTTCTAAAAGAGTCCGTAATATTTTACGGCGCTTTCTGCAGCATTGCATTGCTGGTGCCTATTTATTTGTGATCTGTGGAACTGGTTATACTCTTGTACTGCCTACACAGTTGTTTCTTGTCTTGGTTTTTGTGTGTGTAATTTCTCCTGCCAGCTACCTCATATTACTATTTATCGAATTTCATCTTGTTGACTTTGGGCAATTCAATCTCTTTGTGTGATTTACCTGGCCTCTAAAGGGTTTTGTGAATTTGTGACATAATCTCTGCTCCATCATTCAAATCATTACTGAAGAGGAAAGCAAAACCTCTTTGGTGACCTCAGTTAAAATGCCTTTTAGTTTGATAATGAACTGCTAACTATTAGAGTTTTCTCCTGAAGTGTTCTTGGAGCTCTGTGCCTGCTTATATAATTAGCATATGCAACTGCCACAAAGGTGCATTAAAGTTCAGATAAATGACACCTGCTCTTTTCCTTAAAACATCTGTCAAAGAAAAGTAAAATAGTTGTAATTTACTTGTTTATTGTGTTGGTTGTTTCTTACCGTCTTGTTATCTAGATGTTTATAAACTAGCTGTTTCAAATAATTTATTTTAGTATACTTGTGGATATTAGAAGTGGCCTGGTTGACTGTCCAATATTCCCTGAACTTCTCATTTACAAAAATTGGCATCAGTTTCATCTTTTCCACCTGGCCAAGGTCTTCCACATCTTATTTTCTTCAAAGAATATTTTTAAGTTCTGGAAGACATCTGATAATTCTAAAGGTTGATTAAGCGAGGCCTTCAGGCTGCCCAGATTTTGCCAAATGGAATACAGAAGATAGACAAATTCATGCTAGGTGGACGGTGAGGTGGACTGGAACCTGGCTGGGCTGAACTGACAGACTCAAAGCACAAAATCCAGCGGGAGGCCAGTTAGTAGTGGTGCACCCTGGGAGTCCAGACTGCGGTCAGCAGCATCTTCGTTAGTGACCTGGATGAGCGGACAGGAGGCTGCACCCCCAGCAGGTTTGCAGATGATACAAAACTGGGAGGAGTTGTTGCTGCACCAGGGGTGGTTCTGCCATCCAGAGGGACCTCAACAGGCTGGAGAGATGGGCCAGCAGGAACCTGGTGAGCTTCAACAGAGGGAAGTGCCAAGTCCTGCCCCTGGGGAGGAATAACTCCAGGCACCAGTATATGCTGGGGGCACCTGGAAAGCAGCTTTGCAGAAAAGACCTCGGGGGTCCT
>JAVJGG010000027.1:19288573-19307028 GCA_035590195.1 Aviceda cuculoides
AGGCTGAACAACCCCAACTCTCTCAGCCTGTCTTCACAGGAGAGGTGCTCCAGCCCTCTGATCATCTTCATGGCCCTGCTCTGGACCCCCTCATGCAGGTCCATGTCCCTCTTATGTTGGGGGCCCCAGAGCTGAACACAGAACTGCAGGTGGGGCCTCACCAGAGCGGAGTAGAGGGTCAGAATCACCTCCCTTGACCTGCTGGCCACACTTCTTTTGATGCAGCCCAGGACATGGTTGGCTTTCTGGGCTGCAAGTGCACATTGCTGGCTCATGTCCAATTTTTGATCCACCAGTATTCCCTTCTCTGCAGGCCTTCTCTCAATCCCTTCATCACCTAGTCTGTACTGGTGACTACCCTGACCCATGTGTAGGACCTTGCACTTGGCCTTGTTGAACCTCATGAGGTTTCACCCAGGCCCATCTCTGAAGCCTGTCCAGGTCCCTCTGGATGGCATCCCTTCCCTCCAGCGTGTCGACTGCATCACACAGCTTGGTGTCATCGGCAAACTTGCTGAGGGTGCACTCAGTCCCACTGTCCATGTCACTGACAAAGATGTTAAACAGCGCTGGTCCAAATACTGACCCCTGAGGAACGCCACTCATCATGGTCTCCACTTGGACATTGAACTGTTGACAGCAACTCTTTGAGTGCAACCATCCAGCCAATTCCTTGTCCGCTGGGTGGTCCATCCATCAAATCCATGTCTTTCCAATTTAGAGACAAGGATGTTGTGTGGGACAGTGTCAAACACTTTGCACAAGTCCAGGTAGATGATGTCAGTTGCTCTTCCCTTATCCACCAACACCGTAACCTGTTGTAGAAGGCCACCAAATTTGTCAGGCATGATTTGCCCTTAGCGAAGCAATGACCTCCTTATTTCCCATGTGCCCTAGCGTAGTTTCCAGGAGGATCTGCTCCATGATCTTGTGAGGTCTTGATTTTGTCTGGTTTGGTCCTTCAGAAAATCCCAGTTTTGTTTTTAAGGTTTCAGTCAATTGAATTCATTATGAATTGGAAATGCAAATAATTTAATATATTTTTATTTGAAATTTTGGTATTGTTATGAATATTTGATTATTTGACATTTGTTTTCACTGGTTTTCAACAGATGGAGACTTTCCAGGGGAGAAAAGGTGGTTGTAGAGAATTTTGATTCTGTTAGATCCGTGTCCTGGGAAGTGCCATCATGCTCCAGCATGAGCTGAGGCATTGCTAAATTATGAACGCTATAATCCAGCCCGCAGGGTAAATCAGCTGCACTGCGTCTTTCAAGAGATACTGCAGTAGCTCAGGCAGCCAAAGATTTCAAAACATGTTCAACATCAGTGGTCCCAGTGAGAAATGAAAATCTTCTTACCAAAAACTTAGATTATGCAGAAACTGATTTTTTCTGCATCAAAAATATTTTGATGGAAATTCCCTATTGCTCTCCTGAGAAGGAGAGTTATCGTGGGGCTGGAAACTGCCAACGATGTGATTCAGGGCTAGTGTAGATTTCGTTGTAGGTTTTCTGATTCTTCACGATGATGCATCCAGGTGTGCCAGGGTTGGCAACAGAAGTGGAATGTTATTCTCTGCTGAAGAGCACCATACCATTGCCCTGCTACAGCATTTTTACTACAATTCCTGAGTTTTTGTGACATTTTGTGGTTTTCTATTAAAGAGGACTCCTAAATTTTGGTCTAAGTAGTTGATTTAAATTTCACCTTTGTTTTTCTGGACATTTTAACTCCTCCTGCCTCACCTGCCCCAACCTCCTTTAGGCAATCCAGGTTCAGCTCAGAGTCTTTTACAGCCCAGATCGCTCAGAGGCAAAAGCGCTATGATATTTTGTGTAGAAATCTTCGTGTTCCCAGAGGGGGTCATGGACAGATTCCAACACTCACTCTGCTGCCCAAGTTGCTGAGACACTGAATTTCAGATTTTGTTCAAATTGGGTGTAAGTGCATTTTAGAACACAGAAAAGCAGAGGGTTTATAAATCATTATGTATCACTGGGGAATATCTGATGGCTTGAGCGCTCACAACCTGTGGAATCTGGAAAGAAACACTGAATGAAAAGCTATTTTTATACAGAATGGAAAGACACTGCAGTATACAATAATTCCTCATGAATCATGTAATTGGCAGTTTGTAAGCAAAATAAAAGGCATGCTATTTTGATAACAATGTGTAGGAATTAATTTTTACTTTGATAATGGAGCAACCTACTACAAATGTCATGGCAGAATATTTTGCTAGTAGGTAAAGGAAACTTCCTTTGCTGACAGTCAGATTTTTTTGCTTCTGAATGACGCAGGAGAGTGCAATGCTTTGGTCTGTGCTGCCAGCAAGAATCTCTGCAATCTCAGATTACAAGAGATAAGATGAATTTTTGCAATATCTGGGCAAAATGAGGGGCTTTCCCGTAGGAGGAGACACCAGGGCTGGCTTTCCTGGTAGGACTGTCTTGTTTTCTTAATGTTTCTTAACTACCAGTACAAAAAATTCTTGCACCACTTAACAGCAGTATACATTGATGAATGGGAGAGTAGATTTTAGCATCCTTTACCAGTTCATCAAACCTACCAGTAGATGATGCTTCTAAATACTGGAAAATATCCTTAATGTGTCAACTGTGCAGTGATGAGTGGGAAGAGTTTTCTTCCTGATTCCAGGACAAGTAGTCTGAAGGAAGAGATTTGACTGTCCGTATCTTATCATGTTAAACTTTACTGGTCAGAAAGTTCCCCAGCTCTTTCAAAAATCTGTTTGTGGGAACAAGGTTAAGATAGAGCTGGAATATTTCCCAGAATTGATTCCTGACCATTATGAATTGAATCTTCTCTTTGTTGGAGGCTGATAAGCAGCTGGGTTTTCTAGGCTTATCAAAGAGGAGACTAGCATGCGATAGTATTCTGAACCTGCTGCTGTTCCTGAGAAAGCTAGAGGCAAAATTTTTGACTAATTTCAGAAGAAACAGTAGTAGGGTGTCTGCATCAATGATTTTGCTGTTGCCCACCCTCCTCCTATATCCCCAATGTGCTGTTAAAGGTTTTCTAATGATTAATTTCTTAATCAATATGATTTACTTATTAACCATAAATGTTATGTAGTAAAATTTTACTACAGCTGGCTGAGTTATAAGTGCCATTATCATTAAGTTATACGATTCCATGCATCCGCGGAGTTGTGTTCTTGCTGGAACAAACACTGGGGAATACCCTGACCCATCCTAAGGGCTCCCTGAAGTAAGCTAAGCTGGCAATAACAGTTGCCTCCTTATCTAGCTGAATTTTTCATGACAAGACAGTAAAGCAAAGAACTGTTTTCACAAATGCCTTTCACAGATAGTAGGTACGAATTTTCTTCTCATTCTCTTAATTCAGTGTTGTGATTGATAATGAACAAGCGCATTTGTGTTTATAAAAAGACTCCTTTTCTTCAGCACATCTTTGATTTGTAGTAGGTTCAGATCCCATCAGCGATTCTTGTCCTTTCACTGCTGTGCGAGAGGTGACCTCCTTTGGGCAACGCTGTTCAAATGCACCAACTGTTCTTTGGATGTGCTGCGTGGATGAAGGTCCTCAGGGCCTCACTTCTTTCTCTGAGATGTTGCAGAGTTCGGGTGGGAGGTTCCCACTTAGCTGATTAGGCGTGTTTAGGTGCTTAATGAGTGCTGCAGTTAACATCAGGCTGCCAGTAGATTTTTATGTGCTGAGAAGTTTAGGGGGCCCTGGACAGCCATCAATCTTGAGAAGTGCTTTTGGATTTAGGCAATAAATTCCACCTAAATCTTGGAAACCAATGTAGATAGTCTGAATACCATTCAGTGTTCCCAATTCTTACCTGGATGCCAAGCAGCCTGCAGTTGAGCTGTTACAGCCAAATAAAGGCAGTGTAATGGTTGGGGATACAGGGCCATCACTGTGGCTAATCCTGTTGCGCATTGCTTAGGAACCAGTCTTACTAAAGTCTCACTCTGGACCTGCTGGCCTTGTTCTGGGCAGCCTGAGGCTTTAAAAGTCGCAACGGGTGGATGTGTGGCCTCCTTGAGGTGGGCTGGATGATTCAGGTCCTCCTCTGCAGCCAGGCAGAGGGGACTGGATCTTGTCTGACAGACATTGTATGTTGAGATTGTAGCCCTATTTGCACACTGCGTGTTATGGAGAATTTACTTTGGTTCTTTCTTGTTAGCTTCCTTTATCTAAAATAAGAGTAATTCAGGGTGGAAATGTATTTCCACAGACTACACAACAGTACAGAATAGATCTGTCCAACAGTGATGCACATTAAAGAATTAGTAGTGCTCTGATACAGGCTAAGTTCCACAGCTCCTTGCAAAAAATAACTAGAAAATTTAAATTTTGAGTTGCAAAACAAGAAACTGAACCTCGTGGTACATTGCTGTAAGAAAAAAAAAAACAAAACAAATTGAAGCCATAGCTTCAGTGTATGTGACTCTAAGAATCACAGGATCATAGAATAATTTAGGGTGGTTTGGTTTGACCTCCCCCCTCAGAATGGGTCTGTATAGAGCAGGTAGCTCAGTCAAGTCCGGTCTTATTTGTGTCCCAGTTCCAGGGTTTGACCACCATTGTGGTAAAAAAAATTCTATATATCTAATTGGAGATTCCCACGATGCACCTTGTGTCCATTGCCTTTTGTCATATCATTGTGCATCTCTTAGAAGGGTCAGTCTCCATCTTCTCTATGCTCTTCTATTAGGTAGCTGGAGATAGCAGTAAGATCTGTAAGAACAGGAATTACTTCTGCTTGCTAAATTGAAAAATATTGGACTTTGCTGCCCTCAAGGCATTTTTCCTTACAGCTTTAGTGATATTGAAGAGTAAAGTTGGGCAGAAGCTTTCTGCTTTGTGAAGAACCTTTTATTTCTGAACAGAAATCCTATTTAAGGAAACGTCCTTGTACAAGGGGTTGACAGGCAATCCTGCTTACCATCACCTGCTTTTCACTTCTCATCCGCAAACTGAAGGTCGAGAACTGTAGTTGTCATTCTGAGCTTATGAGAAGCTGATAGGAGCAGGAGATGGCTTTACCGCCCACACGTGAGAAGCATTGCAGAGCTGCCTGGGGGAAATCTTTGCCACATGAAAGTTAAAAGGAGATTTCTGCCCATACAGGTCTTGTGGAAGAATAGGAAACAGATAGCTGTGTCTTGTAGGATCTCATCCGCGGTACTGGTGGGAGACCCATACTGTGCATGCCTGGAAGCAGAGCTCTGGACTTGCAGATGACACAAAAAAAGTAAAGAAACCTGATACAGTGCTACAAGTGACAGCCCTTCCTTGACCCCTGCACTGGGCTTGCACACTGCTATTCCTTTGGCGAGCCCTCCTCGTCTCCGACAACTCTGTCCTCTCTGCGCCTCTGTCCCAGCCAGATGTCAGCACCCCTTAGTGCTTCTGATGCCACTGTTACGTTATGCTCTTAGAAAGAACTTTTTCGCACAAAAAAAAAAAAAAAAAGAAGAAGAAAATATTTGGGAGATTCTGACAGAGATGAGGGAGCTGATTAAAACTAGATGCCAGTTATACGTTGACCAGCAGATCTTGGGGGAACCTTTGAAACAGCAAGCATGGGCCCTGTAACTGTAAGAGAGCAAACAGTAATTTACAGGATTTCATTTCAGAGAGAAGTAAAAACTTAAGGCTTGCCAGATAGAAAAACCCCTTTTAACCTCTCCCTTCTCTGGCACCTAAAGGGAAACAAGGCTTGCTGTAGATTAGGTGCCACCTCCACTTCAATTCTCCCTGGTACTAGATGCAAGCTCTTTGGTTGCATTAGTGCAAACCTCTTCCATGTGCGTTTACAGTTGAACATGTGCCTAAGCAATTTGCTGAATTAAGCTTTAGTTAGGTGCATGAGGTCTCATTTCCTCAGTTCAGGAAGGACGTGGACCTGTTGGAGCAAGTCCAGAGCAGGGCCATGAAGATGATCAGAGGGCTGGAACACCTCTCCTACAAGGAAAGGCTTAGAGAGTTGGGGTTGTTCAGCCCGGAGAAGAGAAGGCTCCGGGGAGACCTTGTTGCAACCTTCCAATACTTAAAGGGGGCTTGTGAGAAAGATGGGGACAGCCTTTTTAGTAGGGCCTGTTGCAGTAGGACAAGGGGTAATGGTTTTAAACTCAAAGAGGGGAGATTCAGACTATATATAAGGAAGACATTTTTTACAATAAGGGTTGTTAAACAGTGGAAAAAGTTGCCCAGAGAGATGGTAGATGCCCCATCACCGAAAACATTCAAGGTCAGGCTCTGAGCACCCTGATCTAGTTGAAGATGTCCCTGCTCTTTGCAGGGGGGTTGGACTAGATGACCTTCAAAGGTCTCTTCCAACCCAAACCGTTCTATGATCCAACCTCCCCTCTCTTCCCAGAGGGGAACTATAGGATATGCTGGGGAACAGACAGCTTTTTTGGCCTTTGTGCTTCTCCGAAGCTACTAATTTCTCTTGAGTGGGGCTTCCACCATACGCGCAAAGTTACTGAAGTGACTTCATTGGTCTTCAGTTTAGGAGCAGCATAGCTCAGTTTGCACAGCCTTAGATCTGAGAGCAAGTTTGCTTTGGATGTAGCAAGCTTTGTTCTTCTTGCTCATGTTGTACCGTGTATACTTAAAACTCCTAAAAAGTGACTTCATTCATATCACTTAACAAAGATATCAGAGTAGGGATAACAATTCTTTTTGTTTTAAATAGGGTCCAGTCTGTAATCCCCTCGTTGGCTTTATGTATGTTGTTAAGTATGAGCAACGAGATTAAAAAATGGCATATGGATTCTGAACAGGTAAAAGAAGGGTTCTAGACATATCACCTTTATTGCTGAGCCATTTTAATTACACTGGAGGTAAACCAGGAGTAACTCCATGGCAGCCAGTGGAATCAGAACTAGGTAAATGTGCTAGATGAGCCCAGTGGATACAGTCTGAGTGTATTATTGTTCATGTCACTCAGAAACTCTCCTTTTTTCCCAGTTGCTCACTAGGTAGCTTTTTCTTGTCCTAGTAAAAAGAGATTTCACTGATTCTTGCACATTTTTCTTTCTTAGCCTTCCTCTGAAGGAGCGTTGCAATAGTGCCCTATTTTCACACAGGAAGATAAGGAAATGATAAGCAAGACTCAGAGTTCAAGCGAACTTCAACATTCCCCTAGTCCATCCTCCAGGATTAGAATTCTTCTCTGATGCATTTTCGGTGACTTTATCCAGTCCACTTTTTAAATAAATCAAGCAATTGATCTACAACATTAATCTGGAAACTGATTCACAGTCCAAAGAAACTCACTATGCAGTTGAAATTTCCTCCTGTTGCTTCCCCACTGTCACCAATTTCCCTGCTTCATAGGAGCACAGCAGCATGGGTTTAACCAGTGATGGACTGGTAGGAAGTACTTTGAGATGAGCAGGTTCCCTACGAAATCTATAGGACTGATGAGTGTCAGGGAGAAATGCGTAGGTGCAGAGCTGAGGTTAACGTGTCAGCAGAATTCACCAGTTATTACTGCCTGGGTATATTACATTGCAACTGCATTTGTACAGGGTGGAGAGGTAGTGCTGCAGCATGCAGAGAAAGAAAGCAACAATAATTCAGCCAGTTTTCATGTCTTTTCCCTTTCAGTGAGAGAGAACAGTCCCAGAGGCAGTGCATTAACATTATCGTTTCTATAACAGCGGTGTCTCGTGGCCCCAGTAGAGATCACGGCCGCGTCTGCTTGGAGCTATGGAAACATGTACTTGAGGTCTCTCTCTGTTTCACAGTGTTTGTGCACTTATAAGAAAACCAAAGATATGAGGGAGTTAAGTATTGTTGTCATCATTTTGGGGGGGGGGAGGGGGGCACAGTGAGGTGGAAGAAACAAAGCACAGAAAATGTTAACAAGAGTCCTAAAACCCCCTAAAGTCCATCTTGGAACCAAAATACAACCAGACTGATGGCCATACATTGCTAGGTAGTGATGAAGAACAGAGGTCAAGGAGAGATGGGTGAGTCATTAATAGCCTCAAAAATAAGATCAATGACATGGCATTAAATGCATCAAGTTTTACCTACATGAGAAAGGCTTTAAAAATCGGAAAGTGCAGTATGAAATGGCAGAAATCACATTAAATGTCACATCGCCTTACTTGTGGCATTTTGAGTCAAAATGAAAGCTGTTTTTTTAGCTTTTGCAAGTATAATCAACTAGATGCTGAAATGAGAGGTACAAATATTGAAATGATTTCTATAAAGGATCAGTATCTCTTGAATATGGAGCAGAATTACCAGTTAAATTTACCAGATAAACCAGTTTACAGAACCACCCGCTTTTCCAGTTATGGCTGTTTGTTCATCTCCTGGCTTGCTTTCTACTAATGAGGTAGCAATCAATAGAAATTACAGCACCTGCTGACATGGCTGATTAATATTGGAAAATAGTTGTAACCTTTCTATCGAATACTTCTGGCAGTGTAAACCACAAGCATCGATTGCTACTGATTATACCTGTGTACCCAAGCAATAGTCCTGAAAGCTTCACATCAATACATGAGAAGGCAAATTATATCGTATAGGTGCTAAGCAATATTAATAGACCAGCAGTGAGGCTGTCACTGGTATCTCAGGATATTGTGGGATAAAAAAATCTTGATCCAGCCCTTCTCCCAGGGCTGTAAATGGCTTCTGGGATAGCGAGGAGCTATCGACATGCCTTGTCATCCCTGGCTGTGTCTGTGATGCTTAAGGGGTCCATCTAATTCTCAGAGAGACAGTGGCAGCTTGTGGGCACCTCCCAGCCTAGGCCAGCAGAACTGGGGCCCTGATATGACCAGGTAACTCCTGCTCCACTGCTCACTTCAGTTCTGTCCCTGCAGAGCTTTGGACAGTGGGAAGGGAATTGATTCCCAATGACAGGAAGGTAGCATTTTCGGAGGGAGCCTGTCCCTCTTCTTTACCCTGTTTCTTTGTCCCGTGCCCCATCACTCCAGCCTGCGGCACACCACGCATGCTGGACATGCTTCTCCAGCGCGTTCGTTTCCAAACCTGCGTAAATATGTGGCCTTATGGGCTGTCTCCAACGTGCTCTGAGAACTGAGTGTGAAAAAGGCCTTGGCCACCCAGGCATTTACCCGCAAGGGCACCCTGGGAGGGGCTACTGGGAGGCTGCAGAAACCTCTGCATTGCTCACCTTGCTCCCCAGCCAGCAGGAATGGCAATATCCATTGCTCTCCCAAGGCTGGGAGCCATTGGACTTGCATACGTAATGTACTCTTGGCTTCCCTTAGTGCAATGCAGCAATTGAAAATGAACACGGGAGCCAAAGAGTACAATTGGCGTAAGCTGGTGTGTCTCTGGCCATCCAACTAGTTAAGCAGAGGAAGCGACCTACATCATTTGCCAATCTAAATGTGCATGGCTTTCATGAAGTTTTCCATAAGGAAGTTCGCAGATGAAGAAAAAAGTCTCAGCAGCTCTTAAGTGGCAGGGCTATATTACACCCTCCCACCATTTTTTCTATTTTTCCCCTTTGCGTATTTTCTCTGGGGAAAAATTTATTTTGAAAAGAAAGCAGCAGGAAATTTCCAGCTGACTCAGCTCTAGAGAAATTCCCTCAAGATCTCATTTCTTTTTGTGCTGCTCTGCATCCCAAAGTATACAGACTGTGTTTGCTCAGCGTCCGTGTCCCTGCAAGCTCACTGTTATGAGTGTTAATCTGTTTAATAATTCATCTCCAATTGCAACAACTATTTGGCTGTTCAGATCAGATTTTTACTTTCTAAAGCCACTCCATATATTTGGTGAGGTGATCCCTTCTGCTCATACTGATCAGAAGAGTTTACCATTGACTAGATCATCTTGCATATGCTTTTGCTCAGATTTGTTGATATTTCAAGGGCAGAATATTTCAAGGGCAGAATTTTCTCATTTTTTTGGATGGTGCTGAGATGAAAACAAAAAATGTTACATCTGGTGAGAGTTAATTATATTTCAAATCTGTTGCAATTGAGTTGGCTTGGCCTATAAATACCAAATAGAACGTGTTCAGTATTTGAAGACTGAGACTACGCTTCTGTGGAAGTTAGTTGGTTTTATAAGTTAATGGCTCCGTGGAGGGATAGCAAGGAAGCTTCTGACAGCCAGAAACTCTCTGCTGTGCACTGGATAAAAACCTGGATAGAATTGAGACCAAACACAACTTAGGTTTAGATCCATTTAAGGGCATAGTACTGCGACATGTAGTCTTGCACACAGAGCGAGGGAAGGCAAGAAGTCACCGTCTCTCCTTATTCAGCATTATCTCACACAACTGAGAATTTTAAGCTCAGGCTTCCTTCTGAATAAGCCCTGAAATAACTTTAGTTTTGCTTTTGTCTATATCACATATCAATTTATCATCATCTCTCAAGCATGAATTTCCTGTTACAAGAAGGGTAGTTTTACCATCGCATGTTCCAGATGGGGAACCTGAGGCATGGAAAGAAGCCAGAATGGAATCAAGACTTTCTGAGTTTCAGTCCATTGTCGGACGAAGAAGATCAAAGGTTTAGCTGACCTCTGAGCCTTCAGCAGCACAGAGAGGAGGCAGGTGAGTCAGGCAGCAGGCTTTTTCAAAAGCAAGAGAGCTCCATGGTGAAAACAACATTAGTTCACTGGTGTCCAGAGGCAAGAGACAAGAAATGGTCGCCAAAACAGCTGAGAAAGAGATAAGACATCATTCTCTGGGTGCCGGGTTGGGGGGGGGAAGGGCAACAACCCGAATATTGTATATTATTTTTCAATGTCCTATATATTATTTTTCAATACAGAAAGTATTCTCTTAACTAACTTTGAAATTAACTTAATAAACCTAAGAAATCATGTGCTTTCTGACCATGCTGCTCTGCAGTACACTAATAACAACTTATCTTGACACATTCTTGGCCACAGTCATGGGTTATGGTCACCGATACAGGATCTTTTCCATCCTCAGGCTGCTCATTAGTGCCATGATTTTTGTGGTGAAACAGTGGTAACAGCTAAATGCACAGCCAGGGTTGGGCAGGCCAGACCAGTGCTCACCTCCTCCTTGACCTTAGACATCTCTGTTGATTTAATAATGAAACGTGGTGTGGTCATTAGATGGTCTATCTGTGGATCAAGTCTGCCTACAGAGAGGTCAATCTCAAGATGCCCATGGGTTTTTAATGCCCAGGACCTGTGTGAATTAAGAAATAGCAATTGCAATGGCTGAGAAAATTTGTATGTGAATGTCTTTATGAAGTGAAGATATTTCCAAAGCAGTGGTACTCATAAAGACTCATAAAGCCCTTCCTCAATCCTGTTTATTTTCCCGAATGCCTATATTTTGCATTTTCCATCATCCCTACCAAGGTGGTACCTGCTGTATTTCCTGCAGGACTTAATTACATCTTTACTGCAAAGATGAGTTGAAACAGCAGTTGGACTGCAAAGACAACGAGTCCTTGAGATGCTACAAGCTGTTGAGGTCACTGGGAAAGGAAGCTGCTGAACACATGGTCTTGATCTTGTGAAAACACCCAGTAAGAGATACCCTGTCACACGAAGAACCACACTAGGAAAATGAGTCAGGGGATATCTGTTGGCTCGCACAAATATAAGGATCTGAAGTTACAAGAGCACCTGTATCAGTATAAAAGCCGCAGGAAAATGTCTTTCAGTATCAGGTTATAGATGTATATTGTGACCTATTCTTAAATTTTTAATTATTTTTCTCCCTATGGAGGTATTAGGTTTTTAGAGACTTTACAAAGCAGGCAGCCTTTGCAAGTATAATGTCAGTCAATGAGATTTGCCACGTTACAAGGAATATCGAAAATTCATGCAAACACAAACCAAGAAGATTCTTTGTATAAGCTGACTTGTGATTGCTCTCTATTTACATATAGGTATCATGTCTTTTCCTCCTCCTGGCTAGATGCTTCCTCTTCTCCTGTAATCCTGTGGCCTACAACTTTCCAAACTTGTGGATGGCGAAGTTTTCATTTGGCTCTGAAATCTTGCACAGGCAGGAAAACACAGGCCTAATGGGTGCTCCTAATCTTCTGAAGGATGTGGAGGGAAAAGAATATTTACTAGAGGTCAGTTCCACTTCCTTCATCATTTAATCTCATAAGGAAGAGTGTCTTTTCTGGCCAAACTACAAGAAGAGGCACAGCAGATGGGACTCAATTCTCAGCTCAGCCCCAAAGAGAGTCTTTTGTTAGTCATCTATAGATGATCTGATTTTCCCTGGGTTTCAAGCACAGATGGGCATCTAAGTGGTATTTTGTAGGTCCTTGTAGTTTCTTGAGTGCAACAGTGGATTAGGTGCTTTTGGTGAGATCCACAAAGTTCTGGGCAGATGTTTTTTTTCTGAAAAAAAATTGGTTTGGGTTTATGGCTTGGCCCCAGGAAGGGGATGAGGCATAAATGTGGGATGCTCAAGTTCAGTGAGGTATCTAAATCTAGAGAGAGGTCTCCTCATCACTTTTAGGTATCTGAAGAGCATATAAACTCTGCCCCAGCTTCTTCCCATGGGATGAACCATTCCAGAGAGCTCATTCATGTCAAAAATAGCCATGCAGAAAATGGAGGGGCTGAGAGAGGCAACTGCTTAAGCTGACACTGTTGCTGAAAGAAGTGAAAATGGAAGGACAGTCCCAGGAGTTTGGTGATCTTTACTGTTAGGTAGGAGTTTTGGGGAGACACAGAGCACAACTAGTATTTCTTAGGAATAATCTGTTCTGTAGTTAACAGAATCGAGCTGTTATTACTAATAGCAGATCGTTAATTCACGCAGCGTACTCACCCATGTAGTTAACAGACATCCTCATTCATGTTTACATGGTTGCAGCAGCGTTTTGGAGACCAAGCCCAGCTGCGTACTCAGAAGTGCAGGGTCAAACTGACACAGGTGGCTGCTTGGTAGGTATCTGGAAAATCCCTCCGAGAATACTCTGTTTTGTCAGGGGTGTGTATATTCCTGCGTATGGCAGCCATCGCACTCCTGGACGAGGTCTGAACCGCGCAACCCCTCGTTGCTGCTGGCGGGTGCTAGCGCAGTTCCAGCAGGGTCCTGCTCACGGAGTTTATCAGTTCTTCTGGACTACACGGCACCGCCAGTGTCTAGAGAAAATAAGTCCCTGGGAGACTGTCAGGCACTACCTTCTCGGCACACACCTTCCCCTTCTTCTTGTTTTCTGGTGATGGCATCACCTGACCAGCGTTTCGTGAATTTTCCTTAAGACTGGATGTTTTAAAGAGCAAGCAAGACAGAAACATCAGCAAAATCACCCAGCCAGGACCAGTCCACAAGGGAGGACTGGAAAGGTCCTTTCCTTCTGCCTGCTGGGCTTAGATATCACATATTGGACTGGAGCATTTTTTGACTAATAAGTAGAAATGGTATTGCCTTTAAAATAATGAGTTCTTAAAAAAAACCAGCACAACAATTTAACGAGTTTTTAGCCAGCAACTAGAATTGTAACCACTTTAATCTTAAATTTCACTGGTGAACTTAAATGAACTTGAAATCTGCCCACAGCTCTGGCACTAATGTGTCACTGATGGGGAGCAGTAGCTGACAAAAGAGATAACCTGAATGCAGTTAGGACCATGTTTCCTCAGCTAAAAATATGACTGACACTTTTTATTATTAGTTGAAAAACTCAACAGCTTAAAAATGTGTGATAGGTAAACAGCAGTTTTTTACTGCATTCCCAAGCTGAAAAAGCAGCTTGCTAGGCAATTTTTGGCAGAAAAATGACATAAACTCACTATTACACTTGCAAGCCAAGTGAGAAACAGTAGAAGTGTACTGTTGTAGGAAAACCACATGTAGACTAAGCTTCACTTGGTGTCTGATAAAAAATGGCATTTTATATGTCAACAGATCTTTATTTTGATAGATTTTTATGCCTGTCACCCTCAATTTCTTTTTTTTCAAAACATCTTGATGACATTTTTTGAGACCTTTTTCAAGCTCGTGAAGTCCCATCAGCATCTCTCACACTCTCATAGTCTACAGGGCTTGGCTGACAGTATTGCTATAATGTTATCTTTTATGTTCTTCTACCAGCCTTTATGTCTGGAAAATGCTGATGTCAAAATTTATGGTATTGTCCCTTGATGACCTCAGATGACAAATTTGAAATAAGATTTTTAGTAGGTTTTCTCAATTTTTTCTTATTTATTATGACTAATATACAAGAGTAAGAAAAAGGAGCCAAGAAAGCATGCCAGGACTCAGTGTGGGAAGGCAGATTTGCTTGTATTGTGGTATAGAGGTATTGTGCAAATGTGAACCATTTTGCAGTATAGTCTTTAAGTTATGGGATTTTAAGTCAGAGAGGGGGGAATCCCACGGGTAATCTTTGCTGAGTAGGGAGAAACATCTCATATGCAAGAAGGACTACTTACTGCCAAATTCAGAGGCAATGATGGGTATGGGGGTGTGCGCTGGGTTCCCTTCCCCAACAAAGGGAATTTGGATTAAAGAAGGCGCTCTTGAGTTGAGAAGCTGTTGGGCCAGAGTCCTTCACAGAGCCACCACTGCTCTGCCCTGGCTACCTGGGGCTGTGCCGTGGGACAGGGCAGAGACGGCGCCTGGGGCACTTGCTTTGACCGTGTACAAAAAAATATATCCCTGGATTTAGCTATCTGTGGTTAACACTTAGTGCTAGTGACCACTGTAAATGATTGAAGTGGTAGAGGTGAATATTTCAAATACAGGTTGCCATCTATTGCAAAGCTCCTTTATCGCTTTTGGAAGAAACCTTTTAGCTGATGAATGCTTTAGGCTGGTTATGCAAATAGTGCATGTTAAATAGCAGGATTAGTAAGAGGCCAGAGTCCCAGCTGGGGAGAGACAGAGGCAAAACAATGAGATTTGGCTGCTCTAAGTATCTCCAAGTGGGTCAGATCACGGTATCTGTAACATGATATTAGGCATATTGCTTGTTGGACGAGGTTTGTGGGAATGTCTGTTGGATTCCTGGATGGAAAAAAATGGGAAAGTGAAGGTTCATAGGTCTGAAACTATTTTGGAGCTGTTTACTGGACAGTGAGGCGAGCATGTGTGGTGTCCTCTGAAGGTTTTGAAGGCATTGGGTTAACAGCATATCGTAGATGAAGTGTCAGTCCTCTCAGCACACCAAGTTTTGGTGAGTCTTTTCCTAGGGGTTATACTTTGAATGGACTCAGTTCTGAGGACCGTCATTCTCCACTGCCATCTCTTCCTCTTTTGACCATGCTGGTTTCTATGAAATTAATTTCCAGTCCTATCTTACAGATGTTGTTTGACTGTTTATCTCCCCTTAACATGAATGCTATCTTCTGTGTCATAATTCATTCAGCTTATCTTACAGTGTCCCTGGGCCATCACCATGGATCGTGGGTTTCTATCAGTCCCTCTTTTTCGTCACCTTAAATCTGATTTTCCTACAACTTGAAACATACCCAAACATTTTTGCCTAAGCTATCTTCTCTTCCTTCGTTTCTAGTTGTGCACCACTTACTGTTTTCTGGTATAAACACAGATTCTTTGAAAATACACAATTAAAATGACTCTCTCATGGGCATTAATTAGTAGAAAAAAACCTTCAATAGGTGTTTGAGAAGGAGAAAGGTTTTGGGATGCTTGCTCAGATATACTTACTTCCAAGTACAAATTACCATTTGGATGGTCAAAGTCTCTAGTCCCTGCTCTATAACACATTTGTCATTTATCTCCTATTTTTACTGTTGGATGGGAATTGATCTGTCTAAGTGTATGATATGATCTCTTACTAATGTCTCACAAATCTCTTTCTCTGACAAGTGAGTGCCCATATCACATAATAAACTTCATATTACACTGTGGAAACTTCTCAAGGGTCTAGGCAAAACTGGTCACACTGTCTGGAACAAACATTTTTTTTTTTCCCATTAGATGCTGGGTTTATCTAAGCCAATCTTAGCTGGACCAAAACCCAGATATTTTTAAAGTTGTTTTTATACTAAAAAAAAAAGGATCCTCCAGCTAATATGGGTTTGCTGTGGTCTGTCAGTCTGAAATGATGTATTCTGAGTTCTGAATGTCAAAACATGTGACATTTTTGAGCTGACATTTTGGAGACATCATTTATTCATGAAAAGTTCAAGTACATTCAACTTTCCATCTCTTTTTGGCATGCAGCCAAACCCCTGAAATTTCAAACTGGGCAGAAAGTCTTTATTTTTGTTGTTGTTATTGTTGTTATTGTTATTACTATCATCATCACCACCGCTGTCATCATCATCATCACCCTCCTATTTAATTCTGGCTCTGTAATTGAGTTCTGACACATGTCCCAGGACCAGCAGGGTCAGCAGCCAGAAAAGACACAATGCTGTAAGTGACTGGGAAGGTGTGGATTTAGGATAACTCTCATTGGAGCCTCGATGGTGCTGTTGAGTCAGCTGTTCATGGCCACACCAACCTCTTAACTTTTTGTACTGCTTTTTCCCTTTTTCTCTCAGCCCCACCGATCAGGACATCTTTAGGGCAGCAATTTGTTTAATACAACAGTGACCCACAGTGCTGCTGTGACCTGTAAACCTATGGAAGTAGCACTAAGTGCTATAATAAGCACTAAGTGGAAAGTGCTATGAAGTATGTATTAGTGAAGAAGGTAGGTCTCAACACAGAAAGAGCAGAGGTGCTTGGTGCATTGTGTCGGCCAAATTCCAGCACGGCTGTAATTTAATGCATTAATGCAGTGCCTGTAAAGCTTTACTCGTGTGGAATGGAGGCTGAATTATTTGAAAAGAACTTGCAGCCTTCCAGCTCCAGAGTGCTAGGATAGGGCAAAATCAGGCAAGACGTGATGGCCCTTTTTCTCTTCTCCTTTCCTCCGGTTTCCATAACATTGTCTGGTGTCTCGATTCATGGGACACGGGACACGTCTGGATTCATGGGACATTCAGCATGCATGGAACTCGATGCTGTGCAGCTATTCCCTATCACCCCTCCATTCCTGGTGGCAAACGGTGCTGTCGCCACGGTCGGGTCACTGCTTCTGGGGACAGCACACATCGCTTGCAAGTGCTGTGAACTCTGTGTCCAGCAGCATCCGAGAGCAAGTCAAGCCAAAGAGACTAGCAGACCCGCTGGGTAGAGAAGCCCACGAGCCAGGCACAAGCGTCGCAGCTGCAGTTCAGAGGGAGCCTGGGTGCGGTGGATTCAAAAGGGAGGCTTTGTAGCCTCTCTTACTCCTACCCAGAGGGGGTTTCTGGTTGCCATGCCTGCCCATCCTGGTTAATTAGCCAGCTCCACCCTGGGGTGTAAGCAAAATACAGAGGAATATTTCTCCCTCTTTGAAAGAGGCTGGAGAGGAAGAGTGGCCAACGCACCTTAATTTATTTTTTATTCTTCAGTTCTCAATGCTTTGCTTTGTTTTTCTTGAAGCAAAAGGAAATACTGTCCTGAGAGACTAATGCTCCCTGGAGTGAGCAGTTCTAGCTCTTGATACGGCTTTGGACAATATCCTCAGGGTCTGCGACTGCTGGCTTCACAGCCCCCTTCCTCCCTCTTCACGCATGGCCAAGCCCTTCCTCTGCCACCAGCTTCTTCTATTTGCCTCACACCATGTTCTCTCTTTATACCTTTTCTACCCCTGCTCAAAGGCATTTATTATGGCCTTTGCAATGAAATGTCACTCTCCTGTCACTTTTTTTGTTCCTTGCCTGCACTTCTTGCACCTCTGGCTAAAAATTAGCAATAGAGGTGCTGTGGTTTAAATGATTTCTTATGTAAACTGTCCTAGCACAACAGAGATCTTGCAGATAGTGGGATAACGCGAGGTAGCATTATTACTTCCTCTCACCGTGGGCACATATCATACGGAGATGAATTCCCTAATCATACGCCAAATGGGCAGCAGGCGTCACTGAGGGCAAATATAAATCTTTGGCTATGTTTCTATGGGAAGCTTGGGAAGACTTAGCTCTAGCTGCTATCAAGAGAATTAATTCCTAAACAACCTGTACCTCCAGCACTCCAATGACTCTGCTCCAGCCGAGGTGGCAAACTCTCCATGAGACAGCACTGCCTGTGTGTGTATGCTCCCCTTTCCTTCCCAAAGCTTTCAAGCCAGGCTGTGCCATCCAGCGGGACACTAGCTTCATCGCATTGAATCTCAAGACAGCTATATGGAAAATCTATAGTATGCATTCCTTGCCCTGGGCTGGGTTGTGATGGGTACATACTGCCTGGCTACCTACATGAGGGACCTTGAAGAGCTGCCCTGTAAAAGTTTGCCCTGCGAGAATGGGGGCATCCAAATGTTGGAGAGTTTCTGGGCTCTGCGCTGGAGTTTCGTAGGTGGGAACGTGGTGCTCAGAGTCCAGGGAGGGACACGTGGCACTGCTGCCCTCAGTGTTTGCACCTGAAGGGGGGTTGTAGTGAGGTGGGTGCTGGTCTCTTCTGTCGGGTGGCTGGAGATAGGACGAGAGGAAATGGC
>JAVJGG010000027.1:19307128-19318819 GCA_035590195.1 Aviceda cuculoides
CCAGGGAGGTGGTTGAGTCACCATCCCTGGAGGTGTTCAAAAAGCGCATAGATGAGGTACTCTGTAACATGGTCTAGCGGGCAGGGATGATGGTTGGACTCGATGATCTTGTAGGTCCTTTCCAACCTAAATGATTCTATGATTCTATGAACGTACGCTGCAGTGGCTCCTCTGATGCTGAGACACTCGGGCTGCTCGGGTCAGAGATTTGTGTCCCTGGGTGCTCTGTATGTGCGTGTGTGTGGGGGGGAGAACAAGCCTGCAGCTATGCTGCAGAGCCGGTGGAGATGGCTTGAAGTGATGGGTTGGGACACCGGTACGGATGGGCCCTTCAGAAAGCATTTGTGAGCAGTGAGGTTGTGCCTCGGCTACGCGGGTCGCTCTCAGGCACACGCTGTGGTGCCTCGATTCCTGCTTAAGGGAAGGCAGTTGCTATATTTAGCGTAGGGATTTGTGGTCAGTGGGGATTTGTCTCCATGAGCAAAGGCTCCACTAACAACCCCTTCTTCCACAGGGCTATAAAGTACCACTTGCCTAGTCCCTAGTGTTCCGCTTCAGGTTCTTTAATGCATTGAAACTGGTATTTGCTCTATCTAACATTATGCTCAGAGGCCCTTTAGCCTCCATCTGTAACTCTGCTGGTTAGTGGAGTGAAGCAGGCACTGAATAATGCGAGACCTTCCCCCTCCCATAACATTATGTACCTGCTATAGTTGATGAGATTACTACCCCCTTCGCACCCCAAATCCACCCAGCTGAATCGGGCACTAGCCACTTACCTCCATACACTGCACCCATTCCCCAAATCCAGTCCCACTGTGGACTAAGCTCAGGAGAACACCTAAGCTCATTTAGTTGGAAATGCACCTTCTGCCAATTGCCTTGGAGCTGGGGATCTGCAGCTGGAGCTAGGGATTTTCCCTGTTTAGAAGACACAGCCTCAGAAGAGTATGTTCCTTCTCATTTGGTATCTCTGAAATAGGACGATGTGATGTCTATTGAAAAAAGAGGCTCTGGATACACTGCCTGTGAGATTATATTGTAAGCTGATAAGCATACTTACCTACAGCAAATGCCAGCCCTATTAAGAAGCATTATATACAGATGAGGGATTAAAAGCTTAGAAAATATTTGTCTAATATTTTACTGAGGGTGTATTGCCATTACTCAGCAACTGACTCCCAGCAAAGCACATCCAAGCAGGAAGAATATGGCTAATAAATATACCACCAGAGGAGGAAAAAGGGTGCTTGGGTGACTCCTGCACCCTGCAAAGCCTGTCCAAACCCCCTATTGTGCACAGGCAATGACAGGAGGGTAAGACAAAAATTTGCCCTCAGACCCTTTAGGTTCATTCTGTGAGTCATCAGGTTGACAGCGTTTGAAATACTTTCTGTTAAAAAAGAGAGAAAGAAAGGGGTGTTTGACATAGGTTTGACACTCTAGTACTTAAACACGCTGATTGTGACAATTTAGCCCTGTGCTTTGAGTTTAAAGATGATGAACAGCCCCTTGACCAGCTGTTAGTGCAGATGGGACAGTGGCAACACCCTTTCTTGGGAAAAAAAGGAGAAGGTGGCAATAAGATCTTAAAGAAAATGTTTCTTTGGAGCCTGGCATGATTTTTGTTCAGACTAGCCTGCTGGGGCAGGTAGCTCAGGCAGAGGTCAGACAGGGTTTGGTGGCGATACTGGTGAGTTTCTGCTGCAGACTGGGACTTCATGTGAGCTGTTGTTAGAGGTGGGTTTAACTCCAGGTTCCCAGCACCTTTGTACTTCTCTTAAATGTTTAAAGCCCACCCCAGAGTTTGGCAGCTTAAAGACATCTGCAAATTGCAATTTATTGCTGCTGCCCTATTGCATTTCTAGACTCTACTGCAAGGCAAAGTCTTTGATAGTGTCAAGCAGTCACAAGCCATAAGGGGCTTTATCCATACATACCAGAGCAAGCCTTCAAATTCAGGCTGGTTGTTTAGCCTGAGACATTAGTTAATCGGTTGGTGTAGTGTAGGAGCCAGCTGTGTATTGCTTTTCTACTGATGTAACAGCCCTGTTACTATTACACTAATAATATATTAGACCTAATTCATTTTCCCTGGTTGCCACCACCTGCTTCTGCTTAGATCAAGGGCTAATGAGCAGTTGACAGTAGTTAATGAGCTTTTGCAGTAAGCATTTCAATTTCTTCACTGACTAAAATTAGTTCTCTCTTCTGGGTACCATGCTCTGCCTCCCTAGGATATTTGGCACCATTATTAGCTCCCCAGTGCGTCAGGGAGGAACCATCTCCATCAGCAAGAGACTGCAGCGGTGGGTGCTATCCAGAACAGCCCTCCTCCACTGAGCAGGGGAGCTGTGCTTTAGCCCACAGCTATCCATACTGGTCTATAGACCAGTTCAGCTGTGGCTGTTTTACTGGTGACATGTCCAGCCAACCAACCCAAGCAGCCCCTGTTCTGTGGCTGTGGTGTCACCTTCCTTACAGCAACAGGCTTTGTAATGGTGCCGGTGGTGAGTCCCGCTCTGGTAGGGCTATTATGGTAACTATTCCTGCGTTGTCCGAGATTTTTGATAATAAAGATTGCTGTATGAATTGCTGATGGGGAAGAGGATCTGATATGTGCCCAGAGATTTAGGAGCTCAGTCACCATTTCCCTGCTCTCCCATAGGTGACATAGGGACCCAGGTGTCATTGCTTTGCTGTGTGCCAGCTGTGAAGTGCTACGATTATAGTGAAATGAGTAACTTGCTGATGCCAGATACCTAAATACCTTTGAAAATCAGTGTGAAATGACTTTCCCAAGATGGATTAGGCACTTGATGGTATCTGTACTTAGAAGTACTGTCCACCTACCTTGCAACTCTGGTCCCAAATAATTTTTCAAACTGGGACAGAGTGTCTTTCAAGCCACAGGGGTGGGATTGCACAACTGAGTCCCGATATTTGGCTGGCTGTGTGAAGGGACCGTTGGGCAGTGGGACAAACGAGAGAAGCTGACCATTCAGGACATACTCCATGCCTGGCCAAGGCAACAAGCTGGCAAGGTTTGCCACCACTGCCTGAATCAATAGTCATAGCATGTCTAGGTTCCTGCAGTTTTATGTATTTCCTGCTTCCCAGGCATTTTATAAAGATTGTTTTCCAAGTTTCTCTTGTTTTTGCAGAATATAGCATGGGGATTTAGCTCAGGTTTGCCTAGAGATAGGATGAAGAAGAAAGTACTTTAATAAGAGATGCTGCTCTGTAATGCAGAGCCCACCTACAGACTGCTTTGTACGGCGTTGCTCAGGAAAGCAACTTCACTTTGTTGCTAAGATTGTTGGAGCGGTAACTTAGTGCTGTGAAAAATCTCTCAGTAAACAGGCTGGCATCTCAAAAATAACTTTTTTTTTTCTTTAAGTTGCGCTCATCCGCATATCAATGTGAACTGTTGTTTGGATTCTCTCCCTCTTCCGAATTTATTGGAGAAGTCTAAAGCATCGCAACGAACGTTTAGATGATTAACCATCCTTGTGATTATGCATGTAAAACTCTGTGGACAGAGTTTCGCTCCCTATAGTGTCAGTTGTGGCTCCCTGAGCCATATGGAGGCTCCGTGGTCCTCTGCAGACTGAATCTAGCACCGTCTGTGGGTCGAAAGCAGTGTCCCTGTCACATTTCTGCCTCTGCTGGAGACTGCCAATGTTCACGCGGCCTCCCTGGAGCCCACAAGCCATCTGCAAAGACATTCCTGGGATGGCCAAAACCCAAGGTTTTGGGGCTGTTGGGACCTCATAGCACAACTGAGTTTACGCTCCACTAAGCTGCTCACAAGCATGTAATTATTACAATACTTATCCCAATGGCTGTGCTGTGATGTCAGAAACATGGAACAATGCTTTAATTAAAAAAAATATTTCACCAAGATGCTAATGATACCCAATACACAGCAGAAGTGTGGGAAGGAGAAAGTGGCAGTACTTCATCAGAGTGAATCTTCTTGGTGGCATCTTCCATGCCAATGTGAAGTCAAAAAGAAAAAAAAAGTGCAAGAAAGAAAAAAGTTTCTGTATCCTCAGTCATTTTTGAAACCACCATCCCACTTCCAGACTCATGTCTGTCTTGTGTGATAGATGTGATAGTGTCTCAAGACATATTAAGAGCATATTCGTTCTCTTTTACTATTCTGCTTTAAGGAAAAAAGACAAATTATGCCTTGTGAAGAAGCCATTTGCTATAAAGTGTAAAAATGCTTTAATATTAATATTTTATAATAAAATTCATGACATATTTATAAACACTCTATCAAGCATTTAAAACTGAACCACAGCTGAGAGCTTGGACCGGAATAAATAAGCAAGGACACAGCTAGTATGAAATATACATCTTAATTTTTATAATTGTGTGTGCTTTATTCTTTACACAAATGGAATGGATGCGCAGAGTATTTACACATAACAGGAGTGTAAGCTGGACAGGGTATTTTGTAAACTCCAGTTCAGATTCTGAGTACCCCACACTACAGCTGGACTGAGAAACATCCTGCTAAAGAGACGCGCACCGGCCAGCACGCCGGGTGGAGCAGCCTGCTGAGTACAGGCTGTTGCACTCGGAAATTCGGACTGTCCAATTCAAATTTAGGCACACAAATCCCGAAATTAAAAGTTTGGTATGCCACTAAGAGCCAACAGTGTTGCCTTTTTTTTTTTTTTTTTTTTTTTTTTCCCCAAAGATCTTGCCTAGGATGCTGGCTACCACCCATCCCCAGAAATGCTGTTTTACACCAGGGCCGGACGGCGTAAGCTGCTAACACGGTGTGAGGGATGATGGATGGTGGCTCACGCTCCTCACCTTAAAGACAGAGTCCCAAAAGGGCCGATGGGGTAGTGGTTCCTATTGCTCTTGGTGAGATGTCAGTGGGGCTGAAGCCTTCTGAAAACCCGTCCGCAGCATTTGGCCCATGGGGTGTCTTTTTGTTCAGCAATTTCACAGCACCTACCTCGAAAGGATCTTGGTCCATGACTTGGCCCTCTGGGTGCTACAGTAATATAAGCAGTAAATAATGACGGGAAGTGCTGAGCTGCTGTATAATCATGTGGCCTTGGTGTTTTACAGTAATGCTAAAAAATAGGTGTAACGGGGGGGACGGATGTGTAACTTCAGGTGGTGTAAATGGGATGGACTCCACTGAAATCAATGGAGTGACTGTGATGTACACCAGCTGAGGATCTAGGCTAGCTATAGGCTGAATAGATTTTAGATGTTATTTGCTGTTAGCTTTGATGCTGATTTGTGCCCTAGAATGGGAACCTTTTTTTTTAACATAATGGTGACCTTATTCTTACTTCTGGACTAATTGACAAGATGTCTGATTTTTAATGGAATTGGAAAATACATTTATTACACCAAGGCATGGGCTTGAGCACATGAATGCAGTTGCACACTGAACCGCATGCATAACATAGTAGACAAAATGTTCAAGAGAAAAAATGTTGAGATTAAAAGCTGTGAAGGATAAAAGACCACTTTCTGTGAACACGGCAGATATTATGGCTTTAAATCTGCAGCTTAAAAAGAAGATTGTGACTTTTTTCATTAACACTGTTTTTCCTGCAAATAGCCTCATGTGTTGTCACTCGCTGAATCCTCTGGTCAGGGATACAATTAGAAAAACAAAAAATAAATTATAAGAAAACCAAAACAAAAATACAGTTTGACTGAGTGCTGATGAGCACGTAACAGTGAAGGTGTAACACCAACAAATTCTCCATAGAAAACTGATATAAATAGGTAAGTGGACATTGTATAACTAGGACACTCTTGCTGGCTCGTAGTGGTTATTAGCTCAGGTTTCACACTGCTCTCCAGGATGAGGATTTGAAATTTCAGTGCAACGGAGAGATTTCTTATCCTTGACTTTCACAGGGTGGTTCCTAGGACCCTATCCACACCGGAGCATCAAACCATGCTAGCTACAAACACAATTACATCACAGAATATTTATCTAGAAACAGCCTTTACTACCAAAGAAATTACAAAGCGCTAGCATGGACAGGGTACCTCTGTAGGAAGGGGGAATTAAGCAAGAAAGAGGCTCTTTCACTGGTCGAAGGTCAGACCGTAAGACCAGTAAAGAGTGCCGTTTCACTGAGCCCTGTTAGCAAGCTCCCCATGAGTCAGTGCATGGAAGATGTTTTGTGGCAAGGAGAAATAAAGAGGTTGTAATATTGCACATCTGCACAAAGCTAGCGAGATGTCGTGATCATTCATGGGTGGACAAAAAGCTGTGATAATTTTGGTTCTGCTTAGACCCTACGGTGCTACACACTGTGCCAGAACATGAGAAATAGCACCAGGGGTGTGATCTGGCACTTTTCCTAAAGGGTCCAGCAAGTGCATTTGTCCCATGTTTAGACGCTTGCAAGTCTTCTACATGGATAGAAAAGGAATCTGATAACGCTAAGCTGTGTTAGCACCAATATGGTCTCAGGTGCCAACTGCTGTGGGTTGTGAGTTTGGACTTTTTTTTTTTGCACCAGCTGTAATTTTGCATGAATCTTATGTTTCTCTTCCTCCGCCCACTACCACCCAGTATGATCTGAACAGCTGCAATGCAAAAATGAACTGCAGCTCTGAGGATGCTGAAACATGAAACGCAAAACGTCAACACACAAAACAAACGGGAGTACAAGTCCTAAGGGAAATAAGACCTCTTACTGCTTCTCTTGATGATTTTTTTTTAAATAAATGTTTTATTTAAAAAAAAAAAAAAAAAAAAAAAAAGAAGTGCAATGGCAACTCTAAACTGGAAGCACAAACAGACAGGGAAAAATAAATAATGTTACTACAGTAACCAAGGACTGATGGAAAAATTGATTGTACTCAGCCATAGTGTTACTGTTCACCGTAAAGCACAGCACGTGACAAAGCAAAACAGTTACTAGTAGGATAGTACCATAAAAGGCTGCATGCTGAACTAAGAAACAAAGAAGCAGATGTGATTGATTGCTTAAAAACAGAGCTGAAAATTAGAATGAAGTTCCTGCTTTAGGATACTTGTTTTTTTCAGGTCTGGTGGGCTATTTCCCAACCTGGGGCAATAGTACTTTGCCAGCATGGAAAAATCCATGGCTTCCAAAGATCTGGGGTCACTCTGTGGATTTCTGCAGAATTATCCAAAATCAAAGCTTTCGTTCATGTATATTTTGTAAAAAAAAAGTTTCTAGCCCTTCTGGTTACAAAGCTCTTTTGGAGACTTAACTGAAACCCTTGTTTATAAATCTGCGCTGGCCAGGCAAGAAAAATAGTAGTAAAAGAAGTGTGAACTTCTCAAAGTTACCGTAGTAGGGCAGTAAGTGAGGCCACTCCAGAGCCACTAAAATGCCCGTATTTTTAACCCTGTCACTGCTGGTGGCTATAATACAAACATCCAGCCAGTCGCGCTCTCCGCAGAGGTTGGCTGGAGATACCTGTCAGCTTGACAGGGCGTAGAAATGTAAGCTTCAAATAGACAAGCAGCTGAGGAGTCTATTTAGCATTTGCCCTTAAAACGTCCTTAAACATTAGGGCTGCTGTAGCCACCAGCTCATAAGCATCGGACTCCTGCGGCGCAGCAGGCAGGAGAGTGTGGGTTTTATAGAAAACTTGGTCCAGCAGCAGCAAAGGCAATTCAGTTTGCTATCACGATATCTCTTGCTGTTGTCCCCTTGTGTGTCAGAGTGAAGAATGGCATCGGTATGCAAAGGAAGGGCAATGTGAAATGAGAAAAAAAATACCTCCTCCCCTTCCATGCACCCCAAACTGCAATTCCACAGACTTTCCCCAAATCTCTCACAAATGTCCATTGCCTCAGTTTTTGCTTTTAAGACCCTTGTTGACTGTGAAATGAATGAAGATACAAGTTAGTTGGTGTAGTTTCCTACAAACAGAGGAAAGATCGAAAGCTTTTGGTATTTCCTTTAAAGAAACAAGAAGAATCATAAAACATTTTGGGGGTGAAGTATGACTCCCTCCAAGAGAGAAATTATTAACTGCATTCAAGCACTGACATTTTGCTTCTGAAAAATCACCCATTTCAATTTAAAGATGCATTATCCTTTTGCGTTCAGAAAAGGTCCTACAGGGCAGTCAGTTCAAGAGATCTTTCCATAGGAGTTCATCATGATTAAATAGAGGCAAGGGAGAGGATTAAATTGAGAGAAAAACAAGCTGACAACTACAATTTAAGGAATTATCTTGCTTGTCATTAATAGTAGAGAATCTGTTCAGGAAAAGGGATAATGCAACTTGATGGTCCTCTTTACATTTTACAGTCGCACAAGGGTGTAAATATTTAATCTTTCACTTAATTAATCTTTACAAAATATCTCACAAAAACATTTTTACCTATAGAAATTAGTTTCTATACATCAATATATTTTTATTTTTATAAATTATTCCATCTTTAAGTGCCTTCTATCAATATAAATGATAAAATAGACAATCAAAAATTTTAAAGCTTTTCCCAGTTGTATCCCTCCTTGTCAACATAGGTGCTGTGAATCCTCATACGTGTGTGTCCACATGGGAATGTGTTTGTGTGCATGTGTGTCTGATGTAAAATGCTTCCATCCTCTCCCACCCCCAAACTCCATTAAAATAAACTATATTGTTACTAGTTCCTGATGCAATAGTGTTTCCAAAGGGGAAAAAAGAAATGCTTGACTTGCTTTCAGAAATCAAAAGATGTGCATAGTTACCGGAGTCGAGGTGTACCAACTACAAATGTGCAATGACAAGCTTAGAATAGGATCCACCTCCCAGTCAAGTCAAAGAGCGTCCTACCAATGACTTCAGGAGGAAGTGGACCAAATACTCTGAGCTTGATTTTGCAAGGTGCATGTGGCCCTGATCTAGCAAAACGTTTAAGCCCGTGCTTAGCTTTGAGCACATGAAGAGTGCTACCGGAATTGATGGGACTGAACGGCACAGGGAAGGATCACAAGTGACTCCAAGTCAACGGGCTACTCGTGTAGGGATTGGGGTCCAGTGCTGAGCGCCTTGCAGGATCAAGCCCTATATGAGGTTCAAGAGCTGGGAACTTCTCTTTAAAGCAATCAACACACTGAGCTCAGCCATTGAAATCGATCGAAATGTCCGCATGGGCACAGGAGGTGGCTAGCTCCCCTTGACAGAGGGTCTCCATGTCAGAAGTTTATGCCTACAACTGGTGCTCTGAGCACACAACAGATTTGCTTTATATGGTAGAAGTCTTTTTGTTCCTACCCTTTGACCCATCAGTGTCCTTCATGGCTTCAAACACTTTGTGTTGTACATTCATCAAAATTCACATTGACTGCAAAGAACATAAATGCAACAAAAACAGGAAAGCCTCCAAATAGTATATTATAGTTTTCTTCTAAATATTCTCCCGTCGTAATCAGAGGTGCAGTGGCTAATTTATAATTTTTCCTTTGAAGGAATCCAGATGAAAGGCCCAGATTGTTCTTCAATTACAAGTTTGCATTGATTATATATATCTTCTAAGCTATCTCCTTGGACAATAGCTGCAGTAAGAACATATCAATATTTCTTTTAATTGTTACATTCTACAGCATCCAGTGTCAGATATTGATGAAAGGAAAAGGAATAACACACTGTGATGTTGTTGATTATGGAAAAGGCATACCCCTGCACATGGCAACAAAGTCAAAACCAATGGCACCTTCCCATGACACAGACCCGTCCCACTGCTTGTAGTGAGACAACTGAGCTAGGTTAGTTTACAGAACAGCAGCTCTGTCCCACGGGAGGGCAGAATGGCAGGCTCCCACTGTTACAAGTCAAGCTTTACATTTCATTTGATTTAGAAGCTACTTCAGCAGTGAGTAGCAGCAGATTTGCAACCTATTCTTTTCCTGACCTAGTTACAACAAACCCACTCTTGGCTGCAAAAGTTAACTAGAACAGGTCCAAAGTGACAGAAGATAAAGCAACCGTAACACAAAGCACGGTGTCTATACTCCTAAATTCCTTGCCCTCCCCCAGAAGAAATCTGGACCTGCAGTCCACAGTATGTGCACTGTCAGCATGTGGAGGGGCAACTGGGGGCTTCTGAGCGTTATCCACAAATACCAGTCCCCTGAGTAGGGAGCTGCCTAAACTAAGGTCTTAAATCTTGCTCTTTTCCAGGTCAGGAAGAAGATGCCTTTCTCTTTCCCTCTCATGATCTGTAGCTTGAGCTCTTGCCTTGAGGCTAGTGAGGAATTCTTTGGTCTGTACAAATGCAATAATGCAACATCTGTACTGATTTCATTAAAAGCAATTTTGGGTCAGAGAGGGAATCAAATTCATGCAAAACTATTCCTTCAGTGCATCAAAATTCTGAGGAGTTGAATGCCTCAACTGCCCTTAAGTTTCAGGGAAACAATAGTCCCAAGCCAGGAGTCCTTACTGTGGGCACACTATGCTGATATGCAGCCTTGGCCAGAGACAGAACCGATCCAGTTGTTTTGCAATAAAAGACTATATCTTGGGAAAATAATTGTTTACAATAAAAACATACCTGTAAAATATTCTCCAAATTCTTGTTCTAATTTAATTGCTCGATCATAGGTTTTCTTCGCTTGCTCCTCTGTAAGACGTTTATTCATTTCCCTAGAAACACACATGAAGTCATCGAAAAGTTTAGATTCTTGATGGAACAGCTTTCTAAAAGATCCATTCAACTGAATCACAGGTGGATTGAGATCAGTACAACAATCAAGTGATGAAATTCTTCCACCAGTTCATGGGCAGTTTCAGGATTTTAAATTTAATTTCATTCTTATGTAGTATAAACCTACATTTCCAGACTATTTCCCATTTCTCCACTAAATTTTTATTTTGGGTTCACTATTCTACATTCCCAAACAAAATACGAGGCCCAAATCTGGTAACTGCTAACTGAGATGGACTGGTGGCATCAGGAACCCATGGGTAAATCTGGGAGCCAGGAGGTCTCAAGGTCTGAGCGCTCAGAGCACTCCTGCTTCCAGAGCTGAAGCTCCTTCAGGAACCTCTCAATCTCCCAGGCCCACAGGTGGTTATCTCAGCTGAATAAGGTTGTGCAAACTGCTGAAATGGAAGCTGAGTTTTGACTGAGGCTGGGGCTGTGGAAGTGAAATCATGATTAAAGGCAGGATTCAGCACACTGAAGCTCCTGACCCTGTAGAAGGAATCTCAGAGTCATTGTAAACCCTGTAGGGAAGCCCCAGAAGGACCCAGCATGTCTTCCAGGGAGAATTCTTGGTTCAGGTGGGGGCATGAGTTCCAGATATCATAAGAAATCAAACTGAGTCTTTCCAGCTGGAAAAGCTGAGTTATTTATTTATGTTAACTAGAGAGATTCTTATTCAAGTGTGTCTTGTAGATTCTAAAACGTACAGGGTACCAATAAATGTAAAAACATAGACAGTGTCAGTAACATTCTGTTATTGCCAATGTTTTGTAATTTGATGGAGTATTTCTGTTTCAACAGAGGCATTATTTAATAACTTTAAGAAATGAGTTGTCTTGCCCATCCATGCTCAGCTTTTAATACCACTGTACACTTGCAAAGAATCAATTGTAGAATCACAGAATGGTTTGAGTTGGAAGCGATATTAAAGATCACCTCGTCCAACCCCCCTGCCATGGGCAGGGACACCTTCCACTAGACCAGGTTGCTCCAAGCCCCATCCAACCTGGCCTTGA
>JAVJGG010000027.1:19323445-19366862 GCA_035590195.1 Aviceda cuculoides
CCGTTGGCCTTCTTGGCCACCTGGGCACACTGCTGGCTCATACTCAGCCGGCTGTCAACCAGCACCCCCAGGTCCTTTTCCACCAGGCAGCTTTCCAGCCACTCTTCCCCAGTTTCCCACAATTCAGAAAGCAGTGGGGCAGGCAACCCCTTTTTTCCTACTCGTTTGCTGGGGAAACAGAAGAGAAAAGGGGCACTGGGACAGGGTCACAACCCCATGCAAAACCCCTGAGCTCTCTAGCAGTTTTCTGTTTGATGCCCATGAATTTTTCAGCTTCACCTTTTTTCCTGCTCTTAGTATGCCCCATTTCACCAGTGCACAGACTGAGGGCTAGATGAGTTTGCAAGTCAACATACACGGTGTCCTGGTAAAATAACTTGTAGTGCATCACCTTGAACACGCAAATTTTCCTCAAAGTGGCACTACATCACACTGAAGAACAGCTTTGCAACATGGCTGACTCCAAATGGAGTTAAAACAAACTTGGTTCTGTAGCAGTGACTGACGTTGGGCCCCATTCCCAGCTACCCAGATGCAAACAAGAAGAGCAGAAATAATAACTGCATGCTGTCTTCTTGTACCAGGAATGAGCTTTACCCTGAGCAGCTATTATTTTTTTCCTTTCATTAGGAATAAATAAATTAGAAGGCAGTGAGTAATATATCTTTAGGAAATGTTCACAGACTAGGTCTGATAATTACTCTTCCCACATGAGGGGTATTGGTAGGCTTCTTCTCTGCAGTGTCCTCTCTCAACAGTCCTACAGGGTCAGAATTGCAGTGAAATAAGACAACTTCTTCATGACAGGCCTCATCTCTCTTATCTCCATGCCCTCACAATTTGTTGACTGCTCTCTCTGACCACCCACCTCTCACCCTCCTCTGTCTGATTCTTCTCTGTTCCTGAGTCATCATTTTTCTAGGGGAGATTTGCTGCAATGACCTGTGCGATGGGACGTACTATTGCTATAGGATAGCCTGGAGATCCAGAGAGTAACCAGCTGGACTCAGGAGGGCTTTAAGTCCCCACAGGAGATATGCTGATATACCATGGCCATGTAGTAGTGGAACACACAGTCAGGTTAGAGTTGATATGCCATCGTGGCCATCTGAAACAGTCATTTCCAGCTGGTAACCAAAGTTGCTAGTTGCCCAAGGTCATGCCTTCAAATGTCACGTCAGCACACACCAATGAATCCTTAGCAAGTGGAATTAGGCCCTTTGGGCACCAGATCCTGGATTTTAAAGCCACTTCCATTTGGCATAACCTAAGATTGGCTTCCTTTGCTGCTGAATGGCATAGCTCTCCCACGGGCAGAGAAGGAAGATGCTGCCTGCATCTTCTCCACCAGGCAGCAGCTGTTGGACGTACCAGTGATGTGTGGGGAGCTCCAGCCAACAGGATGTAGGCTGGATGCTGCTGGGGTGAGACAGGAGCTTGCCCAGATAGAAACCACTCTAGAAGGAGAGTGCCTGCCATGGGCAATTTTTACCCCAACACTACTTTTCCTTCCAGGAATCTATGTCCCAACTAACTTCCTCAAACCATTTCTATCCATTTTCTTGCACCTCAAAACATGCACTTTGTTTCAAGCTATTGCACAGCAACGAGGAACTGGCTGCCTGGCCTGTCTTATGATGAAATTTGGGAACTATCTTTTGTGGACCTGCCCCAAATGTTTAGCTGCAACTGGGCACCCCTGTTAAGTCTCCTGTTTGGGACAGTTCATCAGGCATGGGATGTGCTCTGCCACCAGCCTAGATTCTCCTCTGGGCTTTCACCCTGAGCTCACCCTGAAATAAACTCACTTGGAGGATTTGATTCATGCAAACTTGTGAAAATTTAACCTATTGACTCATTCCTGATTGTGAAGTCAGTCTGGGGAAAGAGCATCTTATATTTCAAATATAAAATCCTCCACCGGTCCTCAGTAGAGGACACATTAAAAATAAAGTTGTTCAGAATTGGATTTTGGTAGTTCCAGAGCGCCTACTGTTTTCTTGTGACTCTGGCAATTGCTTTCCAAGGAAACCTTTGCAGTACAAGAGAATACAAACTAATTTACCATTTCTGAATTGCATAAGATTAGCTGTTTTACTGAAACAAACCAGTGTTTATTAACAGAGCTCAACTGCTATGCGCTATATCAAGACTAGTAAATATGAGGTATGATACCAATGATTACCTGAATGTATGCGGGTGCTTAGCACAAGTGCTGAGTGACTGGTGGAAAACTTGATTTCCTAAGCAAATGGCTTGAAAAAATTAAACAACTGGATGATTTAGTAAGCAATCTATCATTTTAATTACCTATTATTACATTTCCAGTCATTTATTTAATGCCTTGTATTTTTTTCTTTTCAACATTTCCAGAAAAAATAGTTATATTGGTTCAATTTTGGGCTATGACTAATAATTACCCAGAATGTACAATCTGCCTCTTAGCTATATGACCACATGGAGTGTGTAATTCCAACCAAATCAGGTTGCAGGGTTGGGACCTCTACCTACAGAGAATCAGTGACATTCAGTGTGAGTGCCTAAGGGCTGAAGGTCTATCTTACCTTTTCGTGAAGACCTCAATATGCATTAGGAAATCCGTACTGCCAAAATTAAGGGCTCAACAAAATTTTTGGGACTATTTCTTAGACCTTCATACAGGCGTGCAGAAATGCAAGTAAAAATTGTGACCTTGTAAAGAGGATGTCTTTGGCAGATTTGACTAGAGCTGTGGAGTAATTTTACTCTTAAGAGATCATCAAGAAACTGCCCCTCCCTGCTGAAATAAACTTCTTGTCACTGAACTAAATAATCCTGACTTTCACAGGCTACTCAAAGCCAGGTTTGGTTTCATGTCCCAGAATACATCCCCCAAAACAACCTTCCTTCCTTCTCTTATAAAGGTTGCCAGTTTTCTTTTATAGCTTTGTACTCAAGACGTGGTTGTAAATTTGAATTCCAAGCCATTTGCTCCAACCATCTTTTTAACATTAACAAAAGAGTAGCAAGGAGAGAAACAAAATAAAAGAAACAAACAGAACAAGCAATGCAAAGTAAAAGGACTCTAATGAAAGCAGTAACTTACTGTAGCTACTTTCACTATCGCTGGCATTAGAAGAAACATGTTCTGCAAGAACAGTACAGCAAATTAAAGAACATAACCAAGCACCACAAAGCTGCAGAAACTTAAAAGAACTGCCACAGTCATGCAAAGGTAGTTGTGCAGAGAGGAAATAAAAACTATGCAGTGGCATCACCTGAAAACTCTCAGATAATTTAATACACAGGTAAAATGAAAGCTTTCTCTCTTGTGGCATTTCAGAAAGAGACTGTATGTATTAGCTAGTGATATGCATCATGGCAATGCCAGGTCTTTTCTTGATGAGACAGTGAATGACATCTCAGATAACTTAATTTCAAATTATATTATGGTCCACTTGCATGTCACTGGAAGTCTTGAGTAATTTCATGAAAACTGAGTGTCTGCTCATATTATTCTGCACTATCAGTAACGGGCATCATTAATGCATTGGAACTATTCCCGCTAAACTTCTAACCTATGTTCATCTTTAATCACTGTGCACTATCCCAAAGGGTTAAAAATTAACATGAAAATGGTTTTGATATCAAATATTGTAACCGTAACTATTTTACCCTGTCGAAAAAAAAGAAGACAAAGCCAATGACAAAACTAAGAAAATAAATGGAATGAATATTTTTTCAGACATTGTCTAGCCTCAGGATTTGAGCTGGAGTATAAAAACCTTTACCAGAGCAGTCTGGATAGGTGAATAGGGATATACTAACTATCATGATGGTATCAGGCTTGTGGTTTGGCAAGTCTGGTGTCCTGTTTCTATTATCATATTATTTAAAGGAAGGTGCAACCTATATCATGTGAAGTTGCTGTTCCCAAACTGTAGCCAGCAGACTGTTTATGGTCAGTCAGACCATGCCAAATGGTCTCCAGGAGGTTTGCAGAACCACATTAAATGGTAGTTTTAGTAGTAGCTCTGGTAGAAATGCTGATTACTTTGCACCTGAAAGATCATTTGACAGTTGAAACTTTTCAGCTGGTCCAGGACATTTAGAAGCCAATGCTATAATGGCTATACAGTCGGGAGCCACACTGGCTTAATGAGAAAGACACAGTGGTTAAATGGAAAATGGGTACAAATAAGTAAGTCACCTCCTGACAAACCCCAGGAGCCAAAATTTGTCCAATATTTGTCATTAAAACCAGTGGGCAGATTAGGCTGTGGGTGATCCACAACACTCACCTGCAACTGCCTCTAAAAATTCCCAGTGAAAGAAGGAACTCATAAAAGCGAAGAATCCCCTGGGATGAACCCAGAGTAGACCATGCATGGATGTCATGAAGGATGACTGTGGGAACAGTGCCAAGACCACCTCTTCTTTGCAAGGTGCTGTGTGTCCCCCACATACCAGTCTAATGGCTTAGGGTTCATAGAGTGGGCCTGACTGGGTTACTGGAATGGCAGAAATGAGAGGCGATGATATCTGATAAAAATAATAATGGAAAACTTTGATCTTGGGCTTAGTAAGAAGCTTTAAAGAATTAAGCTTACATTTTGAAGAAAACAGCATATTGCCTTTTGGACATTTCTTAGCAAGTTAACAAGGGTTGTCTCAAACTGATCTGCTATACAGGACCCTGAAGAACTTTATTAAACAAGAAAAAAATATCCTTCATAGTAAGAACTGTAATTTAAAAGGCATATCTGAGTCGAATATTAGCAAAATTTGGATGGGTGGGAATGTCTAGAGGTGTGTCAGTAAATGAAAGCTAGGTCCAGTATTAATAGAGAAACTAGAGCCTATATAATATCTCCATGCTACTTTTCCCTTAGCAATTTGCAGAATTCAGTTATGTCCTTTCAAATGATTGGACATTATGGAGATTTGCCTTTGTAAGGACATAGATATTCAGGAGGGTTATCAGATTGTAAATGTTCTACCTCTCTTTAGGCAGTGAAGGATTTCCATTTGCTGCTAATGAGCTGCTAGGACACTTTACTTAAAGCAGCAGAACTGTTAAAATGCAGGTGGCAGCTACATTTGCCCTCTATCACTGACAAAACTAGTCTTGCAGAACTGTTCTTTGTACAAGAGATGAAGCTTTCATCTTTAAATTGCGAGCTGCTGTATGGCTTAAATTTAAACCATTAAAAAGTGCCTTCAACAAATCACTCGGAAACAGAATAATCTCTAAAATTGTGTGCATGGATGTGCATTCCTGCAATTAAAAAGCACACACAAAACAGTAGGCGATGCGGTGTTAGCATTCACACACATTTTGCTCCGATTACTTGGCGCTTAAGAGAAAGGATAAGAACTGAGGAAGAAGCAGCCAAACACATGCAAGTGGCATTTTCTTGAAATTATTTAGATCTGGATACAGAATATAATGTAGCTATTTATATAGAAATCAGCTGAAAATATATTTAACTCTATACGACTTTTTCTGGTCTAACTTTCAAGGAAGCAAAATGGTTTCTGAACAATTATCTATCTGACACGTTACACATTCTGCAATGCCAAGTCTTGAGACAGGATTGCTGCATCAGAAAAAGAAATTGATTAAGGTAGCATAACAGAGAATAGGTTGCTAATGGTGAAATGGGTCCAAAATTAGCTTTGGAAAAGCTAATGGTCTTCTCTAGCCTGCAAATGACTTCTTCCATTAATAACAAATACTAATCTAAAATCCAGCAAAGTAACACACACTCCCATGCAAAAAGCTGAAAATGCAGAAGCAACAGCATAAAATAATTGTCTATTGATCTCCTCAGGATGTGATCAAGTTAAAATGTTCAACTTTCCCTTTAGATGGAGAGGGAGGGATTGTTGCTGAAAAGAGCAGTCTAGGCAGCAAAACGAGTTCTAGGTATGCTACTCTACAGAACTGCCATGATGGGAACAATAACATACTGTCAGAAACAAAAAGTATTATTACAAAAGAAGTGAAAGTGTCTGCTTGATACACTGTATGTTATTTAATATCATCATGCAGAACAAAACGATTGAAACATTTTTGATGCATTCACAGCTGGGTAACAAATAAAACTCTATCTTGTGCATGCTAGGAGTGGAGGGTCCTCAGAGAAGGAACAGAAGCCAAAACAAAACAAAACAAAAAAAGATTTACAGTGACCATTCCTGGGAACTTACTCAGAGTCTTTGTTCCATAACCGTCGTCACCTAATCCGGGGATGTCCTGCACGGAAGTCCCCAGAGAGAGCAATGAGAAAGGAAGAACAGCCGCAGAAGAGGAAGGAAGAAGTCAGTGGAGTTGAAATGGATACTACCATGACTGACCATGTCGATTGAGCAATCTGGATCCCTGCTTTTTCTTTCTGAAACAACGTTAGACCCATATTCTATGGGAATGCAGCCAATGAAAGAGGCAGTGACCACGATACATGGCTTTTGGAGCTGTGAGGAAGAAGGAACAACCAGATAAATAAAGTTCCAGAAACGATCCTCACCAGATAAATTTAGGAGAGAATTATTAAGAGAAAAAGTGAATATTTGGGCTTGGAACTAGCACATAGTTTTAATAGTGCTGGTTCTCTGTAGAATTTAAGCAAGCAGTAAATGCCTGGGGAGGTACACATTCCAAGATCTGATTTACTTCTTTAAGCTTTTAGCATGGTTGCTTCATTTAATCGTTAAACTTTCAGCGAAGCTGCCCAGGGCAATCAACGTGGACAATGTCAAAGGCAAAATAGAGATTATAGCAGACCTTTTAAAAAGTAATAATTTAGTTTAGTATTGTGAAAGAAACCACATTTGCCTTATTTTGAGCCAGTTCTGATCTGGGAATATTTAATCAGAGAGAAGTTTGGATTTACGACAGGTGCCATAACAACTTTGAGGAGCCACATTTGCTCTTCCAAAAGTTAAGGTCACTGTTTTGTTCTTCTGAAAGTTATGTTTCCAGGGGTGGAAGGACCAGCTGGATCCAAACTGCAGTCACACATTGGTCACAGTAGTAATACCTCTCCTGCCTGCCTACGACAGATATTTGCCTAGATGTGTGGGATACTGGTATCATGCGTGTCACCCATTTTTTGTGCTGCTGCATGTGACATCGTCTCCAAGAGGTTACTTACGTTCTGGATCACTTGTTTCCTGCTCACTCTGCTCCTTGCTCTTGTAGAATGGGAATTTTCGTGAAAAGATGAAGTTCTTTTTACGCTTGTCATTGAATGACTGTGAAGGAGAAAAGGCATGGGGCAAAAACAGGGACGTCTAATTGTTGTCACACTCATGCTGACAAAACAACTAGTTTGTAAAAGTGGAGAGAACTGTAGTGACTCAAATCGGTCCAAACCGAGTGGCTGCAAAGAATCAGAGGTGGTTGCGGTGAGGTCTGCAGCTTGAAGGCAAAGCCCCTGGAGACTAGATCGATCTGATTACAGAGGTCTCAAATCACAGCCTTCAGCTGCTTATTTGGAAACTATCGCCTTTGGCTTGTTCAGACGAAGAGCTACAGATGGCTCAGCATGCTTTCAGCTCAAGCCACTCATCTTTAATCATAGCAGACTGTGCACAGGATTAATTAACTGGCTGAAAAAGAATAGGCTGCAAAGAGGAAAGCAGGAGCCTTTGATTTGCTTGTAGTAGGTATGTGAATTCAGCCCCGTGCCAATTAAAATCAAATATTTTTTTTCTGGTAACTGCTGCTGGTTTCATAGTGTTTCATTTGGCCTCTTAATCGACAGCTTCTTAAATCTGTTTTATTGTGCTTTTTTTGCATAATTAAAAAACCACTTTGTTTTATTTTATATATGTATATTTACTCATTCCCCAGGTGCCTCTGGATATGCTTTTAGTTTTATGTGATTTAGAGATGGAATTCTGCTGATAAGCAGTATTTCATTGCATGTTGAGCAACATATATCGCTTTAATTTTTTAAATGGGTAGTTAATATGGAAGAAATTGGGTTTTTTTACACAATAAAACCTTTGACTTTATAGACAGTCACAAGGGCTCATAGCAGTGTACTATGTAAAAGCAGGATATGCTTAGCTGGAACATTTATTTCAGATACTAAATGAGGAATTAGGGTCCCTATACAGTCAATTGAGAGAAGCTGGCATTTCCAGAGGGCACCTACGCTGAGCTGCAGATAGTGCTTATCTGAAATGATCTGCCTTGTGGGTCTGACAATGTCCTACGCTGCTTCCTATACCCAACGCATGCGACGCCTACGTGACTTTGCAAGTGATCACCTCCAAGAGAGCAGAGACCTTCTTAACTCATTTAAAGGACTAATCTCATGTGTTTGTCATTGCTCGAATAAAATATAGCCAGTATTTGGCTCCAGTTCTGAAATGGAATATATTTACAGTTTCAGAACATAATTCATTTTCTTACATTTTGGAAGCACAGCATAAAATGTGGTTTAGGGTATGTATTTCTGAAAGACATAAAGTTAGGTACTGAAAATCTCTATTAAAATAGTTGTCTACTTGTGTCACGAAAGTTTCATGCCACTTTTACATTTCAAGCATATTTAAAGTTCAGTAACTGAAAACAAAGGAAAAAAAAAATGCACATGTAGAATAAATGATCCATGAAAATCTCTCAGAGTATGTAAACATTCAATGTGAAATTAATGTGGAGGTCATGCACAAATAATCCAGACAGCATGCAATTTCAAAAAAAAGCAAATATGAAAGAAAGCCAGAAGAAAAAACCACAAATGCACATGAAGGACTAAAGTAATCTGTGGATGAAAAGAGGACTGACATGCACATTACATCACTTTAATGACCTACAGGATATAATTAAATTAAAATGTGTTTTCTGTGATCATTTCTTTTATATTTCCAAAGAAAGGAATGTAGCATGTTAACATTTCCCATTGTGAAAATGTTGTTTGTCACGATTCATCTGAATTTGACATAGTAACACTATAGGCATTACACTTTAAAAGAGAAAAAAAATATATATATACACAATAGCACCTCAAAAACCAAAGGGGTTTTAAAATGACAATCACTTCATTACCAAATGCCATTTCACTTTGGAATTAAAGAGAATGTTATCAAATTGATAAATAAAAAAATATGCTGTGTTTCACAGAGATTATACAGTAAGTAACACTTATAAGTATTCTTTTTCAATTTTTTTTCCCAACAGTCTAGAGCAAAAACTTCAGAAAGTCCATTTTCACCAGAAAAGCATATATTTTTTTCAAGCTTATGATCTAAAAATATATTCCAAATTAGACAGGTATACTGTAGAGTTATATAAACTTTTTCTCCTTTTGCAATTTCAAGTACTGGGTTGCCTTTTTAATGAGATATTGTTCCACTTCAATTTGGACAATCAAAATCTGGCAATTTTTAGCAGGTGAGTATTATGCCCAACTGTGTCACTGTACACCAGTAAAAAAGCCTTGTTCCTAAAATAAAGCTGACTCTTGGTTTATTAATATCCATAAGCAAATATGTTTATGCATGTGTTCATATTTCTGTAGATTAACCAATGTGTATATTCATGTTAATGACCATATATGCTATCATAATGTAGTCAGATGGTTTGTATTTAAAATAACAAAGAAACTGTAAAATATTATAAAACACTAAAATGGGTCTGATCCTGCAAACCTATAGAAAAAATCAGTCGTTGGTACTAACTGAATGGGTTTATCAAGTATTTATTTTCTTGTACATTAAGTGCATGTTGCTTCACAAGAAACTGAAGGCAGGAGCCTTGATTTTGGTTTTGTATCCAATATAAATGTGATTAATCTCAGGCTGATGGTCTCTGCCTTAAGGATATGAAATCCTGCAGACACCCAGCAAAATCTTCTTACAGATACCATGATATATATCTCTAATGTATAGAGATAAGGGGGTTGGCAAAGAGAGGAGAGGGAGACTCATGCAGAATAAAATTATGTTTTCATTGGACACACTGTTTTAATTCCAGATTTTCTTCTGTTGGTGGAGGAGTAGAGACCCACACTGAACATGTATTTTCTTTTCTAAGAAAGGATCATGCATGTAAGGAATGGTGGTAAGGTTAAACTGCAAAATTCAGATGCATGTTTTTGAGAGATTTTTATATCTATAAAATGGAGACTTTGAGACCTGTCAAATATTCTGGAGCCAGTTTTCACAGGGGCTCCCTATGGTGCTGGAGAGCTGCGAAACAGCCATAGGATAAATGAAAGAGAGGTATTTGCCTGCGTCTCTCAGTCCGATGCAAAAGTTGCATGCAACTGGAATTGAAATTGTGATATCAAGCTTAGGCTTGATTCAACAGTATTTATGCAGGCAGAGTTTCTGAAAGTCAGTGAAAAGTGCCTGAAAACAGATTCCTGTATGAGTCGCAATTTCTTTGCCATGAATATTGTAAGATCCTGTAATGGCAAATAACCCACGCATTTCAGTTGCAGCGGAAAACCTGTACAATAGATTACTTTTATACCTCACTGCCATCCGTTCACACAGACTACCACTAACCTAGGAATTGGCATTAGGAGGCACTTTATATAGACAAGTGCCTAAGACTGAAAAGCAAATGAAATTTTCGCGTACTGTCTGACAACTGAACGATGAGGTCATTCTTCACAACATCTGAACTGTGATGAAAAAAGAGTCTTTTCTCAAAAAAGAAGGGGACAAAAGCTTTCACTGATGGCCTGGCTTGAATTCTTGTTTGATATTACTTAGGCAGAGACTGTGGTTTGGAGAAACCAGAACAAATTTGTGATGTGCACTCTTGCTTGACCGAATATCCCCAAATATTCCCAGTTATGTAAGTCTGGCTTACACATACCAACCTTCCCTGGTTGTGACAGACATTAGGACACTGTGTTTCTCATTGGTAAGAACTCCCCTCCGTACTTTTTTGTGTGTCAACATCATTTTTGTATCCTAAATGCTTTTCCCTAGGCGCAGCAGCCATATATATGTTACCCATCAGCTAACAGGACAGTGTTTTTTTAAAGGAAAATTTCATGTAACATTAAATAAACAATCCAATTTCAAAATTTGCTTTATAGTAGCAAAGATCACTAAGAACAGCGTATCAGTAATTTGATAGTTGGACCATACTGCAGTAGGCAAATACATCAATGTTTACTTTGAGCTTCTTCCCAATTTTCTCTCACGATGTAGCTGATCCAGCCCACACTGTCTAGTGCAGATGTGCTCTTGATAGAGGTTGTCCTCTTTACGCTTTGCAGAAGAGCCTAATATGTTGGGGAAAGAGTTCTTTTGATGCTCTAAAAGCTCTACAGGCAACTACATCTTCTAAAAGCCATTAAACTCCCAAATACATTGGGAATATTTTATTTTGCTATTTCATTCAACCAATGCTAATCCTCAGTCATGAGCTGGGAACCAGTGTTCAGGGAACACCTGAGAAAAAGCTGTTACAGAGCACTGGCTGTGAAATTCTTTTATACAGGGTGTAGATGAATTTCATTTACCACCTAAAAGGCAAGTCTGAGCTAGGCTTTAGCCTAGTTTTTATTTATGTGATTATCTGTATCAGTCTTGTTCTGAGATTGGTCTAGCAGTGTATATGAGTTCATTCATTTTGCTGCTTCTCACCTGCCATGTTTTTTTTGATTGTTCTCCTTTAATACCTGTTTTTGGTGCAACTTAAATGAAAAGCCCTTGCTTATACAGTATTCTACAAAAAATCTACAAAATTTATCAGCATTATGTCCCTGCAATCCTTTTCTCTGTATTTAATCCACACTTTTTGTATTGGGGACATTCTTTTACTCTGAACACTGACCTTAATAAAAGTCTGGGCACTCAAATGCTGTTAAATTTCTACATGTTAAATCTCTCCATCTTACTGAAAAGTTGCACTGATATCAGAAAGAAAAGTTTTGGACTGTAACAGATAGTCAGTGTCATTTCTGCTTTCAAACTTATATATCACCTCTACTTCTACAATGGGGCTTTCTCACTTAGCACTTTGAAATGCATGGTAAATATGAAGTCTCCAGAACAAACTTTTGAAGACAATCCTGTGTTAGTGTAGTAGCTTTATGTGAAAAGTGGTTTTGCAGTTAGCATGGTAGCATGGTCTGGGGAACACGGGTCAAATGGCACTTTGGGATCTTTGGTCTCATTGTCCCGTCTGCAGTACTGGGACCATAGCGGTGCCCTCCTTACAGGCACTTTGTGGGGACCAGGACAACACTATGACCTGGTGGATACTAGCACTGAGGCCATGGTAGTTTCTTTTATTAAGATAATGAAGTATACTCAGGTTAAGTGACTTGACCAAGTCTGGAAGAAAGCCAATGCTACTGAGCTATTCTTGTTTTCCTGGTGTAACCCCAAACTTGGCCATGGACTGGGTTCACACACACAGAAAGCGCCTAATGATGTCTGTGCAGACATGCAGAAGATCAACTAAGAAGTCATTAGTGGCAACTATAAACCTCATAGTATAGTGACCATGCAGTATATTCCTTAAGACATATATCTTTCATTCACAGTCTGACGACACAGTTATATGCTAGCAAGCAACACTTGACAACTTCTCTACATCCTTTTATGAGATGCAGGGGGAAGCACGTCCCTATTCTGTTAAGTTCAACCTTCAATTTTCTTACATACTGCAAGTATTTGGAAAAAAAAACCCCTCAAACAAACCCTGGGCTACAGTCATTCCATATTGAATTTTTGCACCATGATCTGTTTTGATAAGTGAAAATAAACTTTGGGTGAGAAGAAGCTCAGACGAAGATAACTCTGCTTGCTTAGTTTTCCCATGAAGCTGCAGGGAGATTTGGATCTTGGAAATCCAAAATGAAGAAGTACAAGCCTGATTAAAAACTCCATTCTGTCTAGCTTCTACAGACAAGGGTAGTGTTGCTTAGTATTCATAACTGTGAAATTTTTCTAATCTTTTTTTAAGACTGACTTAATGCCACTTGTCAGCCAGCAACTCAATTTTAATTCCTAACAAAACAATGGTTAAAAACAACACCATCTACCAGGGGAACAGAAAGACTAACGGACTTTCAAGAAAGCATGTAAAAGTAGCATTTCCAATTCTGCAAACATGTATTTAACTTGGTGCAAGGTACGAATCCCATTAAAAAGGGAGTACTCATCTGGGCTAATTTACATTGCGCCACTGTTGGCAGGATTGAAACACCAATGTAAAAACCTTGCATACGTGACGGCCAAGGTCATTTACAAATATCTGAAGGTTGTACATAAAGAGGGTGGGAAGGATTTGTTCAAGCAGCAACACTGAAATGAATAGTGTGAAAATAAGAAAGGGCAAAGCTCCTTGACAGTGAAATCAATTTGGATGTAGAATAATCTGCCCCAAGGGAAGTGGAAAAGCCTAGACCATTTTTCATATTTAAAACAAAACTGCTAATCTTAAGTACTATGGGGAATAACACTGCAGTGCTGGGAGAGAAAGAGGTGGTGAAGGGAAAGGAGCTAAACAGTAAGCCTCTCCCGGTTCGCATGTCTGTGTTTCTGCCTCTGCAGTTAGAAAGTGTATTTGATATTCGGCAATGTCGTCCCAAATTTTCCTCTACTCTTTTTAATTTTATTTTTCCAAAAAGGAACTCTCCCTGTTCGCGCTGATGTATGCCATCAGCTACTGATCCCGCTAATAAATCTTTGCGCGTGTGAACCTGTCTCCGCACCCTTTCTGCAACAATGACGACGAAAGAGCCTCAGAGATCGACAGGAACATTGGTGTGCGCTTGGCGAAGTTTGGGGACTGTCTAATCACTGGCCCAGACCCACAGATTTTCCTGCAGTGTACGCTGTAGGACCTTTATCAGCTTGATCTTCGTTCCTCAGTTTTGATCAGATATTTTCTCATATCTTTTTCTCAACTGATTCCCAGTTGACTGCTGGTGCTTCTTCAGATCTGCAAATGGACCTAAGGGTTTTGGTCTCCTCTACGTAATCTTTTGAATTAATCTCCCTAATCTATAAAGCTGGAAAAGGTGTTAGTTAACTGTTGGGCTAGAAGCCCAACTTGCTCCTTTATCACTACTTTTTTTGGAATCATTTATTTGTGCAATCAAGTGCTGTGCACTTGACTTGTGCAAGTGTAAACTACTGCATAAAATGGACCATTGCATCAAAAGAATAAGTTGCATGAAGACCTTTATTACTCTTATTTTGTGAAGCAGTAGTGGAGAAAGATTTACAATACCTACATGCCTCCAGACTACTGACTGGAAGATAACTGGATCAGACTTATCTTTAGAACTGCCCTTCTGAGTTAAAGGAAGAGTGTTTGCAGTCACAGGTCACTCCTGTAGCAGGCTGAATTATGGCAAAGATCTGGCTCAGGAGGCAGTGAATCCTACCAGGCTCATGGTTTTCATTTAAAACATTGATTTATTTAGGCCTTACAGCTAAAATTATAAAAAATAAAGTCATGGGCAAAGAAAACCAAAGTCAATCTCTGAGAGACTGGTGTGAGATTTGTGTAGGAGGTGAAGTTCCTACATCTTCCAGTAATGCATCTCACACTACCAGTCTCACAGACGGGATATCAAATTAGATGGACTTTAGCTTTGACCCAGGTTGGCAGTTCCTGTGTCCCTATAACCTCCCAAACATGGCCTGTGAGTCACGAAGTCAAGCGTAACTGAACTGCTTGAATATGAGTAAGCCAGAAATAAAGATGTGAAATAAAGAGACTGTATCATTTTAATGAGTGCTAACGCTTAACTCCACTCTTCTAGAGCTTTGTGGGAAATCTTACTAGAAGAAAATTTTGGTCTGCTTCTCATTCTTTGACAATATCTATTGCCAATGCTATACATTTTCTTTCAACCACTTTTTTTAGTAGAAAAGCCAAGCAACTATGACATTATCTATACATACATGCAAATTTCCTACCATTTAATTCAGGGCATTAGACAACAAGTTATAAAAATAGCACACACATGAAGGTAAACTCAGCACAAATTTCTGCTGGAACAGCTTAGAAGAAAAAGCAATTAACTTGCAGCTGTAAACTTTGGTATTCTACCTGTGCTAGCAAATTTTCACCGTGTTATATTTAATCTGCGACCAATTTAAACATTACGCTACATATCTTTATGTCAGTGATTCTCTTAAACATTTCTCTTACCTAAGCAGGGATGCCACACACTTCTTGTGGGATAGAAAACACTGAAACTGTAGTGCCTAACGTTATGGCCGCCTAAGAAACAATATTATCTTATAAATAAACTCCACACCATTATCAGTCTGAAGAAGCAGGAAAATCTATGAAATACATGTATTTAAATTGCTCATTAACTGAAGAAATGACTCCACCAGTATTTTCTTTGACTGACAAGCTCCTAACAGGCAGAAATATTTTTCACCATCTAGATCAAGTTCAACCCCAAAGCCTTTATTTCTCACATTTGCTGCTCTATTGCATTATGCTCACAAGTTGCAGATATTTAGAATTTGCACTTCTCAATAAAATGCAATAAGGCTTTTTTTTTTTTTTTAAACTGGAAAACAGTCCCAAAGATTTTTTACTTTAGTATGGTTTTTAACTTGAAGAAAAACTTCTACTGGATTTTTAAAAGAAAGCTACGAAAACATTTCTTCGCTTCAGCTGAGTAAAAGCCTCAAATTTGATCTGACAGTATTTTTCACAGTTTCTAGAACTGTTTCACCTCTTTAAAAAAACAGGTTCCTTAAGGCATGCCAGTTCCCTGCTAGAGACAGCACTGCTACTGTGGCATAAATTAAAACTGAAGACTCGTTTTCCTTTACTTTCGACTGTGACCTGGGCCCAACAGGTGTTATTATTAAATTATTGCATGTCTTTGTGGAGTGCCTCAAGATATCCTGGAGACACTGTACAGTTAAATTTTCCCGGCTATGTGCTGTTTTATCACCTGAATTTCATTTGATCACTTCAGCACGTGAGCGAACTAGATGCTGATGACAGCAGTATTTCTAAGGTACCTTGCAGAAAGGCTGAGCGAAATGTGTTCAGCTCGAGGGGAGCAGTCGGGGCAGCCAAATCACAGGGGCTCAGGTCAAAGGTGTGCAGCCAGCACCCACTGCCTGGCACCAGCTCTAGCCATCGTCAAACGTGAAGACGGGACCGGAGGATGTGAAAATGCATGAAAGAACAAGAGCAGCTGGACAAATGAGACCCAGCTCTTCCTCCGGCACGGGGAGAGGGTGCCTCCTCCAAGACAGGCTGTACTGGCAGGAATGATGCTGACATCTGATTCTTCCATGACACCCAATGCTAGCCCCATTTCTGAGGTCTTGCAGCCTTTGCCAGAGCTTAAATCCAATAGAGAGAAAACCAGAAGCAAGACAGCAACAAAGCCAGATGGAGAAGAGCAATTTATTCCTCCTCCCTGTGCTGGGCAGTTTCTCACCGAAGCTCTGGAGAGTCTCTTCAGCCCTACTAATACCCTGTGCCTAGAAAAAGGCCTTGTGCAGAAAATATCTCTGCTCAGCAATTTTCTTTTAATAATATCCAACAGCTTTTTTTGACTTCTTATAAATATCTGTAAGAACAAGTTGGTGAGGAATTCTTGCAACATGATTTCACGTTACTTTTTTATCCTTGTCATTGATTTCCATTCTATCACAGAGGAAGCATTCTTGAATGATTGCTAACAACTAAATTCCAATATTGCAGAAACAATGGTTTTGTAAAAGATTTTCTGTCAATTAGTAATGGAGATGTAAAACCAGGAATTTTATGACATGAACGATTTCCAGACGTTATTTTAAGTTGCACACATGAAAAATCGTTCTTATTCTCTGGTTACAGCAAAGCAAATTTCAATCATTCTGAGACGGGGGAGTGTACAGTAAAATACTGATTCACAACTCTTGCAAATAAATGACATGCAGAATCATTTTCTATAAAAAGCTCAGTTCTGAGTAGAAGGGGGTTTTCTTGTCTGTAATTTTTCCACCTGTAGGTATACAAGCAAAGAAGTTCAGGAGCCTGCACTATCTCCACAGCACCAGCGTAATTCTTATTGACGCCGCAGAAGCTATATGCCAGGCTGAGGAGAGGGCTTACCCCTATACATTTCTAGGTAGCTTTGCCTAATCTAGCCTAACCTAACCTGACCTATGCAAGTATTTATATTTGCACTTGTCAAAGCGGTACTGGAGGACTATATTCAGCATATCTGTTACAAGTGCCTGGTATAGTCGCTGCAACTACTAGCACAAAGATTAGTCCAAAAGAAATGGCTGAGATGTTTAAGTTTGGCTTTTAAACTGCACATTTTAAATATGGCCCCGTGGTTCTTAAAGTTTAGATTATCACGTCTGATCAAGACAGAGCAGGTAGGAACCGCGAATCCTTGTCACACTGAAGGGCCATAACCCTGTCTCACCGTGCCTTGAAATAGCTGCTACGTTTTTAGAAGGTGCACCCAGTTAAGGCTCACAGAAATGGGACTCACTGCACCTGGCTTTAAACATTCACTCCATAGGTGCCTGGGGCGGCGGTAGTGACCCCAGGCTCCCTTTACAGTCAGTGATTGATTCAGCTCTTCTCGACGACAGTGGCAGGTTGGTGCTCTTGACCATGAAGAAAGGAAGAGCTGTTCACTTTGGGATTTTCGAGGTGGAGAAATATTAATTTAAGAGAGCAAATTCATATTAAAAAAATCAGCTAATGCTTTACAACATTTACAGAATTGTCCCAACATCACGTGTAAATACTATTTCTGCAGGAAGCCATGTTTCAGGCTTTCCAGTTGTGCAGGTAAAATATTTCTGTGGCAGGTAAAAGGCAAGCTAGAATATTACAACCCATCTCTCTCTGCATGTACTCCTTAGACATCTTCCAGAAGCTTATAAATAAATGGCTAATGGAAGCATATTTTAGCTAGGAATTCTCACTCTAAGCAAATTATTTTTAATATTAGTGGGTGTCCAATAATTGTCTGGCACTGAGACAATAAATCATTTTTGTTTTGGGCAAATTGCAATGTGTTTGTTAGAGTGTTATTGAAGAGTCATTTTGTTTACACAGCCGAGGCCACACTGTGAACCACTCTGGATGCTAAATGTTGCTAGGAATGCTAAAACATTATTAGGAACCAGCTCAGATCAGAGTAGAAATATTCTTTTTTTTTTTTTTTTTTTTGAGGGCCTGCATAAACCGAAGCTTCAATTCAAATATGGCTGAACTAGGGGACTGAATTCATATTCTAACTTTTTACTCTGGATCATGTCTGCTATTTTTAATGTGACTGAAACAATATAACAGTCCTTAGCAAAAAACACATACTGGGACTCAGCTCAGCTTCTACCACATTTAATGAGAAAGCTCTTTGCCTTCAGCACATTAGAAACACGATGTAATGGAAGTAAAAGAGAATAGTCAATTCAATTGACACTGCAAGTGGAAGTAGCACCAAGGAATGGAAAAAGATTTATAAACTAAAATTTAGTTACACAGCAAAGACTGACATTTTATTCCTAATGGTCGAAATTAATCAGAATTAGTAGTATAAGCCTTACAGGAAAAATGTTCTCTTCTGCAGTCTACTGCTAGCAAATGCTGTTTGAATAGTCACAGGATGGGCAAGCCAGAAAATTTTGGACCAAAGCGCTGTGATAGTCACAGAGCAAAGCAAACAGCAAGTTCATCCTGGTTGTTCACGGTCTCGTCTGGGATCACATCGGTGGGACGTGTGTCTGCAGGACACGTAGGTTCACCAGACTCCCGCAGCCCCTGGTCCTTGCCAGGGCTACGCCGCCGGTTTGCCTGTGCCCTGCCTTGCGTCTTGCCCGTCTCACCTCACCTTAAGGACCTGGCTTGATTTTAGACCGGACCCATCGCTACGGAATTTCTGGGAAGCACAGGGCTGTGGACCAACCTTGGCTGTTGCCACCAGGCTTGCCGTTCATGCGCCGGGACTGCACCCCTTGTTGTGGGGCTGCTGTCACCCTGGCGTCCCAGTGGAGCAGCCCTCTCCTGTCACCGTCAGACTGGCATCCAGGTTATCGTCCTCCAGCTGCTATCCCGGGCAACTGAGAGCTGACTGCAGTTCACTCTGCCCCCTTTAATCCAGTGTCTTTAAAAATAGCGGTAAGTATAGAAATAGAACAGCAACACTGCAGCTGCGTCGTTCACTGGCTGCTCCTTAAAAACTGCAGTAGTGGCAGGCTAGAAAAAACATTAAAGGGTTGGATTATGCAGGCAAGTACACACAGGCAGGTTGCTCCGAGGCACATTGCTCCCAGGCATATGTACCTCCGGTTCCTGAAGATTACAGCTACACAAGTCATCATTTTTCTAAGCAATGGTTGGAATACCAGTTGGAGGCCAATTTATAGCTGAGCTGAGCACTTATTCCAGTAAGAGTGCTCAGATTTCTTTGGAGAACACCCCACAGGCAGCCATTCCCATTAAATAGCAACAAGAAATTAGAAAGACTGGAAGAACAGAGAAAAGCCAGGCTAGATCGGTAAGGAGGGATAAATTTGGCTGAGATCAAGAATAAAGAATATTTAATTGTGTATGAGTGCCTACGCCACCTTCACTAACCCTCTTCCATATCATCCTTGCAGGTAGGTGTATGCTGCTTAATTTATGTTCGACCTCTCTTCTTCTTAGGAAATCACTCTACCTGTGATCCCACATGTTCTGGTGTTTGACACTTCCATTATCTTTTACTCGGTGTCTGTTGCTATTTTCTAATCACCAAATGTAGTGGGGGAAAAAAGGCAGAGCCCCTCCTTTTCTCTTTTCATACACGTACGTATGGACAAATACACCCCAACATGGACAGAAATGCTATTCCCAGTCCAGTATCTCTCTTTTCACTACCATTTTGCTGCCAACTGGAGGGAATTCAGAAAGCAAACATGATTAAGCAATCGAGTGGATTTTTTTATAAGGAAAACCGAGGAGTCAATGACTGCAACTTTTGGGGCATGACAGAGAATCTACTCTCTGTCTGTGCAAAGTAACCCACTGGAGAGTGTGTGTTACCAGCCTCTCCAAATCAGCAGCTAGCTCCACAGCAAAGATGCAGGTTTTTGAACATGCTCAGATTGTGGATTTTCTTCTACTTCCTATTATTGTCCCAGTACCAATCACTTTAGGAAATCCATTCATTGTGTCAAATATTTTTAGAAGAGAAGTGCAAAGAAAAGTTGGTCAAAATACACTGAATATGATGAAAACTTTCTGATTATGGACTACAGAACAGTTTCTCCCTAGAAGCAGTGAAACTTTATACTTAGAAAACTTCAGCCTAGTAAAACACTGATGTTAGAAACAATCTTCAATAGGCAGTGAGAGAGGATAGATAGTCCAATACATCTTTATACTTTGCAATTTCTGAGAAGCAGGGATTCAGTTGAGATTATCACCTTTTTCTCTGCATTGGTACACCCAGATCTGCCACAGTGAACCACCAGCACAGACAGTGTACCTGAGGCCAAGGCAGGTTCTGCTTGGTGAAGATGAAGACAAATAATCCAGTCTCCATATACACTGATAAGAGAAGAAATAACAACAGGCTTAAACTGCAGCAGTTTAACCGTTTCTAATGACGAGGAGAGTTAAACACTGGAGTGGGCTGTTTGGGAATAATATGAAATTTCTGTTGTGGCAGGTCTTTAAGTAGAGATTAGATAAATCTGTGAGACAGGATAAAGATACAGAAGACACCCTCAGGGCAGAGATTGGACTTGGTGACCACCTGAGGTTCCTTACAGACCAGTTTTTCTCTGATTTGATGACTAGGGCTGAAAACACCACGGTTTCCTACAACATCAATTGTTTTGAAATAGGTAGGTTGGTTGGTTGGGGTTTTTTTTTCAAATACTTAATATGCTGTCAAAACGTGTCCTGTGTATTGAGTCCTGACAGTGAGTGAATTTTGACATTTGGAGGAGAGGTGCATTGAGTATGTAGAGGGTTTTATTTACACCACAATACAGAATTTGCTATCTCAGTCAAGCTTAGCTTTTCCCTTTCATGCCTCAGTGCGGTGCTACTAAAATGACAATAAAGCAAGAGGATGACCTTCCATTGCAGGCAGGGCTGTGGGATCTGTAAACAGAATCTGCTCATAAGAAATATTATTAAATGCTATCAAGCTTCTGGCTGTCATAATAAATACATTCAGAGGCATTTGAAGGGGCAGGCTGAGTGCAATGTAGGTGATCTGACTGGAATACGAAAAGAACTGTGGATGACAAGCTAACTGAATAGAAAAAACCCCTAATGGGTAGTGATGGAGCAATATGGTGTGGGCCAGCCCAGGACCTGCACTGCCGATGAGCAGCAGAGCTGCTGGGAGAGATTTTGGAGGGATGGGGCGGTCCCTTGTCTTGGCAGGCACCCCATCCCCGTTTGGCACCCTGCTGAGCCACCTCGCTGGGGCAGGCACCCGTCTGCCAACGCATCCCAGTAATCACGGGCTGAACACCTGCACCCTGACACACGCATTAAACACTGGGAGCTTGTGAGAGGCACGGCATTTATTTCACTGGGAACGGAGGTCGGGTATTTGTCCAAAAGACGATGTTCTGGAGTCACTGGCCAAATAGGTGTGAAATGAAAAGGCATATGGTAGAAAAAAACAGTTCTCTGTATAGAATCAAGTTTTACCTACACATTATGCTTTATGATAGTGCAACACTCCTCTGGGAACAGGCAACATCCGTGAATATTAGAAAGAACAGTGAGATGTTGAAAAAGGTCTTTCCAAGAGCTACAATTTCCACTATAAAAATATTTTCAAGAGACAGTCAAGAAGGACTATATGATCTGACAGGGAGCAAAGCAAAAGAGATGCTATTTTTGTCTTCTGAAAGACTGGTTGTAATTACAACAGTTGAGAAAAAAGCAGATTAGTGGCTCATCTCTTTTCCCTCTGTAATATTTCCATCATTGTTTGACATTCTTTTTGATTCAGTAAAAAATCTGAAGAGCCCTCAACCACTGTGGATTTTAGGATTAGAAAAGGAAAGGCTATTTTTGTTCAGCCTGAAGCCTATGGTGGGGAGAATTACCAGAGTTCAGTATGCCGCTTTGGCAGATATATAACCCTGCTCACAGCTACTAACATATTCTCCTTCTGGTGCAAAGGTGAGAATCAGAAGATACTTGGGATATGATCTTGAGTTCAACATAGCATAAAACTTACTTTTAAATTAAGCTTGTGATCACATAACTCCTGTAGCTTCCTCTAGCATAAATATCAGACATAAACATTTGGGCTGTTCTGTTTTCCATTGATTATCCATAGACCAGTGGTCCCCATAGGCTGAGACAGCAAATGCTCAGGAAATCATATCTGTGTTATCTTATCTTAATTTATCTTTCTTGTGATTGAAACTTTAAGGTAGCCAGTGTCCTGGAAACCCTGCCCTTTGCTGCAGTAGCATAGAGCAGCCACAGGGAGACAGAGGGGTGAACTGGTTGCTTTGATGCTCCAGCCACCTTCACTACCAATTAGAAAAGCTGGTGAAGATCATTACTACAATTATATGAATGAAGCTAGAGACTGAACTTGGTCAACTCAACTGAAGCACAATCTTTCCTTGGTGGAATGAAACTGTTTCTCACAGTATTTGTATTCTTTTCCTTATTGCACAGGTATCAGCATCTCTGACTGGTTTGCTATCTTTAAAAATGTTAATGGGACCTAGGGTTGTGATGACTGATGTCTCTGAACCTGAACAAATATGTTTCTTTTGGTCAAAATGAACACAACATGGAAGAAAAGTAGCCCTATTAGGTTAAACCAGAGATCCAGTTAGCTCAGTAGCTTCTTCTGAAGTGGTGCAGATGTTTAAAAGAAAAAATAGAAGAAACATGATCCTTCCCATTTTATAACCTCTCTGCTTCTTGAAATCAACAATTAGTGTGTCCTGAGTTAAATGACAAGAGTGCTAAAAGTTGTAATTGGATCCATTGCTTGCTAACTTCTCTAATTCCTTCTGAACTTATTTATTTTTTATACAATATCCTGTAATAATGAGCATCAGAATTTAATTATGCATTGTACGGAAAGGCACTATCTGTTGCCTGGTTTAAACCTGAGACCAGAAGATTTCTCTGGAGCTCCCTAATTGTGATTCACATTCCCTGTTTTTGTATCCGTCCTGATTTTGTAGACTTTAATTTCACAAGCCATGGATTGGAGGAGTCCAATGAAATGAATTAAAAGTGATACCAATATTCTAAATCACATTTTTAAAATATGCTGAACTAATTTTCTGCATGAGGTAATGCACCCAAGTTTGTCTTGAAAAAGAGGAACTTTTGGGCCTTTGAAAGGATTATCCTTCAGCTATCCTTGCTAACAGCTTTGTCAACTGTGTTACTGAGCGATCTTAAACACCTTTTTAGTGAGACACAAAAAGCTGATCAGCTACAAATATCACACCATCTGTAATACTTTGTATCTTATCTCCGGATTTGGGATTAAAAATGAGGTATAAACAGATGAAAATGCATAAGACTTTTAAAACCTGTAGAATAACTAGACAGTTCATATTTTACAATCATAGTTAGCTCAAAGAAATTTTGGCATTATCTGATGAAACCTTTGCTGTGGGTTATTAGCTCTTAATTATTGCTTCTACAGGGGAAGAAAGGAGTCGGGGCCAGCAAGATGATTCAGGTAAAATTGCAAGAGGATAAACCTTTTACCTGTGCACCCCCCCCAAGGATTCTCTTTATTCAGTTAAATTTTGTTTAAAAAATGCTTCCATGCACACCTCGGGACCAAATTTAGAACTATCCCATGAAAAGCTATTCTCCTGATTTCGTCTTTAGAGTAAATGAAGACAGTACCACTTGCCCACACGGTCACGAATGTATGAGCACAAAGTGCAACAGACACATATAAGCCCATTCCTATCTGAATTTTAGCTTGATTTTGAAACAAAAGAGTTCTCCTGGGCCTGCTGCAGCCTTGTGTATCTGGACTGAATTTCTTGCTGACAAGAAAAGTAAAGCATGCACTGTTAGACAGCTTACACTGCTTCTTTTTGAACACTGAAAGACTAAATGGAAATGCTGATCCCTAAAATGCACGTACATTGTATGCGCGCACCTGTACTCAAGCACCTCCTTTTATGTGTTGATGCTTAATTTAACAGTGAACCCTTCTTCCCTTTATGCTCTTTCAAACACTAGCCTACATTATCTTTTCCCAAAAAGCCTTGAAATTGTGGGATTTTTTTTTTTTTTTAATAGGCAAAAGCAAATTTTAGCAAATACTAACAATAGAAAGTGTACTCCCAAAAGGGTACAACAGTCATGGTCTGCAATTACGCAATTTCCTAAACACTGAAAAAACATTGACGTGAGTGGCTGGAAGATTAATGTTACACTGATGACAAAAATGGAAAAACAATTTGGGGAATCAAGAGGTAATTAAATTCTTGACAGACTCACTTGAATAAGGACCATTAGCTACATGAATGAATTATTCCCTGGAGGCTTTGATTATATACAAGAAATAGACATTAAACAAGTACTTTCATTGGCAATATAAAGCTTATTATCTCCCAAAATAAATGACAACAAGAGAGTGGTCATTTCAAACTAAAAAATGGACTTTTGACTCCTGAAGGAATGCAATGAGATGAATAAGTCCTTTCACAATGCAGTTTGTCGTATATTTTATACCAAGTTATCTGCACGTGCAAATAATGTGCAGAGGCTGAACTCTGATTCTACATACCTTGTAAATCTGGTTTCAGTCAGTGTAATTATTCTGCATTTGCACTGAACTCAGGAACTGTTCTGTAGGGCAGTAACGGGGAAGTATTCGCAAGTATGAAATATTACCTTGCGGACACGTAGAGGCTTGGGACCCACTGCGCTAGGAACTGCATGGTCATAGCAAGAGGAACTCCTTACCCTGCTAATCTGTCTGAGTGAAGGGACAGAATAAACTGGGATGAAGGAAGTATTATTATTCCCATTACAGCGAGAAACTGAGGAAAGAAGAGATTAAGAATGAGAATTTCAAACCAGGCAGAGGAGCACAGGAACGGCGGATCTGGAAGGGACTTGCTGAACCTCTTGGTTTCATCCCTTGCTAGCACCTACCTGAGACTGTGTCCTCTCACCACCCGGTTTTGGCCCTGCCTTGTGTTTTCTGCAGCCAAACAGGACTTTTTTGCTGATGGTTTCTGAAGCTCTGTCTCTTGGTTTACTCTCAGAAGTCAGGACCCTTCCCAAAAATAAATCCCCGCAAATGTAATGTCAAGCATTCGCTACTGCTACAAGTGCAAGCTACGCTCAGCAGAAAAATATACCTCAACAGCCAGGACTGTGGGCATTTCTCATGCTATAACTCTTGCTAGCCAGACGGCAACGCAGAGGATACTAGACATCGGGCTAGTGAGAACTGCTGACCGTTGGGCACAATAAAGGGATGCTGCGGAGCGGTAACAGCAGGAAGGCTGTTCTGCCCAGATAGCGCTGGTGGAAGGGATCTTGCCTGTTTTGTGTTGGCTGGCCCGTCGTGCCTGCTGTGAAACACACCTGTGTTCAATGTCTGTCACAACTGTCAAAGCAGAACATCCGAAACCTAAATTTTGCGTCCAGGACTCTTTAACATTCAACCTTTTATTTGAGATTTAACAGCTTTTGAAGCCAGGGAATTTACACTTCATGCCCTATTTCATTTAACAATTACCCATCTGCACTGGGTTTTAATGCCTGTTCTTCACTATCCATCATTTAACTACAATCGCACAGAATGCTCTTTATTTTCTTAGTATCTTCCAATTAGGAGGCACTGTCAGTCAGTATTATTATAAAAAGAATTATTTAGAAGATTATATCATACAATACTCCTGTCTATATTTCACTATACTCCAGGTCTTGGTTGCAACAATCTAAATATTCCTTACGTTGCTAAAATTTTCTCTACTCTGAAACATATAAAACAATTATAGAATGCAATTTCAAAAGGTTTCACTATTTACGTACCCCTTTTGCATCAATTACACCAGGTTTCGCGTTGAATTTCACCGTCTTCAAACGTGCACGCTCCTTTCTTTCAACTCTGAGGAAAAGCAAACACAAATAAACACATGTTGATTATAGCAGCGTTTTGTACGATATGTTCGATATCTGATCTCCCAAGACCATTGGTGGCTTACTATGCACAAAGTGAGCATCTAAGGCAAATTTTACAAATTGGAAAAAGTGAGATGTCAGGTCACTTCCTCAGCCAAGCAGCAGTTTTCTGGCAAACACAGGACTGGATCTGAGGAGCCTTGGCTGCCCTACACCAGCAGAACAGCACTCTCTCCCAACACACGTGGGAGTGTGGTAAAAGCACATTAAGGACAGATTTACCCTCTCTAATTTAAGCTATCCAAAAATCAGGCAACATTTAGAGTTCTTCTGTGGTCAGAGGAATGAAACAAGGACAGAAAGAGAATAAGCTGTTCACATCAGTGCTTTCAGATGTGCACTTCATGATGGAGTAAGTTTTAGATTGTGCAAATAAGGTAAAGTGAATCCCACAATTTCTGAATCTATTTTTTACCCCCTCCCCCCATGGTTTCAGACTAATGAACTGCTTAAAAAATACCTTAAAAATTACCATAAAATAGCTTACAAAACAGCATGTGACACATGGCAGTGATGAACAGTGTCTATGCTCGTGGCAAATACAAAGTAAAAAGGATGAAGTTTCAACACGATGGGTAGTGAAGATGTAGGAAATTGCAGTTGTGGAAAAAGAGAGCCTTGCTCCTTTTCCCTCCCACTGCCTCATTTCCCATTGCTCCCAGCAGAGCCCCTCGTTGCTGCCTTCTCCACAGCAGAAAAGGAACGGAGTAATAAAAGTGAAGAGGTTGTAATGGTTTTAAAGAGTTAATCAGCCGACTGAGAAGATCCAGCGGCTTGTCTGGCTGGGGCAGGCTGGAGGAGGGGAAGGGGAGGCTCCTCTCCCTTATGCTTCACAGCAACCTTTGCCTTGAATCTCAAAGAAAAACAGAGAATTTCTTATGAACCTGAGTTTGAGGGAGGTACCTAGAAGCTTTCCAGGGGCCAAGGTGTTATTGGGCAATCCTTAACAAATGTGTTAGGTATTTTAAGTTTTCTCAAATTGCCTCAAACCCATAAACCAACATTCACCATGCACACGCAGTCGGTCTGCCCATAGCTTTGCAGAGCCACTTGCACATGGTCACTGTTTAAATCTTAGGTTCTGGAATACTGACTTTACAATACCATAGATTTTTAAGGGTCTTGCCCTCAGCTCAACTGAAGTAATTTTGAATATGCTATCACTGGAAAGTTTTTCTTGTTTTAAAAACCTTATTTACAAATGAATTTCAAATTTATCTTCTGAAGGATGGAGGTACGCTATTTGTTAGAATATTCAAGTGCAGAGAAACTTCCTTGAGGTTTTGATTACTTAAAACTACAGTTTTGCCAAAAAGAGCATTTCTGAGGAGATGTAGAAATGCTCAGAGGCAGAAGAGCTATTTTCAGCCACTCTAAAAATCTGTGAATTGGGTGGGCGGGTGGTCTTATTTAAACCATGCCCTCCACAAACATCTGGAAGCCGACAGAAGACAAAGAATTTATTTTTCTGACTCATTTCAGTGAAGCCCTCATGGCGAGTTCTGAAATGAGTTCTGAAAACAAAGATGGGCAGGTTCACACTACTAAATAGGAAAGGACACAAACTAAACATTTCAGGTTTTTCTTCTTTGGGCTAGTTCTAGTCTGGCCCCACGAACTGACCATCCATTAGCAGGTGGGTGCATTGGGTGAGCTCGTCCTCACGATCAGTTTAATACAGACAAATTTAGTATGTGTTGATCAAGACTGCCCTGTGAGATGAACTAAAGGACAGAAAGAGAGGGCAAAAAGGACATTTGCTTTGAAAGCTCGATCCTGGTCTGAAAGACCAGAGCATACAGCCCCTGTGAGCCCATCTCCTGCGACCTCAGAGCCCAAACTGCAGTGGTATGACCCAAAATTTGGCTTAGTCTGTACAATTCTGGTATTTATATATTTAAAGAAAGTTGAAATGCTCCAATTAAAAGCCTCAGAAGTTATTTAATCCTGATATCCATAGCTTCAATAAACACAGCTTGAGAGAGGAGTTGTTATATTGTATATGCAATGCCTTCAGAGTGAGAAAATACTGAGAGCTAAAAAATTCTCTTTGGGAGAGAAACACATATAAAAATCATTGGCAACAAGCTGATGCCAAACATATTAATTCTAAAGAAAACACAGACAGTTTTACTTTTTAATGCTTAATATCTTTAGCCACCAAAATAATACAGAAGAGGAATGTGGGGTATCTCTATCCATTTGTATCTTAGAATCAAGACTGGACAAACAGAAGTTACAGTCCTCAGTATAGAGGGAAAAAAGAGACACACAAGGCATTTGTAAAGGTCGTTGCACTAGATGATAATTCAGTGTTTCTGTTCCTAAATATCATGGATCAATATCCTGATTTCCATTATTCAGTGAATAAGCATTATTTTAAAAACATGTCAGTAAAACTTAAAATCTATTAGTATACTGAAATCTATGTGGTAAATATTTTATCTGTGGGAAAACAGTATACCCTTAGTATATTTGGAAAGTTCACCATTATTGCAAGATTTACATATGTTGTATATTTAAACTTTTAACACAGTATGCTTAAGTAATAATGCCAGGAATTAAAAAAAAAAAAAAGTCTAAGAAGGGGTGAGCTCTCCCCTAAACAAAATCAACCCCTAAGAAAACGAGGTGCAGAGAGAGAAATCTAAAGAAAGGAAGAAGCTATTCATGTCCTTACTCACCTTGACTAATATGGTCATTACTGTAAAAGTGACATGTACTACCTTTGCAAAATCATCTACAAAATCTATGATCTACTGGCGCAAGCAAAAAAATCTGATCATCTACCTATAATTGAAACAGTAACTCTATTTGTCTAAGATTAGGAATTGCTCTAGGAAATCTAAGTTGAATCCTGCAAAGCCAGCTTATAAGAACTCGATATTGTATTTTTATTAGACAATAAATAGCTGGTAAAAAAGTGAGGTTTATTATATCCTCCAAACTGGTCCACATATGACCCTTTTGCTAACTTTCGGTTTCCCACAAATGACATTAGAATACATTCCTGCAAATCTCTTGGTTTCTAAGTATGGATGGTAAGAATACCTAGTTTCTGATAATTATTTTTTAAAATACAAACTCTTTTGATGGAATGATAATTAACACAACATGTTTCCTTCTGTCTGAGTGGGCTTATATATTTCCTACTGAAACACAGTGAATGTTGGTTACTATAGTTACAGTTTAAATTTAGAATAAATGCATTTCTCTGTAAATGTGGAATATTCATATGGAAACAGTGCAAATGGAGCTTTCAAATTAAATCTATGTTATTAAAAACACATGAACAGTCTCAAACTTAAACTGGCAGATGAAGTCCCTTGGTAGTACTGGTAAGAAATGAAGACTTGAGGCTGTGTAATTGCCTAAATAGGATGGATGCCTTCTGAGAAAATAATTAGCTCAAATGAACACAGCATTACACTTATTAATCTGTGTTAACATTTGAACTCATTCCAGTCCTGTCTAACTTCCAAAAACATCTGCTTTTAACTTCATTTCTTATTCACTGCATAAAGAAATTTGGAAATTAACCCTGAAGAGTGGTTCTTATTTATGAAATTCATCATAATTGCATTAACAGCCATGGAGGCATCACTGCTTCCTACAGGCAGAGCAGACAGTTGAGGAGCTGCAGAAACATTCTGCACTGCTTTGAGAAGCATATAAATAATGTCATTAAGTGCTGTTAATCCTCCAGGCAAACATACCAACAATGTTCATATATGCTCAGCATGCCTGCTGAATATTACAAACATTTCATAATCTGGTACTGCATTAAAGATAGCACACAGTGTTGCCTCCCATTGCAATTTTCCTGACACCTTCCACAATAAAACTGTTCTCGATTACTTATAATTTAGCTGAACTGTAAACTTCCAAGCTGAGATTTCATGTGTCTCAGGGCGATTACATTACTTTTGCTGCCCAAAGTGTCAACGAAATGGGTTAGTTCTTGAAGAAAGGCTAGGATAAAATAAATGGTGTTGCCCAGTTTATAATATACTCTTAAAGCACGTCAGCTCAGGTGCTCTACTGCCTTCATGTCTGGGACTTGAAATGTGGCAGTAGGTTGCTCTGGTATCAGGAATATACCTCTCTTTCCCGAAGGAATCAACCCAATATCTGAATGTTGGCAAAGCTTTGGTTTTTACAGGCTTTGTAGAACTCTGTTAGCATTTAGCTTGGTTCTCCAAAAGATTTTGTCTATGTTGAGGTGGTCAGGGTGCAGGACTGCAGTGAACTAAGATGTTCCCATATTTTCTCATCTGAGCTACCGGGACACTTTTGCCATAGGCAAAGCTAAAAAGGTAACTAAAATGAGGGGGATAAAAAGTATATAATATCAGTTCTTTGAGCCTCATTGATCAAGCTCTTAGAAAATACATCTTAATTATTATTTAGAAGGAACACTAATTCAAGCACTTTTAGTACTTTTTTGAATCTTCATTTCTGCAATTGCTACATTTAAAGAAAAATAAACTTTACCTGCTTTTTCCTCAAGACAAATGGAGTTTAGGCACAAAAAGCCTTTTGCAGCAGCTGACACTGTGAATGCCTAAATAGCACACGAGTGTAAATTCTTTACATTGCTTTAGCTGACAACAAACCTACCATCCCTTGGACAACATATTGATCAGTCAGCTGAGGAAATTGCTTTTAAAGGAAGAAATGTTTCACTTCAAACTGTATCCATTTTTCATTCACCACTGCGGCACAAAGCAGGATTACGGGGGGGGGGGGGGGGGGGTTGCGCACAAAATGAAGTGAAGGAGGGGGGATTCCCATCTTCAAAATTTGCAGTGGCCCATGCCCCTTTCTAATTACAGTTCTTCTTGGTAGAGCTATGCCTAAGGGATGGAGGAAAGCACAGATACGATTTCCAAAACTACTTTATGGCTCAAGTCCCATTTTCACTGAAACTCAATGAGATTTCCAGAAATGCTCAAAGACACCTACACCCAGCATTCAAACGTGACTTGGGAGCTGAAATGCTCTGAGCCCCGTGTGGAGACAGCATCGCCTTGCACAACTGATGGGGATTTCACCTCCAGCTTTCCACCCGCTCTCCAGGCGTAGCTCCCTGCAGACATACTGCTTGTGCACAGGGAAATGGTCCAAGGCCATCTGGGACAGCTGGACTATATCCTGTACACTCATTTTCTCTTGAAACGTTTCTTGGCAGTAGACACCTCATGGCCCTTTTTTAAAAAACGGTCAGGATTCATTGTCCTCTTCCCACGTAAAGCTAAAGAAGTGGAGAGGTACATTGAAAATATACCTCTGCCTTCAGTGTTTCCTCACTAGCAAGTTCAAGACTTCAGTTCTTTGGGATGCTATTCTCTCCCTGCTCCTCTTCTAAGGAACTTATTATTGGGATGCAACACTCACTGCACTGCAATGTCTACCCGCTTTTGTGTTTCTGGGCATATGTAGCTGCTGAAAATGGGCCTCTGGGATTTTTCAAAATCAGACTTTCAGTTCTTCGTGTGCACTGCAAACAAGAAGAAATCAAACATAACTCAACCAGACATGAACTGTGATCCTCTACTGTTGGGGGTTAATGGACCTCTGGGAATTTTGTCAGTGCCTTTCTAAAAGCAATAATCAGTCTTCACAGCGGAGATGTAAAATACCAAGTGAGACATGCTTTAATCTTCAATAACAGCATTCATCACTGATGTAGAATACAGATGCAAATTGCAAACTGGTGTCGAGAATCAAATAAAATGGTTACAGTAGCCTAACTTGCACAGACTTGGCACTGAGGTGTTCTGCAGAATGAAAGTTATTTCCAAATCCAGCATGACAACTGTAGTAAGGGGAGTTATCAAGTAAAAGAATGCAACATAAAATGGATACTTGAAAGACCTTGCTATATTTTACATCTTTGTTAAGGTGTTTCTTCTTGTCTTGCTTCACCATTTCCAGGTCGTCCACATTATATTTATTTTGTCTACTCATCAAGTGAAAGATAAGTGAAAATATGTATTACTATTTATAGTCCAACTATGTAGACTCAGTCCATAGTTTTTTTATTGCTTCCACTCTCTGCACTGCTTAGTTTTGTTTCTGTGAGGTCTGGAGCTTACCAATAGATTCCCATTCTCAAAATTATTTTTGAGCATTCCTGAAGTGATATTTTTGCAAAAGAACATGTATTTTTCAGTAGGAGAGAACATGCTCTTGTTCAGCTCTCCACCTTCAGTGACTTGCTTATAGAGAGCAGTTTAGCACCTGGTCAATATTTTATGAAAAAAGTAGACCTAATGCCATTAGGAAGTGAATTCTCATAAAATTGTAGAACAACCTTATTCTGTTTAAAAGCTAAGGGCTATTTTCCTTCAGCACAAAAGTTTCCCATCATTGCAAGAGACCAGGAAGAGGTTTATACATACCAATCATATCAATTTTATTCCATACTTATTTTTTCCAATTAGATCAGTAAGTATAGTCTGGTAACTTATTTTAGTTATGTGATTATGCCATGTTAAAAAGTTTTATCATCTAAGGATTAAAGTCTTAAGGGATGTTTAGAAAGGTAGACAATTTATAGGAAACCGTTAAAAACAAAACTCACTGGAGTGGATAAACATGCCCTTTTGCCAAGCTGAGCAGAATAACAAATTTAAGTTGGCTTTTTGGCCACAGGGACTTCTGTGCTGGGAAAACCTCTGTTCCTTATCCTCAAACATTTGTGAAACATTGTTTTTTATGTACTTCTCCCCCCATTTTGCTCTGAAAAGAGAGTGTGGTTACATGCATTTGTGGGGAGATTGTTGTCTGTTTGAGAAGGCAAATATCAGGCTGGTACCATCATACACCTTCAGCTGGCAATAACAGAGATACAAGTTGCATAACATTTTGCATTCGGATGTACTTAAACTACCTGGAAATGGATATCTTAGAATGATGTCCAGTCTGAGAGCAGTTTTGTGGCTGCACATCTTAAAGACAACAGAAAGATTAGTGTAAATATTTTGACGTTTTAGGACCAAATCTTCATTTGCTACAGTGGGAGCAGTAGAAAAAGTGGTGAGAATTTACGCTTGGCCATTCTGGGGCAATCTATGTGAAATCGCAGACTAAATTACTTTCAGACCCACTGACCCAAGTCAAGCAGATAGACACACGTCATAGAAAATGCTGAAGCTCGACATTCATGAAGTGGGAGGTTGCTGTTGTGTGGGGCTTGCAATGCAGGAGCTTTTCTGTGTGCACAGACTCAGCAAAGAAAAAGTGAAAAGATCTGGAGCTGTAAAATCAATGCTACAGCAAATTAAAATCTCTTTACTACTGAATTAGAGCATCTGTCTAGGAATTTAATACACTCTAACTTATCATGCACATTGGTTTCATGCTTTTTGTTGGCTCACTTTAACTAAAGTGAATGTTTCCACAGGGAGGGAATCTTAGACATAGGCTGCTTAGCTTGCTACTGCCCTTTATAGGAAGCTGAATTTGTTTTGTTTATCTGGACAACAGGAAAGACAATGAGGCAGATAAAAATTCTTGTGATCAAAAGCCCAGCCTATGTAGAAATTCTAATCTAAATCTATACATCTAAATGTAACAAAAATCCTGTGTAAATCTAATTTTGTTGGTCATTCTAGTGTAAAATAGTTATTTTTGATGATAGGGGAGCAATTCACATGTGCAAACGCAGTGCACAGATAATACCACAGGCTGCCTGAGACATTGGTACAGGACTGGTAGTTATGTCCCTTCACCTTGGAGACCCTGCCCAGCATAATAACTGTGCCCTGCTCTCACCTTAGACATAGCTTGGATAAATCTTTTTGGTGGCTGTGGAACCAGGAGAAATTTGGCCTGCAATATTCATTCATTAACATTATATAATAACACCTGGTGACTGTTAAACCACAACCGAGTGGTTTGCAGCCTCTTATGCTGAAGTCCTACTGTTCCCAATATCAATATGATACAATATCACAACACCTTTATAGCATTATATTTATTATATTTGGTTTCTAAGCAACTGACTACTTAGTCCCATGGTCGAGAACAACAACTGTAATCAGACAACAAATATATACTGACAAATGGACAAAATGCTGTTTTCAGATGTAGAAAGAGTTGCAATGATATTTTAGCGGTGCAGGATACTGAGCATTTAGTTTTTGCTAATCTCCACTGAGGTCACCAGCTCACCAGCTCATGAAATTTGGTCCTTGGACAGATCAGTGGGGAAACACCCTCATTTCTTTGTGCTGCCTCTTTCGGTAACCCTCCTCTAGCTGCAGTTCTACCTTCCAGAAGTCCCTCTTAAAGCCTGACTTTACAATTTAACAATCACCCATTGGCAGCAGCACTGAAATTTAGTGACAAACAGCTTTCAAACTCTATTGAATCACTAAGGGGTAAAGTCTGGTAATCTATCCAACATCCTGGAGAGAATAATGAGTGGCAGCTCCCCTATAATTATAAATTATGATTTCTTCTGGTGTATCACATATATCATAGAGGAGAAAACCAGTGTGGAGTCTTGATTTATCACTCAAAATTTCTCTAATCAGCTCTTGCTAAAATGTCACTGTGTGAAGGGCTCTCCTGTAAAAAGATGTATAAAAAACTTCCACGCTGTAGTTGCCTACATTTGGTCAAATGAATCTCAGGACTACTCTGTTTTAGATCGAGCCTCTCATAGTCAATAAACCACACCTGCAGAGGAAATTCAACTCTGAATTAGTACATTCTTGCAAGTGTGATGAGGTTTATTCTCTGTAGCTCAGCCTTGCATGCATTGATTACTCATCCTCCCCCTGGGTGGTAGAACTGACCACAGAAGATGCTGGCAAGAGCACATCAGTCTCACTGGCTCTGAGGGATCATCCAGAATCCACGGAAAGGAAATAATACTCACTTTTCAGTGCATTGGAAAAAATAACCTTGTACAACTGAAACCTTTTATGAAATAATAGCAACCTCCCCCCACCCCAGCTCAGGTGCATCGCATCATTACATGGATGCAGGCAGAAAATCAGATACCATTGATTTTTCCAGACCTCTCAGATTCGCTAGTAGAGAATCAGGATGACAAGTGGGGAGCATGGTAACTACACCTTCATTTCAAATTCAAGACTCTTATTTTTAGACTCTAACCAACCTATTTTTGTCTTGCCTCTTTTTTTTTCCTTTTTTTCCTCTCTTTTCTTCCAGCGTTGCCTAAGCCACATCTTTTTCGTAGGCTGTATCATATGTCTGACCTTGACGAGAGACCCTCTATCTTTTGCCCTTGAAAACATCACTGTGGAGGTAACCCAATAAGCTTTAGGCACTTTAGCCTCTCCACCTTATAGAAGATACAACTTCACATCTTAATCAGTTGCTTTGCTTTGCCCTTTTTTTCACCTCTAGTTGTTTTATTATGTGTGACAGTTTTTTGTAGCTTTTCATAGTACGCACCACACTGCAAGTGAGCTTTGCACACATACTTCCCTCAGTAATGACTGAACAGACTTTCCTCTTTTCCCATTTGTGATCCAATCATGTTATTACGACAGTATTGACTGTAGCAATTAATAGTAGGTAGGTTTTTTTTTTCAATATCTAGAGACTAAATCTGTTTAATGGGCACATTTTTCCCATCTTGAAAACTATAATGTCGTTATAAAAACTCCAAAATTGCTTTTTGCTGAAAATGCTGGTGTGGTTGCCATTCAAACATGGTCATGATTAGAGAAATAAGGTCCTTGCAGGGGTCATATCAGCAAGGTATTTGATGGCCTTTCAGTTTACTTTTAAGTGATTCAGACCAAGGAGTACCATGAACTCTATTAGCACCTGGGCCAACTCTCCTGAAACAGTAGCAGGAGCTGTAGAGCATCAAATGTCTCATTTTCCCCCCTATAAAAAATGGGAACAATAATTTTTATATTAATGCTGAAGCCAAAATAGCTAGGAATAGAAAGTTTATATGAAGTATGAGAGCATTGCTGCAAAAGAGAAACATAACACAGTTTGACAGTTTTCATTTTCCTCCTACCCTTTCAGATCTTGACCCTTCTATAGCAACTATCAAGAGAGGCAGAAAGAAATACTGATTTGTGTGGTAGTTCTGATACTATCAGGGACTTGTGGCTAATTTTAGGAGAGTGCCCAGGCAGAGTAAACAATGCAAACAATGAGAGAGATTCAAATGTCTGTTCTTTCTCCATCAGTCAGCAGGAATCCATCACAGCTAAACAAAGGTTCAGATTTACGTTGGAGAGTGGATGAAAGTTCCTTCATTTATATTATATGTGATATTGATTATCCATCAGTTTCTAGGCAGGCAGATTAAATTAACAGATTTTGAAGCCAAAGAGGACCATTATATAATTTAGCGTCATTTTTTCACATCACACAGGCTAGGAAATTTAATTCTATTACTCTCACAAAAGACAGACATACAGTCTTGATTTGAAAATGTCAATACATTCATTACATCCCTCAGCAGTTTGATGCAATGGCTAATCACCCTGACATTAACACAGGTGCTCTACTTCAAATTCAGAGCTAATTCCCGGACTTGGGTTCTGGTTATTCCTTTTTCTGCTGAAGCTCTTTAGTAGATGGTGCTCTTTCACCCTACCTCCCTTTCTTTGTGAAGTTACTAATCCACTATAATTGAGTTTCTTTTCAGTACAGTTAAACAGTCTGAGCTCTTTAAATCTCACAGCCAAAATCATATCTTCCAACTCTTGAAATAGTAAGTGTGTGATTTTCCTCGACTTTCCCCATTTTTTCAGTGGATTGATGCACCCTGTCTTTGGAGTAAAATGGAATATTTTAACATTATGGCCAAGGAGGTAGGAAGGAGGAGGCAGCACTCACCTCCTCTTGCTGGGTATGACTCCCATCTCCTCACTGTCTCCCTCCAGAGTGACCCTCCTCGCCTGCCACCATTCATCGTCCGAGGCGTTGATGACGTGAAGGATGTCTCCATACTTAAAACTGAGTCCTTGGCTTGGGAGGCCACTGTCTTTGCTCTTGTCATAGTCAAACATGGCTCTGTGGAAGGAAAGAAAGATGTGAAGACAGGTGATTCTATCAGTTTTGGGAACATTTACTTTGGAACAATTTGTCGTGTTTTATGTTACAGCTAACCCTTGCTGCTCTCCAAAGGGGAAGGTCTTGCTCGGGGGAATACTTTCCACTGTGAAGTTAATCTTTACAGAATCCTCTTTTTTTAAGAGAAACTGAACAGTAAAGTATGGTATTTACTGTTTCACTTTATGAAGAACAATCACCGTATCAGAGTATCTAGTAGACAAACCTGGCAGCCAGAAGTCCCTCTTGTCACCTTGCCAACAGCAGTTTTTGTGGCTGTTGGGCTTGTCCTTTTCCCACATTTCCCTGTGCTCTGAGAGGGGGTGTCTGGCAGACAGGACTACATTGGAAGGACTAAATACAAGGGACCAAAACCGTGCTCAGGGTCATGCATTTCTTCAGGTGAATGGATGCACCTATCTTAGCATCTAGTTCAGACCAGAAGTGAGCTTTCAAGGGGAATCTCTTGATTATTCCAGCTCACGGTGCTTTGGTTCATGTCCTGGAGCTGTGTTAGGTCGCGCACATTGGATTCCTGAAACTGGAAACTAAACCGAAAGGTGCCCTGGCCCGAGCAGCACTAGTCTGGCATACCCCCCTCCAAACGCACTGGGGGGGCAGCCAGCACCGCTGCTTTCACTGCCCACCCCCAGTCCCCCGTGCTGCAGCACCTGCTCGAGCAGCCCGAGCGACTCCCTTTGGTGCTGAAGACGTTTTCCACCAGTTTGAAGTGGACCTCTGCCTTGGGTATGCCTATACAAAGAAGTCCCATGTATAGGACCTGTATATTAATATAGGATGTATACATAGTCTAGGGACTCCATAAGCCCAAACGAAAAGCTAGTTTTAAGGTACCGGGCTAGAAGACTGTGGCTGGGCGTAGTTCAGCATGAATTTACTGCCTAAGAATTCAACCCAGATCCTGGCAAAGATCTTCAGCCTGCCCTGAGCTCTGTATTACCAAGCTACGCTGATATCAGTTCTCAGCCGTGCCCGGTCCTACGCGTGGCACCTACACCAGCGGTCTTCAGGGTAGACATACTTGAGTTTCTCAGGGGAACACCCTGCACATGAATCCCAGCAAGGCTGTACATGAGTGCAGGTCACTTGCTGGAGTTACTTAGCTAAAAATCCAGATCTTGGTTTCTTACAGGAAAAAAAACCATGGGAATATTTTTCCCATATAAAGTATTATTTAAAGATCGGGCCTGTCAAGAACTGATGTTTATTTCCTATAGGGAAAATAATATGATTATAATCCCGACTATAGAAATGTTAGAACAGTAAAATCCCAAGAGGTGTATAATAATTCCTACTCTTTTATTGTCAGAAATAAAGCCGTGGCAATCTCTTCACTAGTAAACACTTCTGTGAGAAGGATTTGATATAATTAATTGTTGTGCGTTATAGTGTAATTCCAGAGAATGATTATAGCAGCTTTATGGGTAGATTTAAAACACTCAAGGCTACCTCTCATAACGAGGAGAACTTAAAAAAAAAGTTATCAGAGTTGTAACTATGCAACTAAAATAACTTAAAAGCTCTCATAAGTGCTCACTCCGTATGAAAGGTCTGGTTCAGGAAGAAGAAAAATGCTATTTGGAATATGTCTTCTCTTAAAGAGTTTACAGTCATGTACTAACATGTTCAGAAAAGCCTTATCAGCGTGCAGTGGTCTGAGTTTTACCACCGTATTGAGCAGTCATCATCTTAAAAATTCACTGAATAATTGCGTACCTTGCCATGGAAGCCTATCAACTTCTCAAAAGCCTAACCACACAGTTGGCAACCATGCTGAATACTGGGCAGATGTAATACAATCCTGAATGCATGAATAATTAAGTTACTGAAAACAAATGGCAGTATCTTCTGTTGCAGAGAATATGCAAGACTGTCACATCCCAGATGTAAACCTGGAAGTGCTCCATAGTTAGCAAGTTCTAAGATGAAGGGTGTTTTTCAAAAGCTAAGTAGTAGAAAGAAAGTAGAGCAGTGTCCTTTGTCCTTGAACAGACACTTGCACCTCAGAGCCCACGTATTAACTTAAAATCACCGACTGCCATCGTGCTAGCTGATGTTAACGACGAATGCAGATGGCAATGTTTGCCACTGACTTACTTTGATTGGAATAATCATGTGCAATGCTAATTAAAATGAGATTATAGATCTCAGATGAGAATTTTTGAGCACGCTTTTCACTGAGTGAAAGATTTTGTGGCTGCATGCTCTACAGATGTTGATTACTCCATTAGTAAATGAAAATTATGAGAGCTGACTTCAGTGCTCTTTCCTAAACATTTCAAATTAAGAGCCAGGGTTAAGTTGATAATAAAACCATATTTAAGCTTACAACTTTGATGACATTGTTGGCTCTGTAAAACATACTTTTGCAAGTTGACAGTTGCCCAGCTATAAAACAAATGGAGTTCTTCACTCTAGGCAACATTGTATGCATGTAGAAGTTAACAGGACTACCTTGGGCAATAGAGACCTAGGCACACTCATCCTCACGTCCTCCTTTCAGATCTCAGGCTGTAAGTACAATTTGGATTTCTACATGTCCAATTACAAGCTCTAGTTTTACTTATTTAAGAGGCTGATGTGTCATTTCTAATTTTCTACCTGATGAACAGCACCCAATTCTGCCTGTGCTCAGTCTTGCAGTGGTATATAAAAATAACACATCTGCATCTGTTGAGTGTCAGCTGAAGTGATACAAAATGAATGCAGCCAGACATCTCATTTGGTAAAGGAACTGGGCAGGGCAGACAGAAAAAGATGCTTTTTTTTTTTTCTCTTTCATGTTTTTGGACAATGACAGCCCACTCTCACGGGATACCACGCTACATCCTGCAAGCACGGAAACTTTCACCTGAGAGGAAAGTTCAGCTCTCAGCAAAGTCTATTTGATCTATGCAAGCTTCTTTACATGGATAACATACGAAGGTATGTTAGATACCTTAGACAGGTTCTGCCATGCCATGGGGAATATCAGAGGAAAGGCTAAAATTTAGTAGCATCTTTGCAGAATATTATGTGTTGAGGAGAGGACATAAGCAACCCAGTCCAGCAGGAGAGCCACCCTCCCACAGAGCAGCCGTCACCCGTCTCTGAGAGATGAGCACCGTATTTTCCTTTCAGTTAGAAAAGGACCAGCACGATCAGGACCTGACTGCCATAACTCCCCCAGAAGTACTCTTCCAAAACGAGACGTCTAAAAGAAACAGCAGTGTTATTCAAACCAGCCAGAGGATTTAACCCATGAAGACATGTGGCAGTGCCTCTGGCTGTGGTGAGTTAGATGTGTCTCCACACAACACGAGCACACGTAGTGCAGCTACTGGGGAGCCTGCTCAGCAGAGCTAAAGAAGCTTTCTGAACTTGCCACCATGACTATACATTTTCTTATGGCTGAGTCTGCTTATTCGTGGGTTGCTCAGGCAGTTCTTCAAGGCACTGAGCCATAACTCATTTTTAGTGTCTTTTACTGCAATTTTAAAGAATAATAGTCTCAATAACCTTCCAGCTTTCTATTGGCACTTATCTGACAGGCTTCGTTACTAACAGCTTCTCCTTTCTTTCTCCACAACTGATAAAAGCCCATCTTAAAGAGCAGTTCTTCTTCCTTCAGGTGTTTTATATCCTCAGGTAGCTGCTTGCATCCACTGTTCAGCCCTTTTTGGATCATATAGGACAGAACCAAGAGCTCTACAAGGCTTTCTCTATGGCAGTAAGGGCTCTTTTTCCAGTCAGCTGATTAAGTCTACTTTTGAACTGGCATAGTCAATTTTTAATAACAAAGGAAATCAGTCTAAATTATTTAACTTTCATTTGAGAGCTGTCACCAATGTCGTGATCGCACCAGCATCAGAAAAACTCCTGTCCAGTATCTTCTAGAGAGTGCCTTTCACAAACAGGACCCTGGGGTACACAGAGCAGATAACACTTTTTGAGGTTACAAATATAGTAAGCCCAGTGATTACTGAGAGATGCGGATAAAACACTGAAATAGGGAACAGAGCTTGCTACAAACTAGTTAAGCTGATGTGAAATCATGATTTGGCCATCTTAGTCCCCTTATTAGAAAAACAGCAATAGGAGTGAGTGTGATTATCAAAAGCATAAAGTATAGGCACCAAATTTCCATTAACACCTTTAATTTTTTTTCCTCAATTCCCAGTTTTTGTGTGAGTTTGGGAAAACTGTTTAATATCTGTACAACATTTGGAAAGTGGAAAGTGCTATTCAAGTGCTAAGTATTGCTACTGTCTTCTTGGTGAAATCCTCCTGCTTGTAGAAAATTAAGAAACACTGTTCTGAGAAGTGAAGCAGAAGGTGCAAATATTTAGAACAACATGGATATCACAAATATTTAAGAGTCTTGTTTCCCTGATATTATTCCAGACTTCAGAAGTGATCATTACACTAGGCTAATCCCAGCAGTAATCTGGACAGAACCTAACAGGTTTTATTTTTGTGCTTGGGTGCTTCTTAATCATTTTGAGGAACCCACATCAGCAAAAAACATGAGACAAGCATTTCACCACAGCATCAAAAATAATTGCTCAAAAATTGTTTGAAATTAAAATACTGCCAGTGCCAAGCTGTAATATACTGCCAAACATGCAGTGAGGTGTCCACAGGGCAGTGAAGACCACTAAAACGGGGGCATTTTTTTCCCTCCACTTAGTGTAAACTCTTCAGCGTTTGAGGTATGTCCAAAAGCTAAATTGCATTTTGCAGTAAATTTCTATTTCTAATGACACCTGTTCTTGAAGCTAGAGTAATAAATGTTTGACATAGGAGAAAATATATTAGCTTTAAGGAAACAGCAAATCAATTCATTGTGCAGTCCCATATATTGCAACCTACTGGCACCCACCATGCCTATGTTGTTACCAGCATTTTGAGAATGAAAAATAGGATACAGAAAGACTAAGTGATCTTGCTAAGCCTGTGTCAGAAAAGGGCATTTAACAGAGAAACCTAGCTTCCTCAGCTAACACTGTAAACACCATTCGTAATTTAGTAGTCTTCATGATCTCCCTGACAAGGCAAGGGGTATTAATACATATACATCACAGCAATATATTTTGCTGAATGTTCCCACATGTTCAGTGCAAAACCCCAAAATCTTCAGCTTCCATATCACTGCACTATGGCCAGTAATCTCAATTTGATACAGTTCAGGTACTGCTGGCAGCTTTATTTGCATCTTTGAAATTACTTTCTGCTGGCACAGATGGGAGTTTGCACATAAATTTACAGACCGCTCTTTGCCATTTACTTGGTTATGAAATGACAACAACATTTAGCAAGAGAGATCTTCAGCTTCTGTAAACAGTCCTAACTCTTCTGCAGTCTGCCAGCATATCTGCATTTACACCACTTAAGAGTATTACTCTTTTCTCTGAAAATTTCCTTGGCAAAGATTCTCAGACATCAGGCTATACAGCATCATCATAAGGGAGAGATACTTTATTCAGCTTCTTCTCTACATCTGTCCTACCCCCTCCCCCCCCTTTTTTTTTTTACAGATGGGGAAATCCAGTGCACAGAGGTTTAATAATTTGCCTAGGTTTAGACAGTAATTTAGCATCAGAGTCAGAATCAGACCCCAAGTTTCATAGCTGTCTTTTCTGCACTCTCAGTAATAGATGTATTTCCACCCACTTGCAGGCTCAGCTTGAAGAAAACATTAGAAGAAAATGAAAGAAACCCCAGCGTAATTCATTGCTATAGCTACAACAGAGAGCACAGCAGCACCGTGATAGAAGCAGCCATTGCAATACAATTAAGATGCTATTAAAAGGGTTAAATTTTCACATAGTGACATGTCAATAAACACTTTCACCTTCTCCTCCCACCTTCATTTCCAACTGGAGAAGCTGAACAGGTAAATCCTATGCGTAGAGCATAGAAAAAGTTGCTCTTGCCTTGTGAGGTGTGGGAAGCTCTGAAGTGCTGCTTGGTATGACTGGAGGCTTCCAGAATAGCCCCTGTGCTAGGGATGATCCAGTCGTACATTGTCACCTCCTCTGAAGGAGTGGGAGGGGACTGCTTTGTTAGCTTTTATTAGGAATGTACTACGACAATGTGGTTTCAACAAAAAAAGTCTGAATGTTTGACTTGTTACCTACAACTCAAAGATACTGTGATTCTTGCTTTTTCCTCTCTCTTCTCTTCTCTTCTCTTCTCTTCTCTTCTCTTCTCTTCTCTTCTCTTCTCTTCTCTTCTCTTCTCTTCTCT
>JAVJGG010000027.1:19368990-19464609 GCA_035590195.1 Aviceda cuculoides
TTTCAAAGACAATGAGACTTAAAGGGAACATTGTGATTCTGCGTAGCACAGCCTGTAGCCACCTCCCTTCCTCCCTGCTCCCAAATGTGTCTTCCTTCTAATACAGAATACAGTGTAAAAAAGCACTGATTTTTTTTTTTTTTTTTTTTTAAGTAATTGGTTTACAATAGTTCTAAATATCACAGTAGCTCTCAAGCACCTGCTTCGGGTAGTTGGGTTTTTTAGGTAGTTGTCTCAGATACCCTGTAGTTTGCAATTGCTTTCTTTAGACCTAATCATGACCTGTATCCGTTAGCAGCTTTTAAAATTACATTGTGGCCAGGCTGCCCACAGAATTCATTGTGCTTCCACTGGGTTATAATCAAAAGCAAATTTTCATCACACGAAAGAACCCCACTGATAACATAATTATTACTACCAGCCGGATATATGATGGCTTTTTTTGTTTTTTTGGACAAGGATATTAGACATCTGGAGAACTAAAGTAAGAGAAAGCCTTCCTACGGAAAAATGATCCACTTTTATGATTTGTATAATTTGAACATAATGGCAACAAAAAGATTGGTAAGAGATGGACTAAGCGCAATGACTCTAGCACTGAAAAACATCCCAGAGAAAAAAATCAGACAATTGTGGCAGTGAAATGGAATTATTTTTTTTTTTCTTTCTTTCAGAAATCAACCTGTAATACTGTCAGTCAGAACATTCTTACTTACTTCTGTTGCAAGAAGTGTAGGAGCTGGGGAAGTCTACAGACTTTCCTAGCATGGAAATGCTCTTTTGTTTATATCATAATAAATCTGTTTATACATTCCAACCTTTAGAAATTATTTTTGAAAAAGAATTGTTCTCTAGCTATTGAAAAAGCATAGATGGGCAAAACTAGGAGAAAGTATTAGCAAGACAGAACATTGGCTACTCTGTCTTTGATGAGAGAGGGCACTTTGGAAAAGTCAAGATATTTGTTTGCAACAGGTCTTTCTTAGTAATGGTTTCTGCTTGGCCTTGAATGTTGTCCTTTGACAATGAAAGAGTCAGAAGTTGGATTTGCATTGTTACCGCGTTGGCTGATTAGGTTCTTCTGAAATAATGAGGTGCCACATGCAAACAGGAACTACACCATGGAAAAGAACTGAAAATTATTATGGAAATTAATTCTCCTGCCTAATGTGGAGAAATCTACTAAATCCATAAACTCTGCTGCATGCAACTGTTTGAGAAATCATGAAAACATTTTGTCTCTAGGCCAAACCTTGAAGAGCTCATTAAGAGTTTACTCAGTCAGTGGGAGGTTGCTGATAGAGTGAGTCCTTTGTGTTTTAGCACAGACTTCAACTGGAAGCAATGCAATTAATTTTTAGGTTTGACTTTGTCTCTGAAAGGGTGATTTTGCAAAGATCCGAATGCTATCAAAGTCTAAAACTGTATTTTTATGGCACAAAGGTCAACTGACTCTACATAACCTCTGGTTCATGAGGCCAAACGTGAAATCTCTAAAGGCTTCAGATTTACAAGGTGGAACTCTATAGAAATCAATAGGTATGGAACAATGCCAAAGGCCTGAGCTGAACTCAGCTGAAATCTTCTAAACTGTAATGGAAATAAGAGAGAAAGTTTGCCTGAAAGAGCAGCAGGTATGAGAAACGATGCACTTACTATTTGGTCAACCAGTTCTGTGGATTCCTTGAGCTACTATCTGCCAACCCTTACCTATCATAAAAAGGTTTACCCCACTAAGTTTTATTCTGTGATTGGGTTGAATGTTTTCCTAGTAGATGATGTTTTCTATAAACCTCCATCTTCTGGAGTCAAATGAATACTTCAAAAGCTCAGTTTTCATTAGTGTCTGCTTCTCATGGAGAAAAGCTTAAAAATCAGATGCCAGAATACGCAAAAGCAGAAACAAACAAACAAAAAGGGCACATAAAATAATGGTCTTTGGTGTCACCTCGTCAGTGTCAAAACATTGTGATTGTTTGTTCTTAATGGCTAGATTTGGTGGTTTCACTATGTGTGTGGTTGTCAGTCCTCTTCAGAAATGGACTTTGAAGAAAAAAGTGCTGATCAACCAGTATTACCCCAAATTTTTAACAGCAGCAATATGTATTTTAATATTTATTAAACAAAGTTGCAAGAGGATGATGCTAAACTTCTTAGCTTCTCTCCTTTAAACACGGAATTAAGCCTGTGCTGCACTGAGCTCCTCACAGCGCATCGTCCGCTCCATTGCGTTATCCACACCCTCCTTCTCCAGGGGCCCTGGATCTCACGCGCTCAAAAGCAGGATTAAGGGTAACATCAGAAGTTCCTCTGTCCCATTTTTAGAGGTAAATTAAGCACATCTGAGCCTAGGTTTTGTTGACTTTCAATGAAGATGAGACTTTGAATTGCTAAGTCACTTTGAAAACGTTACCCTAAGCAGCTTTAAGATTGACAGAATTTGCCTTAAGCTGCTCCAAGGCTGACAAGACGAAGTTCTGGTGCGGTAACAGAAGCGCTTTGATTCTTCGCTCTTGGATGGTGCTAGGACCTAGGATAAGCCATTTTTTCTGCTACCATGAACGAAGCTCAGGGTGTTGATGGTTTTGTCCATAATGACACTTCCTTGTTCTGCGTGTAATTCCTGATTTAAGCAAGGACACTAAGCAAGAGAACTGGGACCTTTCCTTTTAACATCTTCATTTAAAATGAGTCTCATGGCAATAGAAAGCCTAAAAATAAATCTTCCAGGAACGCCAGCTGTGTTCTTCTCCCTCCGCCTGCCACGAAAAGTTTCTGCCTATACTGGCTTAAGCTTACCTTGATTTTAAGACATTCCTCTGTCCTGCAGAAAAAAAATATACCATGAATCCCTACTTCTACTTAGCAATTAATTTTAGATGGGAAATGTTTATCAAAAGCCATGTCCTTAAGTTTAGGCAAAGTAATAATAGCAGTCTTTTGAGTCAGGCTCTTAAAAATAGTTTTCTTTAGCATCTGAGTAAGCTGACCAACTTCGAGCAGATTACATGTACTTAAAAGTTATGCATTGAGACTTATCTGTGCCATAACACATTTTATGTAGTAGAAAATAATTCATGGATGCACTTTCTTTTCTAATATTGCTCACAGGTAAATATATTCTATCGAATCTATTTTCAAAAAATTAACTGCACATTTCATGATGTAAACCTCAGTTTGAAACCTCATGCACCACTACCATTTCCTAAGCCTGAATCAAATGATTGTGTCATGCTGGAAGCTGGAACACAGTACAGCTTAATGTTAGATTCGTGTGTGCAGGAAATACAAGACTGAGGCAGCAATGATAAAAATCTAATTTATGTCTTTGGCAGCTGTAAATGAACAGTAACACCCTCAGTGGCTTACAGGTTATGCTGGCATCTTTCCTCTGTTTTTTAAAAACTTTGAATAATGCCCTCTACAAGAAGGTTTTGTAGTGGGGAAGGCTGTAGAAGAGATCAGTTGAACAAGCATGTCTTTGTGTGTCATGTTCATCATAGGCTGATCCAAGAATTTCCTTATTTTATGCTGCTTGCTGACCTTGATGAGGTATTTGATAAGGCTTGCTAGAGAGGTGGTCCATGCCCCAAGGCTATCGGTGTTTAAGAGGCGTTTGGACAATGCCCTTAACAACATGCTTTAACTTTGGACAGCCCTGAATTGGTCAGGCAGTTGGACTAGATAATCCTTGTAGGTCCCTTCCAGTGGGACTGTTCTGCTCTGTTCTATTCTATTCTAGGGAGGAAAAGCCTCTACAAGAACAACAAACCTTATCGTTAACGAGTAAGATGCATGAGGTCAACACTCTTGCTTCTACTGTGGGAAGTAGGAGCAAATCCCACTCTCCCAACAGAGAAATCCATAGAAAGTATGACAAGAACTTTTCTGAAAATCCAGTACATGATACAATGGACTGTGTAGGAATAAGGAACAGCACTAGACCACGTTCACATTTGCATGACTCAGGGATTGTACATCACCAGTGGAGCTGCTCTGAATGTGTGGGAGAGGGCAGAATCTCACCAGGAGGATGATGAGCACTGGTGCAGGCAGTGCAGAAGTTCTGCAATTTTTGGAGATAATAAAAACTCAGTTGGACAAGGCCCTGAGCAACTTAACGTAATTTTGAAGCAGATTCTGCTTTGAGAGGCAGGTTGGACATACAACCTCAGGATAGTCTCCTCCAAGCTAAATTACCTATGATCATATCTATTCAGAAGGACTGAAGTATGAAATATGTTGAGACACAGAAGTTTATCTCAGATCATGTTTATCACTATTGGGCATATCAAGAATTTTTTAATATATACTCTGTATAAAATGACAGTCAGACTTTGGTGTCTGAGAGAGCATTTTCTACAGTGGGTAAAAATAATTCACTTTGCTTAAAACTTCCTTGATGTATGTAACTGAGGACAGTATAGAGATGCTCAAGCCATGTACAAGTTCAGGTGATGTTCTTTACAACCACGCACTGATACTAAACCAATCTTCAAAGCATTATAGCCATGTTAAAGCTGTACCTCACCATGGCTGATACGGTTGTACTGTAGTGATTTGGGAACTACAGTGTGTCTGGTAGCTCAGTCATCTTCAGGCAGTGTGACTGTGGGCTTATAGTAGAGAGGGCTTTCTTTTGTTCATATTCTGGGAAAACAAATTAGGTGCAATGCAGAGATTATTAGAGGAATCTAAACTCCCTAGGCAGTAAAGGAGAGAGCTAGGTACATATGGGAAAGGAAGAATTCAGACCATTTACATTAAATGAGAAAAATAGGCTGATGTAGGTGGTGTGAACATTTCTCTAAATCGATGTCCTGTTTCCCTGCTTGTAAAATAAGAATACTTAAGGAGAGTATTGTGAAGTGCTCAGAGAGTATGGTAAAGTGGCAGTATCAATGCCTGTAATGGGTAAATTAAACATAAAGGGTGAAATCTCTTTCATTTCGATAGAAGGAAGTATCTATTGAAGCTACACATTTTGTCAGAAAAGCCTGCAGTGTAAATTATGCTGTCATTTAGTGTTTGCCTATACAAAAACTGTGCCATTAAAATGAAATAGGTCTTATAGAATAACAGAATAGAGGTCCGAAAGTAAGTTCTTTTTTTGATTCTGACATCCCAGATAGTCATGGCAAAACAAACAAGGAAGAAAGCGAACAAACACACATCTCTGAAGAGATGTTTTTCTTTCACTTCATGTGGACAAGATTGTTTGAAATATTCATCAACGATATTTTTTCGCCTGGACCAATTCTTAGACTTTTTTAGTATTTCATAGCCTCATTTGCAAGCTGTAGAAACTTTGTATTCATTTACTTTAACATGGAAACAGCAATGCAAATTAGTGGGTGATTTAGAGGCTGAGTAAGGATGCTCTCTTTGGACAAGGCTGTGGTGTACAGTGGGGAGAGGACGAGACCGTATGTGCCCTGTCCCTATGTGTGCCCTAAACATCTGCTGCTAGCCACTGTCACAGAAAGGACACTTGGCTAGATGCACCTTTCTTCTGAGCCAGGGTAGCTGCAAAACAAAATTGATGTCACTTTTATAGAGGAAAATAGATACAGAAGGTGGGAAACTGAAATTGCCTGCACGGCTTGCTTTAGTGCCGACAGGAGAAAGGACATGGAAAATTTTCAGTGTTTCAAAAACCAAAGCAATCGAGATGAAAAAAAAAAAAAAAAAAACAAACACTTGAAATATCTGCAGGTGACAAATGATGAAAACTTGTGGCTTAATAAGAATCAGGTGGAACGCCTCAGTTTGCTGACAGCTTTCCCTGCGTGTAGGTGATGACTCTCACCAGTCAGTCCGCGGGGGAAGAGCAATTCCCAGCACCCAGGATCCTGCACTGGCAGCCCAGGGACTGACAGACATCTCCAGGAGCCGGGAAACCTCACAGGGGCCAGGGAGGGACAATCACTGTGGAGTTTCCATGTATGTGTCATTCCTAGTGCTATATGAGAAGATTTTTGACCAGGGCTACCCTCTGTCTCCTTGATCGAGGCCTGTGTTTGATGATTAGGATTACTTCAGCAACCTGAAAGCTGCTATAGCATATAAAGGGCTGTGTTGCATTAAACAGCAATAAATAGTGTAAATAAGAGTTTCAAACTACCCTTGCATATCTGCCTTAACTTTGTAGATTGACTGCAGCACTTTGTTCCCAGATATGTGGTCTTTAAATCATTTTACTACATCAATAGCCAAACATTTATCTTACGTTCAGCTCTACCGCTCCTACCTCTGGCTTTATAGGATCAAACACCATTCAGTTGTATAACGCAACTTCTGACTAACAGTGCAAATGCCATCTTTTTAATAGTTTTCCTTCTGTCTCTGTCTCATTAACTTAGTATTTCCCATCAAACATCAGCTAAGGAAATACCTGTTTCTCTAGCAAAGTCTGAAATGTTTCCTTTCCATAGCTGTGATCTATCACTGCAGTTCTGTCAGTAAGCTCTGTAAAGTGAGCCAAGTTAATGGAAAGACTCTAAACAGAGTGAGCTTGTATTGCGATGAACAACTTTTACTTTGCATATAAACAAGCAAGTCAGTACAAGATGCAATGTGATGAAATAAATATAAATTAAAAAACCTTAAAAAATAAGACTGTATGGAACTTAATTTATCTTCAAAGGTTCCTCTGCCTTATGATCTCAAAATCTGTATCTTAAAATCCTTCTCTGAAGTTAAGACCAAGAGCTCCTCTTCCTTTAAATAACAGGTACAGGCACTACCTTCTTTACCAGGAAGTCATTTATTAAGCAAACCCTCACTGCAGCATGCGACTGCCTCTGAGGATAATTGCAAAAAATCTTCCCAAGTGTCCCACATAGCAGGGCCACATCCGAAAATCTTTGTATCTCCTGCAGCCGCAGCAAGAATTTACTGCCACGAATTTATCAGTCCCGTTGCGTTACTGATCTTTAGCGAGGTGGGTTGAGATTTTTCATTTTCTTGATTTGTTTTTAAGAGTTTGCATTACTGCTCCTCCCCTGACACAAGGCTGAGGGATCTCCTGCATGCCACAGTGGAGATGTCTACGCTTTCAGCCCATCCCCGGCGCGAGCCCGTGCCCAAGCCCAGGCTCAGTCCCTGTCCAGAGACCAGCAGACGCTTGGGGCAGGCATGGCGCTGCGTCGCCAGACTCTGCGGGGGCACTGAGGAGAAGAGGCTGTGCCCCCTCCAATCCTTTCGCAACCGAGGTGCAAAACAGGACAAAGAAAGGCTGTCCTGGCCTTAAGACGTTTTTGTCAGCACCTTTGACGTACCCGCGTACTTTCTCAGATGCTTGTTGGCAGCTCGTAAGACCAGCCTGAAGGAACCGGGGTACCTAATTCCCGCTAGAGCAGGAGGTGGGCACCAAGGAGTCCCTTCCAGCTCCCAGTGTGTCACAGAGACCAACAGGAGCCAGAGCGTCAGACACTTCTCTGTCTTGGCTCTCCTGGTTGGCTGCTGTAAGTATCCCAACACTCAAAGTACTCGCTGCCACGAGTCCGGTCCTTGGCACCTCATTCGTCTCCCCCCGCGCAAGCTGATACCTTTTAGTCAGCGCAATCAGTGCTTGGGGGTTCTGTGCTCAAAGCTGGAGACAATTTTGAGGAACTGCAGACCTGAGTGTTTCGTTACTCAGCATCCTTTGCCAAATGCCTGCCCCTGGGCCCCTGCCTCTGTCTTTATAAAGGAAGGATGGACGGCATTTCCCTGCCGTGAAGGAGAATGGTGAGGATAACTACGGTAAGCATTCAGATACTAAATACCAATTACACAGGGCACTGGGGTGTAATAAGAAATCTCAGGAAAGAAAAGGCCATAGCAATAAAGCTAAATGAATTATTTACAATCAACTACAGGATGCATTTAAGAATGAAGCCACAGAAGAGCCTTCCAGACCTGTCAAATCAATGGAACCATCTGCACTTGATGTGTCAGTAGACAAAGTTTAATAACAAATCAATAAAATGAATAGTAATAAATTGCCAGGATGAGAGGAATGACTCAGGCATGTGGAAGTGGAAAATATGAAGCCATTTTTTTAAAGGGAGACCACAAATAATTGAATCTGACTTGAGTAACAGGTAGATCTATTTAAACTCCTTAGAGGAACAGTAAACTCACGGACCAGGAATATCACTTGGCTTTCCAGAAAGCTTCCCCACCAAAAGATCATAAAATATAAAAGATATAGTGGTCTAAGACTGAAGGATTAGTAAATGTTTAAAGAATAGGAAACAAAGGTTAACAAAGAAGATTTTATTTTCACAACAGAGGAATTCCCATAAGTGATCTAGAAAAGTGGTGAAAAATGAAGCAATAATATTTACTGAAGACACTGAAGTATCAGGGGTAGCAAACCCAAAAACTGACTGAGAAGACTTGCAAAAGGATTTCAAAATGTCAAGTGACTGGATGGTAAATTACTTGATGAACTTCAATGTCAATAAATGCAAAGGGAGGCATGGGGAATATTAGTCCTTGGTAAAGGTATGTACTAATATACACTAGCTAAGCAATTACTCCCCAGGGAAGAAATACTGGAGGCTTTGTATGTTTTTCCGGGAAAACATGAATTCAATGCTTGGCAGTAGTGAAAAAGGCAAATTTGTACCTGGAATTTAAGGAACTTAATAGAGGCCCAAACAGAAATCTTCTTTGTTATTATACCACGACACAGACACCCCCACACCTCTACTACAGACAGTCCTCCGATCCCCTCATCCCAAAGAGGCAGAAAAGGAGCAGAGAGGCCAATAAGGACAATCTTCTCACAGGGGCAGATGATGCAGACTAAGCTTTCTCAGCTTTAAAACAGATGACCAAGAAAAGAGTATAATAAAAGTTAATGAAATTAGGAATTTCAGGGAAGAGGGAATAGGGGACACTTGTTCACTGTTCTCACAATACAAGAAATGGAGGGAATCGGAATTTAACCACTAACAGATAATATACAGTATGCAGTTAACCAGTGGATGTTGTAGAGTCTGAAAATTTAAATGGGCCTAAAAAAATTCTTCCAAAAAAGGAGAAAAATCCATCAAGGACTGTTCTATAGTCTCAGAAGATCTGCTGTCAGATACTATTTGAGACAGAATAATGCGTGGGAAAGACCTTTGGTCCAACTGAATTGGTGGTCATGTTCACCTTCACGCGTTCACCCTGCACCACTGGGGTTGGGTTTGATCTGTATAACTTGAAACAGTAGTCATCTGCCTTGTGACAACCTGCTTGAAAGACAACTTTCATGTTTATGTCCTGCCATATTCCAACTAAGAAATTCAAGCTGAAACCCCGTTTGTACATACGTGATGCAGATGCCCGTAAACAGAGCTGGGAACCACTCCCAGGGCCAACAATTTTCTTCAGGCTATGTAAGTCACTGTCTATATCTCTCTTTCTTCGCCTAGTCCTTCCTTCAGAGAAAGCTCAGAGATATGAAAAACACTAACTGGGAGATGGATATGACTCTTTTTATGTTATTAACAAAACATTTCTTTCGGACAGTGCCTTTCCCTTTTCCTTTCTTCTAATGGCTAGGTTTAAAGGGACGGTGCACTTAATTTTTTTCTGAAACTCTTGGCAGAGTTACTAAGGATTTTAAATCAAAAGAATGTAAATTAATTTACAGAATATTATTTTGGCTAATCTTTCGTTTTTCCACTGTTGAGTAGTGTTGCACGATTACAATGAATACAAGGATTGAAAACACATCACAGGTTCAAGGGCGCTGAAAAAATCTTCCTGAAACACAAATTTTACTGACTGTTTCATTGTTTCCATGAAAAACTACAATTTATTTTTGTTTGTTACAGAATTTTACTGGTACAAGATTTGGTGCATACAGTAATTTAAAAAACCTACCTATATACGTTTAGGTTTACAAGACAGTGGATGCATGCACATCTTTCAAACGTAGCACAGTAATATTAGGATTTTAACCAAACTGTTGAAGACATTTAATGTCCTCATACAGCACCATATTTCTTTTTGTAGTTAACCCAAGTATCCCTCATTTTTAGAGAAAATCTCCCACTACAAATCGAGGTCTTTTTGCCTTTGGGTAAAGACATGAGCAGAAGGGTAATTTCCCAGAAACTGTATCTCAAGCCTTACTAGTAAAAATGTTTGCATTTCTAGGGAAAATAAACTATTAAATTGGATGTTAAAGAAATGCTGAAGCAGCAACATCTAAAGAAATGTTTTGAGGAATATTTTATATGCTTACACCTTATAATAAACTAAATAAGAGAAATATCATCATGATTTTGCTCATGCAAAAAATGCCTTGGAGAAAAAGATGCCATGTATTCCCTGAAGATGTCTTTGTTCTTGTCTCTTGCTAAATGATTGACAGAGTAAAAATGAAGTGATTAACTTCTAGCTGACAGAAAACAGTAACATGGGTCTGTAATGATGGCACCCGCGAGTGGCAGAGTGTCCTACTTATCTGCATTTTAAAGCAACAGCTGCTGGGTCTTTTGCAATGTCTGCAGAATTTTAAAGAGAAGCAAGATTAGAAACAACAGTACATCCTTACTACAAATGCCACAAAACTGGCCCTCACAAGACAGAGATTGAGCAGAAAGTGTTGAGCATATGTGAAATAATTACACTGGGGAGGAAAACAGCTCTTGTAACTCTTGACTTCTATGTAAAAATACCTGAACATTTCTGAATCAACATAACCTAGATGTATGGTTTCACTGTCTACCAAATTTCCTCTAGACTAAGACATTTGTCTTGAAGATCTTTTCGAATTTGGACACTTTTCCTAAAAGAAGTTAATTAGAAAAGGGTGCAGATGCCTTATTGTTAGACTACATTAACACAGTCAGACGTATCTGCACCAGAGAGCGCTCAGTACCGCCAACTGGTTTGCACCCTCACTGTCCAAGGCAAATCCCCTCTGGCACATAGGATCCGCACTGCTTAGCACTGCGCTCAGGGCTGCTTTGAGCCCACGTCACATCCTATGGCCCTGACTAATAATTAGTTTATGAACGTGGCATTCTTCCTCTTCAAAGTGGCTGAAGTAACATGAACATATGTTGTAGCCTCACAGCCCATGTCTTATAGCGTGACACCAGAAGAGTGTTGCATGTCCGGAACAAGTATCATGAGGGGATCTCTTAGAGTGAATGTCTGCAAGACTGTGTCATGCAAAGGGAACCAAACACAGTGATGTCTTATCCATGCTGGCCAAAGAAGTCTCTGGAGTGAATGGTCCTAAAAATAACCTATCCACATTCGGTCTTGAAGGGAACTAGTTAGTTTGCTCCAAAAGAGAGCTTGGGAGTAAACGAGCAGTACAGTGTGAGCAGTCAAGGCCCTGGGTGCAAACTGGGCTGCTAGATTATCTGGATTACATAGTCATACCCAAAGAACTGTGCCACAGTAACATATTTTTAGAAATAATATAATTTTGTTGATGAGATAAAGCCGTATCTAACATACTACATTGCAGCAGCTGGAATTCCTATTTTGGAGTGAAATGAATTCATTAATGCGAATGTGGCTGACAAATTAACTATGATATTTTCTTTGCTAATCATTGATATTGTCTTTAAAATGGCCTGCTAGTTTAAGGGTTTCTTTGGGAGAAAATGGCAGCTCCAAGAGCTCTATAGCAGCATGAAATTCCAGGCTGGCATGTGATTTGTTTTAGATATAGCTATGACTGTGATTGTAATTGCTTTGGAGTTTCCTGATGATCACTATTCAGAAAGCTTCAGATGATCGTGAAAATCAGAACCATTTCTAATCTTACCTCTTCGATAGTCTCTTGAAGTACAGTAAGGTAAAAGGGTATTGAATACAGCCTATGACAATACTTTCTGGAGACTGATAGGTTACTCAAAGCTGAGAATAAGATTCAGACTGACTATTTCTAATGCCTAAAATGGACTTAGAAAGATTTTAAGCACCAAGGCCTTACTGCAAAATTCAGAGTTCCTACTCCTTTCAGTAGACCAAGTATTTTAGACTACATTTACTGTCACATATCTGTGAGAAGCTGGATGTCTCTTTCTCTCATTTAAACATTTATGGAATTCACATTTAAAGCAGAGAAATATCCACACTGCATTTAAACCCTAAAGGGGTCAATCTTATCATGCTCCGAATATGCTTAACGAACATATACAAAAGTGAATGCAGAAAAACCACAATAGGAAAAGGCTATTATCATTCAAAAATGCAGCTATGATATTTACCTTTTTCTAGTAGTCTAGTGGTTAGAGACGTACTTGAGTATGGGTAATAGAAGATTTTGCCACACCATTGACTGAGGAAATGGCAGATATAAATGCAGTTCTCTCAGAAGACTGAAGCAATTCAAAGCCCTAACTCTCTCATCTTCATAAAGTGCCCTAACCACCAGGTTGCCATTTGTGGAAATGACATTTTTCACCCCTTCCCTTGAAAGAGCAGTTTGCCTGAGGGGTATGGAAGGTCAGGGAGGAGGGCAAAAGAAGTTGGTGGGGACCCCTCAACTGGAGGCGAAGGAATGCAGTGGCAAACGAGCTGTCATGACTGTCATCAGTGATTCCAGGTTGGCTTTGAAACAGCAATAATGCAGGGAAAAGGGATATGCACCTGCCAGGGTGTTTTGCAAAATGTGAGGAACACCATCATCACCACCATCTCTCCCTCTTACATTTTAAACAGGCATTGCTGCTCAGTAAAGTGCCTATCCTCACTTGTACAACTTTGGTCTCAAATTCCCAGAAGAGTCGGTACCTAACACAGACTGAAGCCAGGCTTTTGGCAAGAGTGAGAATTCAGACATATCCCAGCATTTAGGTTTTCCTCTCAGCTAAATCCAGGGCAGAGTGATTGAACCTAATCCACCCCTGAGGTGTTGCCGTGCTCTGTAAGGGAGCTCCATTAAGGATGATTTGGCCAAACTCCCTGCTTAGCACAGCAAAACTGAATTCCCTACTCAACACTTCCATTTACTGCACGCCAAATTTATGTAACTAAGTTAGGCACCTTGAATCACCCTCTATAGACTAAGTTTTATGAGATATTGTGATGCCAAAGCTGGGCTCCTGCAGCTCATAATATGGCCTGAAAGTTGCATATACTTCTGTTGGTTCTACAGGTAATATTTGAGTCAGCTGCGCTCGCTGCCTCTGCATCCTCACCCCACTGCTTGCAGATTGCTGACTCCTACAAGCCACCTTGGAAAATGATTTTAATGAAGTCAGTTCCAAGATTCTCCCCCCATCAATCAGCAATAATGTTTTTTATACAGGCTGCTGAATTCTCTACTTTGACCAAGAAGTCTATTCTCCTTGAGTGACACTGAAAACTATTCAGTATGGAGAGTGGTAGTTCAAGGTCTGACCCATTTTGTATTGACCTGAGGGAGAATAAGTGTGCCATGTTGCTGAATGGCAACATCAATTCCTTAAACACTGTGCAGTGAGATCAATGAAAATAAATTAATACACCACTTTAAAAATGGTGTCGTGGAAAGAAGTCTCATGGGCTGTCCCTTAAGAGATAAAAGAGATAAAGAACAGTATTTGGTACAAATAAAATAAACCAAATACTGGGAAAGTCCTACAAAAAATGCATTAACCTCCTTCACAGACTGTCACCAAATGGGATTACCTCAAAGCTCACTTACTTTTCTCCCTGTCATTAAGAGGAGCAGCTCATCCCTGAGTTTTACTAAACAAAACCTAGAGGTTTACCAAATAAAATGAGATTATCTTCTGCCTACACTGCATAAGGAAAAGGATGAGAATAGGATTTAAAATAAGGTAGGAGTGATGTGATAGCAATGAAAAGATTTATGTTATTACAAAGGTCTGTGAGAGCCCCCCAAAATCAGAACATTAAAACATGGGGACTGTTACACTACCATGCCTTGCTACAATTTAAGTGTTTCTTCATTTGCAGTTAATAAAAAACTGAAAGGAATGCTGTTAAAAACAGCATTATTTGTATGGTTGTATTAGGTGTAGAAATATGTTTTTGAGTAGTTAAAATTCTTCTGTTTACCTCATCCCACTTAATTAATTATGAGGGGTCATTTGTTTGAGAAGATGACAGACTGGAAGCAGAAGGCATTAATGATGGTTTAATTACAGTTTAACTGATGCCTTACAAAATTTGAGAAAATGGCCAGATTATTGGATGAATGAGAACTTATTGTGATGCTCTTGTTATATCAAAGTGAATTGTGATGTTATTCAACTGAGCAGAATTCTTAGAACACTAAAAACCATCATTGATAAAATTGTATTTTTTCAATTACCATTTCATTTGCATATTGATACAAGGACCTGAATGGAGTAATCTTTTAGAGGAGTGTAAAACCATTCTTTCTGAAACCCAGCAAGGACTGAATCCAAAGTAAGCTAGAAAAACGAATTTGAAATACACAATTGGACTGCAAGAGTGGAAATGTATATGAAGGGATGGGCTATAATTTCAAAACAATGCCCCGGGGAACAAGTACTGAACAGCAGAGTCTCACTAATTTGCTTCTCACTCAACCCCCCAAAGTAATAGGTGTCTGTAACTATAATCACAGTGCACATCCTCTAGGTTTGTGCATTACAGCCTGCCTGAGTCTTAGACAGCCCAAATCCCATCCACGTCACTCTGAGTTCCAGACAGACACAAAAGCACGGCTGTGAAGGGTTGAAAGATGTGAAACGTAATGACTGTAGCTGTGCTATTGAAGTAATGAAGAGCTGAAAAGCGTGACTGATGAGCTCTTAGATAATGGATTAATGAGCAGGATGCCTGTAGTTCATCAAAGGACTAATGGAAATCTACACAAGGTACCTGCGTTATACTATGGAGAAGGATGTGGAGACTGGGGACCATCCATATATAGCATTAAAGAGACGGATAGAGCAAGAACAGAACAGAGTGATGTTAATCATTTCAGCTCATATGTATATTTCATGTATGTTAACCAATTAGAGTATAAAAAAGGCATGATGGAAAATAACTTGCAGAAGACCATGATTTAATGTATGGAGAACAGATAAAACATGAGTAAAAGAAAGATGCCACTTGAACTTTTTAAAAATTTGAGCTACTGGGCAGATACTACTATGTGATGCTTGATCATTGGCACCCTATGTTACATGCAAAAATTCAGTATTTGGGAGTGGACGCAGGGACAGGCTACAAAGCAGGAATTTAGAAATGGTGCTCAGGCATGTAAGGGGTGGTTTCAGGAAAGCCAAAGCTCTGCCTGAGTTGAGGCTTGCCAGGGGTGTCAAGGTCAACAACTGCTTTTACAACTACATTGGCAGTAAAAGACTGAACAAATGTAATGTGAGTCCATTGTGGCATGGGGTGGACGATTTAGTGACGGTAGACGCAGATAAGGCTGAGTGGCTCAGTGCCTACCTTGTCTCAAGCTTCACCAACAAGGTCTCCCAGGGTGCTGTGCTTGGAGTCTGGGTTCAGGAATAAGAATGACCAGCAGTGGCTGAGGACTGAACTTGACCCACGCAAGTCCATGGGACCTGATGAGCTGTGTCCAAGGGGGTGGAGGGAACCGGCCAATGCCACAGTCAGGCCTCTGTCATCTTCGAAAGATTGTGGAGATTGGGGCAGTCCCTGATGACTGGAAACGTCAAGCGCATCTTCAAAAAAAGGCCAAATGATTTAAGGAACCACAGGCTGGTCAGCCTTCCTTTTGTGCCTAAGAAAGTCCAGGTGGATCACATTTCTGAGCATGTGAAGGAGAAAAAGAGGGCTGGGAACAGTGGGCATGGACTGACTATGGGTAAATCATGCCTGTGCAACCTGATGACCATCTAGAATAAAATGACTGTGTTTGTGGATGAAAGTGAACAGTGGATGTCATTTACCTCGACCTTATCAAGACTTTTGTTTCTTACATCCTGAAATGTTCTTGTAGCAAAGCTAGGGCATTATGGTCTGGACGGGTGGACAACTAGGTGGGTAAAAGACTGGCTGGGTATCAGCCTCAGAGGGTTGTGGTTAATGAGTTGTTCTCTACCTGGAGGACAGTATGAAGTAGGGTATCACAGGGGTCTAACCTGGGATGTCTGCCCTGGGGTCTATTCCCATCATGTATAACATCTTTATCAACGACCTGGAGGAGGTGAGATGTGCACTCTCATCAAGTGAGCAGACAGCACTACGCTGGGTCCAGCCGATATACTTGAGAGCAGGGCTGACATCCAGAGCAACCGTGGCAGACTGAGGGACGGGGCCAACAGGAACCTTGTGAGGTTCAAGAAGGACAAGTTTAAAGTCCTGCACCTGGAACAGACTAACGTCCCTATTGTCTGTCACAGGTCAGCGACTGACACCATGGGGAACAGCTCTGCAGGCCCTGGGAGTCCTGGAGGATGGCAAGCTAGGCATGAGCCAGCCATGTGCCCTGGCAGCAAAGTTGCAGGAGGGTTATTGCTTGTGCCTGATCCTACTGAAATGTCCCAGGGCATCGAGGGAATAGCCTGGCAGAGAAGGAAAACAAACTCCAGCTTTCTAAATTTAAGACTATTGATCTAACCATAGGACTACCCATTATTAGATGTCTGTAGTGGTGACTGTGGAAGTTTTCCAGGCAGGTTTAGCAGTCTACCACCCTTTAATATACAGGGACTATCCACACGAATGTTCATTCCTCACTGTGGGCAGCCACCTCCTTGTTCCATGACCATTTTGGGGACTTGTGCTCCAGGAAGCATTTAACCCTTGTGTATTGGGAATAGGAGCCACTTCAACTCCAGGAGACAAGGTATTCCCATCAGGGGCCCAGAAGGGAATAGAAACAGGAAATACATCCTTCTAACATTACCTTCTCTTGCTCATAGGAGAAGCAGGATGACTGAGGCCATCATAATTATTCAATTATTGTAATTTTAAGCTGCAAATGCACTGGAGTCAAACTGTACATGCTCTTCCTCCATTACAGCACGAGCTACAATTTTGTAGCCCTTCAGGAAATGTAGAGAACAGCCCCCTTCTACAGAGCACGATTGCTCAGCAATGCGAAACTATAAACATCTAATTTTTTTATTTTACCAAGCACAATTACCAATTAATCTGCTGTTAGGGAAATCTATGTCAAACAAAATATTGGCAGAGGAAACTTTAGCCTGCCTAGTAGATGTCTGCTTTTATCAGTGAAAAATGCTAAGAAATCAGAAAATAAGTTCTAAAATTAGTTAATCAGCTCAAACAAAGTTTCAATTATTCTTGTAATTGGGGATGATTAGATTATTCTGTACACACACTGGGAAAAAATAAGTCACAGAAATACAGAATCTCTAAGTCCCAGACTATCTTCATTATTTAAGAAGTATTTATATTTTCATACAAGCATTCCTCACCAGATCAATTAGACTAAATTACTTTTGTTAGTACTTCATTCTTCCAAGAATAGCCTGCACAGCTGATTTTTTACATGATCTTTGCCCCACAAAGTCCTATTAGCATGTACACAGTGTGAGCAGAGGTAAAGCACATCAAGAAAAACGTATCCAGTGTTTGACTTTGAGAGATTGTAATGCTTCTGTTATAAATATCACTCAGAGAGAATCTTACTGAAGTATTTGACCTAAATATTAGCAAGTCCACTTTCTGGCAATACTTAAAGAGAGCACAAGTGTTGTTTTTGCCCACATCTCAGCACTCCTGAGCCTCTCTTGCGGGTGTAGCCTTTTTGGTATGCAATAAAGACACAATTACAATAAACATTCCCTTTTTGCTGACTGAAAAGACAAAGTCCTTGACTTAGAAGGCTATACCTCTAGATTAAGGGTGGAGGCAGATCAGATTCCAATAAGCTGGGACTGCTATCAGCTCATTTCCAGAACAGCTCTGCAGAGAATAGCACCGAAAACTCCATAGTTTTACTTTTCTTTGTTCTACATCTCGTTACAGAAGTGGATGAAAGGCCAGATATGTGGTATGGTTTCAAAGAAAAGGATATGGCGATGTGTTTTGAATGGAGTTTGTTTGAGTCAACATGGGTTTTCATGATTTGTGGTTCCAGTACCTTAATAATATGACAGAAGTTAGGGAGCGAGAGACTGGATTATCCTTTTCTTAAACCTATTGGAGTTTTCTTGCCTATAGCACATCATAACTACAATGACAGCCTAGATCATATTGACCTGAAACTTAAGCATTAGAAGTACTCTTCTGATCTCATTAGAAAAACTGTCTCTGGTGAGTCCTCTTTTCCATTTTGGCTGCAATAAAAAAACCCAACCTCTTTTCACACATCTAATTCAGAAACGTGAAATCAGATTTGACCTCAGACTCTTCAGAGTTCTGTGACTTAAAAAAAGTTACAGATGATCTATTCAAAATCTATTTATCTCCAATAACTGTAATCAACTGTCCTACAATGAACAAACAGCTCATCGTAGTGCTTCAGCATCACTCCATATCTCCCTAACAACATAACTGTGTATTTTTAGGTCCTAAATGAATCCAGAATCTGAGCTCCTCAATTCCAGAATGATACCACTTATCTTCCTGGAGGAAGAGCTCAGAGGGGATGGAAAATTCTTTGTGTTATTTAAACAGGCAGAGCACTTCTAAACAGTAACTTGGAGTAAAATTCTTGTTAGTACTAAAAGATTTTTGTCTGAGTTATGGTGGCATATGACTCCTTGGTTCACACCACATTAACCATTAGTTGTACTGACTGCAGATGGGTTTTAGTGCTGTTTGTAGAAGATGTAATTATTACTGAATGTTTAATAAACATATTTAGAATATTTCCCTTATTCCATATAGTTATCTGTCTGCTCTTCTCAAATATAACAAAAACCCATTTCAAACTGATGTCCCCTGCAGCTCTGGAATATATTTAGAAGCCAAGGCAACTGGTAGAAAACCAAATGCAAGTCTTTCATGTGATGTGCTGGGGTATATAGTGCATTTCCACAGATGGAACACTAAAAGTGCAACCGCAGCAACTTAATACTTTTATAAAATTTCCTAAAAAAGCAGCATTGAAACCTGAGTATAATTGAAGTGTCCTTTCTTAAAAATTCAAACCCCAACAAACCAAGTAGGGATCTTCCTTTCATTCATCTTAATGCAAATTAAGAGCTGCTGCACTGAACTGAGGAAATTATAGCAATTAAGAAGTTTAGGGAAAGGAAACTTGGACCCTTCTGTACACTGTCCATATTAAAAAGGAATATATTCTTATGTCTGTCCAGTGCCTGATGGCTTTGGGATGGCAATGCAGAAAAAATAAAACTGAAGTAGCTTAAGAAGCACCTACCATACAACTCTTTCACACTCTATTAAGAGGAAAACAACCTCATCTTCTACAGGCTCTAAATTCAGCAATGGTCCTTGCATTCAGCTGGATAATTTTCAAGTCATTAATTCAGTCAAATTCACTATTATTTCATAACTTCAGTGAGAAAAATATCCCGTCTGCTGATTGTTATTTCTTTTATATTTTTTTTCTTAGATTTCTTGTAGCCAAAGCTGCTGCAATCCTCCTTAAAGGCAAAACTGTCTGTTGAAATTTATCCAAACTTTTAAAATTGTTTCGATATTCCTAAAGGAAGCCTATAGGATACTACTGCTAACTGAATCACTGTCTACTACTTGTGCAGCAGACAGACAAAGGCAAATAAATCGATTACTGAGCACAAGGAATTTAAAAGAAATGCCTGTATTTCTGATGATGTTCTGTTTAACCAATTTCTGAATTTTAGCAGCAAACAACAATATCAATGAAAGTAAGCTAGAAAAACCCTTTAAAAATACACAATCCTGAAAGCATCAAGAAAATAAAAGATGATTACATTAACACAGTAGCTATAATAAAATCATACTTATCGGCCTGTGTAAAAAGGCAACATATCATTCAGATATTGCAATAAATTCTCAGGCATTTGCTGAATGAGATCAGATTCAGGTGAAAGAACAGTTATTTGCCACAAAACCAGCAAAACTTGCCTGGCTGCCAGGCTTCATTTCTGTTGTGCATGGTAGTTTATAACCGGTGCTGAATGCCTGTGGTTACTGCACTTGCATCGTGAGACGTTGTGAGCTGTGGACTTCAAACCGACCCGTCGTCTTCTAGCAGTAACCACTACATCTGGCGGGATAGTAAGCCCAACACAGAAATTGATAAGAAGTTTGTAAGGGTCCACTTCTATTAATTTGTATTTTGTTTTTCTTACTGATATTCTAATCACTTATGAAAGTATAAGTAGATGATTAGATTTCCAGACACCTAACAAGAAAATTCAGGTCCAGTTCAGTTTTGCTGAAAGATCTGCTGAAGTTCACGAGACTTTCAAGATGAATCCACATGCAAATATCAACGATGAAGGAAGAATTCTGATTTTTACTCCTGGAACATCTCATGATTCTGACTTGAAACCAGGGTAAAGACTGATGACACTAATTGCACTTTAGTTGGGGCTAACTTTAGCAAGAATGAAACTCATGTGAATCAGATCTGAAGCAGTGCCGTGCACTGAAATCATAACTCTATGTTGCTTGTAACTCTAGTAAAGGCTTTAGGAACCTAGTTGTGACCATGCCACTGCCAGTGTAGCTCATCCTTTCTTCTGTAAGGAAGGGCAGGTGTGAAACGGGGACCAGACACTAGAATGCTAAACAACAACAATATAGAATATTAAAATCTAAGCTATTTAATAATGTGATAAATTTGCTATTAATAATAAGTGGATGTCATAAAAGTCTGTCTGTACTGTCACATCTGGTTGAGATACGGGGGCAGAATAACTCAGAGGGCAAATGTACTTTCCAGGGCATCTCACAGGACATTAACATTCATCGCTTCTCCCTGCAGCAGAACTTTCTTGTCACAATAGCTCTCCATGGATGTGACAGTGCTCTGGCTGCCAGTATAGAAAGGACAAAATCACTTTTAATGCTTATACTGAAAGGGTGATTGCATTTTGAACCTGCAAACCATGTTAGAAACATTGCTTCTACCATGTTTCCTGCAGTGGTCCTAAAAATGGTTTTGATTCTGTTTAGTCTCAGTTAATCTGTTTTCAAGGTGAGTTCACATAAATATCTGTTTCCTTGTACAGAACTACTTGAAGAAACTGCAGACGTTTTTAAAATCTAAACTTTACTTTTTGTACAAGAATAGTTCCTGAAGTATTCTCAGCAACATGGATCTTGACAGACAAACAAAATCTGACTGGCTGGGTACACAGGGGAACAGCCAAAAGGACTGAACTGTGGCTTTGTATCTTGAACCACTGCAAGAAAGTAGCAAAATACTGCCTGATGGCCATTAGGCTGTGCTTCCATTTTGTGATTGATAACCTATGATCCTTATCTGTAGAAATTGTTTTACAGCCTCTGCAGAAGGGAGTAATTACAATAGTCAGTCACTGCAACCTCTACCCGGATTCTAAAATGTCTCAAGGACATCAAGAAGAGAAAGCATGTCTGCAGAGATAGTGCTTTTTAAAAGGGAAAATTACAGACCTTTTTGGCTCCCAGAAAGAAAGGAATATTGATACTTCTTGGAAACGGAGAGGACACGTGTCATTAGCAGCTCGCCAAGGTAAAAACTATTCCAATCTGGCACAACTAAAATCTGAGTGGTTAGAAATATAGAAATAAGAGGTTACAAAAAAAAAAAAAAAAAAAAAGGCGCTTGTATTCTGTCAAGCAACTGCTTCTGTCCTAATTTTTCACAAAGCTTTCAGCTGCTGCCCACTATGCTAGGGCCCTTTTGAACAACTAAGAGGAAGATGTGGGAAAACAGAAATAGCAACACGCTATTGCCTTCTCCGTAAGTAGTGGTTTGTATAGCAGTAGGTATTATGTGGTGCTAGCAGGTGTGTTTTTAATTATAGCAGCACAATATATTGGGTGAAGGAATGGGGTTGCCTGCAAGGTCAATTGAAAAGTATAAGAAAAAAAATAGAACTTATGGAAAGTTGGTGAATGTTTCATTATTATAATTCCTATTCGGTGAAGAACATCTGGCAAACTCTTCACCGGACAGCTCTGTTTGATAGTCTTCTTTTATTTGCTATATTTGTAGATACAGCAATTACAGTAAGTACTTGTAAGAGAAGCGTGACCCATAATCAGAGTCTTCATAAGAGATGAAGTTGGAGACATGGCAGAATGCAGATGTACACACACACACATGTATAGAGACACACAGAGAGATATGCTAATCCCCGAAATCTTTTTTTACTCCATTTGCTCTGAATATAAGGCACATTCGGAGAGGATCAAATCCCACCTGCCAAGGCTGGTGTGCGAGAGGGACAGAGACAGGGCCAGCAGTGCAAGCCCCACACTTGCACAGCGGCTGCTGGGGCTGGTATGAGCTGGGTTCCCCTGGACACCAGCCTCCCCAGTCAACCAGTGCCACGCAACCACCACTCACAGCAAACTAGCTGCATCTAAACCAGGATCTATTCAACATGATGCCAGTGAGGCCTGGGAGAACCTGGTCTTTCTGCTTCAGGACTTTGTTCCCTATTACAAGAGTGGCGTGGCAGGGAATGACCAAATGGAGCTGCTGAGGAGCTCCCTATGATCCCCAACTCTGGTAGGCAGTTCCACACATCCTTCCCGGGCTCACTGTAGAGTTAGTACAGTCATTTCTATTTCTAATGAGAAATAAAAGGGTCAGCAAAGCCTACTGGTCCCACTTAGCCTCCTCACTTAACTCCCTTGTCATAGATGGGCTTCCTTGCTGTGAGATGAAAGATCCTCCTCATTTATCTTTACTGGAAGGCACTTCAAATGGGAATTCCCACTGCCCTTTTCAGCAGGGTTATGTCCTGTTTCAACATCATTCTCAGATTTGTTCCAATGGAGCTAATTTAAAGAGGCTGTTCTACAGCCTCTTTACAACTTTTCCATATAAGATTTCAGGTAGAAAACTCATTAATAGGGGCTAAGCACTCATCTCTCTTTCTCTCACATTGCCCACCACGCTAAGAGCCTCTGCTAGCTTGTGCTGTGCCAGTGCACATATTTAGATTTTCAACTTTTGACTGTATTCTCACAAACTTTTATTTCAATGGGGTTTCTTCTCTGTGGTCGTGGTCTAACTTACTGTCTTGTACTTTTCCAGTTGAGAATTGCACAAACTGATGGTGTCCTATTATAGCTGTTGACATGGAAACATCATAAGAAACTGTTTATTGGACAAGACTGCTTTTTCACATAGAACAGACACAGCTTAAATGCATGTTTTGCTGATTCACTTTCAGCCATTTTAAGCCACAGAGTTTATCTTCATTGTCGCTTCCCCTCCCTGCGCCGACGGATCGTGTTCTGAGTCTGCGCTTAGAAATGAGGCTGCCTAAAACTGTGACTGTCTTGGTCATAGAAATTTCAAACAAATCCTATTCCTACACGTGGTGAAGTTCTTCATCATCATCTTCTGCCTTGGAAATTATTCTGGCTGACACTTTCCTGCCGGATGAGGCTCCGAACCAGAAAGCAGGCATTCCCATTAGGAAACTGGAAAGCAGAATCTATGTGCAAGGAAAAGCTATTAAAGCATCTCTTAAGAAAAGAAAAAGGTGTGCTGCTTCTTCAGAGCAGACATCACGTGCCAAGCACATTACCTGTTCTGGGACATTACTTCAATAACTTACGAAACAGAACAGTAAGGAAAATGGCCAGAAGTATGTACTAACTCCTACTGAAGCTGCTACTAGAAAAGCTGTTTCAGCAGGCATTAATAATTCAGCACTGAGGACATGATTTCAGGTCTCAGCCAGTTATTTCATATCTAACAAGTTTTACTACTAATGTAAAGATAAGATGAATTAGGCAAGAATGGCTTTGATAAGGAGCCGCTTTATATTTTGAACTTTAGGCAGAACTTGTTATCTGAGATTACTGTAGGTTTATTCACGCGGGGCTCAGTCCTTCGAGGTGCTCAGTACTGCGTGCATTAGCTCTTAATCTTGAACACAAAGTATTCAATGATTTGCAAAGCCACAGCCAGATAGAAATAAATCTGCTTTTTGTGCCTTTTTGGCCAACTGGAGAATCATCCCTTGATAAAAGGCTTGCTGGGCTGTTGGTTCGTGCTGCAGATAACGGCGCATTGCACCGTGCCTCAGGAAGGAATTGGTTGGACTCATTTCGTACTGGGTACCTAAGAGTAGCAGCTACGATAAAGATGAAGATGTAAAGGAGAGAGCTGGTCTTAGATGCAGAGATGAGGCTGTTTTGACTGATGTATTTACACGTTCACTTTTCACTCTCCATTAATTGCTGCTTCTTTGTCTGTGAAATGTTATTAAAAACTGCAAACAAACCTCATTTTTCCTTAACTGCTCATTAGTATCAACACTGCAAAAAAATATCAGCTGAATAAGAAGTATAGTAAGTGTTAGGAAAAACTGTAGTAGTTTGTGAGGTGGCTAATAGTTTCAACTAAGTATATATCAAATATATCGATTTTCACAGTCCTAGGGTATAGCTGAGGCATATTGTTATATTTACAGCATCACAGGGTGTTTTTTTAAGCACCAAAATGCCATCAAACTATAAGCCTGAAGGCCTTTGAATTGTGAATACTCCAAGATTAATAATTCTCACATCCATCTTTCAGCTGAGAGTGGCAACACTGTTGTGTGTCTTAGTTATTAGTTATTCCATTATACTGTTCAGCTCCTGAATGTCCACCTGGGGAGAAGGTTGCTCAAGCACATAGAGTGACCCTCCTTGCTTTGAAAAATAAAGATTTGGACTATTTCCTTGGTTCCAAATCTGAGCAGCTTTCAGTGAAGCCAGTGAGAATATTGGTGCCAGCAGGATCTGGAGAAGACTCTATATTCAGAGAAAGAACAGCTAAAAAGTAGTAACTGAATATTCAGAAACTCAAACTTAACCAGAACATGTGAAATGAGTAACATCCCAAGCAGGTTTCAATTTTCCAGTCTGAAATGGCATTTCAAGTGCAACAGTCCATTTCACGAGTGTAGATTATGTGTGTACCTATCTGACCATTTCCAAACACATCTGCTAAACGCTATCATAAACCCCAGCTTTCTGTATTATGCCATTTATCACAGATTTTCTGAATGCATGTTTCCATTGTATGCTATAATTTAGGACTGTTCAATTGCCTAGGAATAATCTGAGCTAAGTGAACAAACTGTACTAAAATTCCACTTTCCTCCACTTCCCATTCAGTAGAGAGAATTCTAATAGTTTCTATCATGCCATTAAAGTACAGGCTATGTAAGCTCCAGCTATTTCCCCATCAAAACCAAACAATAATGCCTAGGTGCTAAGATCACTCACATTCCCTCTCCAGAAATCTAGACTGACCTACAGTGCTCTGAAGCCTGAAAGAAATGTAGTGTAATGCCATAGCTGGAATCACAAACTCACTTAGCTTGACAGCCACGCGCTGAACATGTGTGGATCCTCGACAGTGCTAACAAAAGTGGGCAATGAATTTAGAAGGAATCCTGGAGAATAAGAATATGGGGAACAAACCAGCCCATTTAAACTGGACTGTCAGTGTTTCAAAGCTACGTTGCAGTGTCGTACTGAAATACACAACAGAAGCATTCCCAGACAACAGCCACAGAGCCTGGTGTTACAGCTTCTTCAAGATATGTATATGCATACTCTGCACGCGTGTGGGAAAGAGAAAGAGGAAGATATTCAGTATGGGTGGGATTCAGGTCACATAACTTGAAGTATCTTTAATATAGATGTTTACATCTCAGCTAATCACCTGAGGCTCCTTCCACTCAACTGTGAGAAATAGACATTTTTAGGGCATGATTCGCCTGAGCAATTTTAGATGTCTGCTTCTGGATGAGATGAATTGTACTCTGAAAGTGCCAAGTGACTCAAGAGAGATACTAGGCAACTAGCTTAAGTGACGATGTTTGCAACGTACATGTGGATATAGCATGAGTTTAACACTAACATGTAACTATTTGGACTTTCTTTATATATATATACATACACACATAAATACACACACACACACACATATATATGTATTCTCTCTCTCCCCACAATGAGTATTTAGGTATGATCATTTCATACCTCTCTCCCTGGTTCCCTCAGTAACCCCCTCCAAAAAGCCTGGATGACATTGTATCTTTATCACATTTCTCCTAGATCTACATAGTAGAGCTTTCCATCACCCAGCCTGATGTTATCATGTGTTCAGATTTCACTACCAGGATGTCTCCAAGGATTGCATTTCTCACGTGGATTTCCGACTGCATTGCGACCAGGAGAGTTTTGCCCATGGAGCCTTGACCTGATGCTCACTGGCCTATGGGGGTTTGGTGACTTTAACAGACATTACATAAATGTTGTCTGTTACAGCCCGGATTCAATCTTCACAAACTGCCTCAGCCAAACTTCAGCTGTAACTCAGCAAAGTTTCCAAGTGAGAATTTCTGTGATTTGTTGAAAATCAAGGTATTTCTAAGCAATACGGCACCATGCTGATTTCTAAGAAGTGCAGGAAATGTGTATAAAGGTGTCTGATGCCTAATGGAGAATTCATTGTGCTGGAAATCAGAGTAAATAACCCAAAGCACCTCAACCTTGACTTCCTTTCAGCTGCTGCTAAGTTGCTATGGCAAATCTTCAGATTCTGTTCCTCATGGCTCAACAAAAAAATGAACCAGAAAACACCCACTTTTAACACAACGCTTTGTTTTTGTACAGCACATACCTATCAATGCTATGAAATGTTTAGCACTGATTCCAGCTACAAGACAAAAATATAGTGTACTAAGAGGCACCTGTTTGCACTGTGCACGGGTTTTCTTATTAGTGCAGCACAGGCTGGGACGAAAAGATTGAATTTATTACATTTCCTTGTCTTATTGGGAAGAGGCTCTTCCCTTGATTACGCTTCCCACAGTAGCGTTCTCCCCTGGATAGGTGGTGGAGAGGCAGCCGCAGAATCACTTCTTCTTCTGAGACTGCAGCTGGATCCAGCCCTGTCCCAGCTCTGATTTCCATACCCACCTTTACAGACAACTGTACTATTTGCATTGCGTTAATATATTTAAAAGTACTGCTGAAGTTGAAACATCTGCATCTCAGTAAACTCAACTAGTCCCTTTATATAGGGCAAAAAGTAGCCATGATTAGGCGGAATGATGTTTGGTCACTGATGGTATGGAACAGATTATAAATAGTGAAGTGGCAATGGAAGGGCTGGGGTACGTGTGAAGCTTTTGAGTTGTTTCTGCAGAGTGATACATCTCCATAGTGCCTGCTTGTGGCTTTGGACAACTGGAATTTTTCATTATAGACATTAGTTCAGAAGCTGTCTGGTTTGAATGATTAAAAGGTGCAGTGGCTGTTTATTCTAAGCTTATCTAATTATTTTTTCATCTGTAAATCAACAACAGACTGTAAGAGGGCAGTTCTTGGATGCCAGGTGATTCCTGAAAACCTTTTCTTTGTACATGTAGTAGCAATTACTGAAGTATCTACTTTTACCCTCAGAAATCGAGCACAAGTACTTTAAGCTCAGGAGGAATCTAGTAAATGAACAGGAAAAACCCTTCATCATACTTAAGCTCAGTCTCCTCCAAAGCTTGGCAATTTTATACCGAAGTTTCAATGGCTGCTCTCATTCAACAAACTTTCTAAAGGACTGTACTTCTCTGACGCTTAACTCTTAAAAAGGCTGTCATGTTCCATAGCCTGTGGCTTAAATAGCATGATCTGCCATCATTTCCTAAGAGTATCAATAGTAACCACATGTAGCCTGAAAAATTTGACTATGGATCTGGACCTAGAAGGACAAAGCAAAACATGTATCCATTTCAAGACAACCAAATAGATAATCTTACAAAAGAAGATTTTAAAACTTTAAGCCAAAAAGACAAAAGGGAAGATATGAATTTGCATAAGAAACACTGAAAAACTCCCTGTGTATGTATATAGCACAGCATTTAGCTGGTGCTGGATTTGTTTACCTTCCTCATTAATCATGAGCTGATAGCTGAATTCCAATGAATTAAAAAGGATAATAGGAGAAATTTTTTTAGCTTCTCATTTCAGTTACTGAATTCAAATTAAGTTCATTCATCTTCACCAACAGATAAATTATAAATAATAATTTTTTTTTATGTTGTGCATCTATTCTATCACTTTCTGCTTTTCTTTCTGTATTTCTTTTTCTCAACAGAAAGATTTAGTGACAAAAAGGATTTGGGCTCCCAAAAGAGTTAGCACCATTTCCTACTGCTCTGTCCTCCTCTGAAGTCTCATACTTTGCCTTTAGTGTCGTGGGCTTTCTGATAACATTCCAAACAGAGGTATAGGGTCTGTGATACAAAACAAACAGGTAGTACTGGGAAAAAAAAAACCTGCAGGAAATTCCTGGGAAATATCCTAAGAGGCATGAGAAAGACAGACTGGGATAAAGAAAGAAAAAAAATAATGAAAATCAGAAACACCAGAGTATGCGCATATAAAAGATGATGTCAAAGAGCTATACAATTTCTTCTGAACAAATAATTTGTGATTGCTTTCCTGTGGTTCTATACACTGCTCAAGTGTGACTTTTAATTGCGTTCAGCCAACTACTTCTAGTCCTACATTCAACCCATTAACCCCATGTTAAATTTTACCTCAATTTAATAGTTCTTTTATATATCTAGATTAAAAATGCTATGCTATTTTAGTAGGGGCTGGATGGGGAAATCACAGACTGTAAGGTAAAGAAGAAAACCCTGCATCCAGTGAACCCCACATCCACTGGCAAATCTGTTTACAGAGCTTTGTTTTCTCTCACCCTCTTTTCTGTTGGCTTTTCTATCGGCAGATAACGACACTTATTTTCAATTATTAGAACCTATATGGACCTTAATTTATTTCCAGTGCAGCCTAAAACATAGTTATTTACTTTGATTAAGCTCTCTGGCTAAAAAATAACAATGCTTGTATTCAGTGAAGGACAGCAAAATGACTACATCCCAAAGAAAGGAAAATAGCAAACTTGAATCAAACTTGGCATTACAGCTACGTATTTGCAACATATGGTAATTTGCCTCTAGTTCTCTTGCACATGCTGACCAAAATAATCCATTGAAACAGAAATATCCTGAGTTGTAAGAATAAAAGAAAAAAAAAGCTAAATCCCAGACTTTTTACATGGGTCCCTAGCTATAAAGAGCTTATCCATGAAGTGAAAATTTCAGTCTCTGAAAACAAGCACATTTCTGAACCCACATTTATTTTTTCCTTAGTGCCTAATGTAGAAATAAGCTACCTTTGTAATTAGTATATATGATTTGAACTAACAGTGCCTAGCACAATGCTGCAGGCACTCCTGCACTACAAACACATTATGGTAATATGTAAAATACAGAGCCTCTCAAACAGACTTCTCAGTGTTGGACACAGACAATTGTGTGGGTTTGACAGCAAAAAATTTATGTTAAGAAAAGTGACTGAGGCTTTTAGGGTTTTCTGCTTGAGAGGTTTGGGGCATTGTTTGGAACGATGCTGGAATAAAAGAACAGTTTTTGCATTTATGGTTTGGGAAGTGATATTTAGATATGCAGCTAAGACATCAAAGATTCCTGCAGTGAAGCACCAGGGCATATCAGCTTAGAGAGACAGACCACATCCAGAATTCATGAACTAGCAGAAAAGCAGGCTCATCGTTGCCCGCAGAGCAATACCGTACGGAAGAGCTAGGCGAGTCCAGACGCAGCACTGATACATTAGCTTGGCTCAGTGTGCAAGCTAATCAGCCTCAGTTCTCAGCGGGGCTCACCAGGCTGAATCCGATACCGGGGTAATTGAGCTTTGCTGCAGCTCAAACCAGTAAGCTGTTCAGGACCCCATGTTAGTCCTTTATATGTACACCTAAATTCACTTGTGGTTTCTGGCTTGGATTTTTTGCACCATTGTTCCCCACACTTTGGGTTCCTGCCTCACCTCAAGCAAAGTAAGCTTGGATCTATCCCTACATGTCCAATGTAGCTTTTCATAAAATGCAAATTCAAGGAGCTGAACAAAGCTCTTGACAACAAAGTCATTTTGTGTTTGGTTTGGAAAAACCTACTGCAGGTGGAATAGCTCCAGCAGTAAACACAAAGCCAGAGAGGTCAGAGAAGGTTAAGATACATCGAAAACCATGACACTTCCAACCTGACCTTGCCCGACAGCAAGATTACTGGTAACAGTGATCCATACCCTTTCAGTCCCTGCTCTTTGTGGCAGCAGTACCAGTTAGCGCTTCGTGCGGTCCCTGCCCACTAGAATGAGACCATCCATGCTAACATTTAAGTTTTCCCTTCCTTCTCTGCTACCTTCCCCCTTCATGCTGAGGGCATGATGACGAAATGCAGAATTTAGCCTTAATTGGATCTCTGCAATGTTATCACCTGAATTAGCTCCCCCATGAATAATTATCACTGCCTGGAGGCTGACAAATTGCTTCCCTCTACTTCATGACTGTCAGGAATTTCAAAGTATATGCTGAGCATGGCGGGGGGCGGGGGCCCGCGCGGCGATGGAAAATGAAAAGCCTAGAGAAGCATAATTATTAAGATTATTAAAATATTCAGCATGGATTCCCATAGTCTCCCTGAGTCCCAAAAGGCATGAGTGACAGCCAGAACTTTGCTAGGGGCAATTGGGCAACATCCAGTCTTTCATCCAGCAATGACTACGGCAATAGACTTGCACAGTCAAGGCAAGACTATAACCACTGCTGCTGCCTGGCTCACGGTGAGGCAGTTCCTACATTATTCACTACCCCATTTAAGCTACGTACATCAGCTTGTTTAGCATCTCCTCTGCATATTTGATCTTGCTAGGTAGATGGGAAATTCTTTGTAGCGTAGACTGATAGAAGGGTAAACATATACAAGGGGATAGCAGCAGATTGTCATGCATTTAGAATAGCACATAATAGTCCTTGCTTTGTAAGAACAAGGTCTTGGGGGAAACGCGTTCTTTATGAGAACGATCATTCCGTGTCTGGGCAAGACCTCACAGAGAAACGCAATGCGTCACTACACCACAATATCCATCTCAGTTATCAAAAGAGCTGACAACTGGTAAGAAATCTTCATCTCATAAAACCAAATCACTATAAAAGTAAAATGCTCTTTGCAAATGGCTTGAAACGCTTGGATTAAGCAATAGGGCTTTATCCAATTTTCACATTAATGGTGCTGAGCTTGTAAGATTGATGCATTTCTCAGTTCAATTCAATGCCGTTTCTCAAACTTCTTTCCCACCTTGCTGAACCCACAGCACACAAAGTCAGGCATAGACAAAGTAGCTGCCGACACGTTCCCAGGAGAAAGCTCTCCGTGCTTACCTGACATACAGGGACCTCTTCTGATTAGTCCTCAGGGAGCCGGACCCAGAACTCATGCTGTGATTCATCATCTGCTCACGCAGGTCATGGATTTTTGCCTCAAACCGAGCGTACTCTAAGGAGATTAAAAAAACAGAGAATAAAGATATTTTAGTTTTCTTGACCTATATAATCATTAGGGCTGCTAAATGCAAATGAATATTAAATTAACGAATGTAAGGCATGTCCTGAAAATTGAGGTCTAATAGAACATTGCATTAATATATTATCTTAGGTAAATATATGCCCTCTTTATTGTGGTACCTCAACATTCCAGCACTGATTATCTGAAAAGTCAAAGAGCTAGAACCTCTCTCCTGCAGTTTCAGGAAAGGAAAGGAGGTTTAAAGTGTGTTACCAAATATCCTTCAGTCTGCAAAAAAGATGTTGAAAGCAGTTTTCCACCACATCATTCCTCCTTCCAAACAATGAGATACCTTGTTAGGGGGAGCGGGACGATGCACAGAAGTTACTAACGAGCCAAGCATTTAGTGTAAAATCCCACCAAGCTAAAGGAAATATAACAAAGTCTAATTATCCCTGAAGCAGCTGTGGAAATGTTGTTTGTACCATTGCTCTGCTGGTAGCTTTGTAGAACGTTATGACCTGCTGACCAGCAATACGGGACCAGCGCTGAGGCAAGGATTTAGCCAGAAGTGTATAATTTGGTGAGGCTCCTCTCCGAAAGGACACATCCCTCTTGCAGCCTGGTCAACGGTCCCTCCTGCTGGCATGTTCCCCTTGCTCGTTGTGTGACCTAAGGGGCTGAGGTTTGGTTTGCAAGAGGAAAAGCTGAAGTTTTGGAGACAAGCTCTAATTCCTTGAAACCAATAACCTAAAGGCAATGCTCCAGCAACAGAGTCATAATTCAACCCAAACCCAGGAAATCTACCAATGCCAGCTAGAAGACTAACTTGAGGGGGTGTACAAAATCCATTTCAGTGAGTCAGTGACACTTTGGAGAGTAAGATGTTGCAGACTGATGCCAGTAAAGAGACAGAGTTGTTCCCTGAACCTCAATATTTTATTTCACTGCTTGCTTCAAAAGGAGGGTCTAATTTCCCCACAGCAAGTCTGGAGCAGAAGTGAAACCATCAAGCAAGTTTTTCTCCCTTAAAGGTTGGAGGTACATCTCACCAGATCACACCACCTCTCAGTTTAAGCAAATAAATCTTTACTGTGCATTTATAACCTATTGGTCTGCTCCATGTTTGTTGGTGTTTGAGCTATGTGAGAATGCTGTAAGACAGCAATATTCTCATTTTCTCCTAGCAGAAATCTCAGCGTTATTTTTGTTTGATCATTTGCCGTTCACACTGGCTCAGTTCCCAGAATGTCTAGATGCTTTGCAACAACTAATTCATTTTATTCAGTGCCCTTTAACTTTTCATTGGATAATAACATCTGACCTTTCCAAGATCCCACATTTTGCATAGACACTAGCTTAGCAGAATGGTTTGATTTGGGCTTTTGTGTTTGTTTTTTTTCCCTTCTTCTTCTTCTTCTTCTTCTTACTTGATGCATTTTAACTCCCTTTCCTTTGAGCTTCTTTGGCATTACCTACAGAGTCTGTTAAGTGACAGTGGCTACTTTGCCAATCAGCTGGGAACCACTGCTGTAGTATGACTCTTCAGTCTTCCCACATACCTATGACTTCACTGACTGCAGCTGAAATTCTGTATGTCAGGAGATGAGACACTCCTACATGCAGACTGTATTTCAGATTTATTCTGTAGCTTGTTTCTTGCTCATTTCCTTCACCTAGAGTACATCTTTAAACTTCTTGGTGATTTAAAAGCCCAAATCCTCAGCGGAACTAAGGCTCCTACAAACCTGTGTCATTTTTTATCATGGAGTTTAGTTTTGAAGTGTTTATCCCAGTGTAGGATTTAAGTTTGTTCTATGTGAGTCATTTGTTCCATTCCCCCGCTCTAGAATTTATTTAGTAAATAAGCATCTTCCAGGCAAGGCTTTGTTTAACTTATATTTCATTATAACAAAATTAACATTTCTTCTTGCAAATAGGAAAGCGGATCCTAAAACCAAAAAGCTTGCATTTCTCTTCCTCATAGGGTGTCAGTCCTCTGCATACAGACAGAATACTACAATTTCAAGGGTTGTTACTAGGTCTCTTTCATGTGTGGTGGATACACTGAAGAAGACAGCAAACATGCAGTGTAATTCAGCTGCTTTGATGTTTTACATCTGGGCGAGGCCAAAGATATGAATGATTTAGATCAGAGCGGCTGTAATGGCAGCTTTGCCTTTAATAAGCAACCATAGCCCAGGCAGACTCTCTATGTGAGGTGTGGGAGTAACTCCCAGATTTAGACACCGATCTGGAGAGTGAGAAGAGAGGATTGAAAATCTGACTCTAGCACAGCATCCAGCTCTTTGCAACCTGAACACCAGCTCATGAGATACTCAAATGACTACTGCTTGGTCAGGTGATGGTATTATAGCTTGTGTTCTGACTTCAGAGCACACTTGTAATTTAACTGATCTTAACTGACTGCAAATTTATTCTGAATTTAATAATCTCTCTCTTTCTGGAAGACATTTTGAAGCCACAATACATCTTAAAAATTGTCTAATAAGTTTGTGATGGAACTTCAGGGTTCCAGCTCCTGTTCCCTGCACGATATTAAAAAATACTTAAGTACTAATGACAGTTCTGTTATTTCATGTTCTTGACATGTTTTTTCCTTTGGATTGAAATACATAGATAATCTTAAAATAACCAAATTTATGGGTCTATATATTCCCACAGTACCTTCTTCATATTTATGCATCAAAAAATACTGAAATGTAAACCCATCCCTTGCTCCTGACAAATGCCTGGACCAAAAATTGCAAGGCCATCAGTGCAGGTAGTATTTAATCCAGCTCAGATCAGCTTCTTTAATCTCAGTCCTCCTAGTTCTCTTACTGATGCCTAGATACTACAGTGATGGCTGCATTTGAAACGTGAACAGAAAAAGAAAGAGTGATGCTCCATTTCTGCCATCAGAACTGCTACGGTATTCCTGCCCACTGGGAAAAAGTCCTTTTTTCTTAACACTTCTTTACAGATGGGGTCATTCCAGAGGAGTTGTTTCCTAATAGCTTTGCATTTGTTAGGTGTGAATAAGTGGCAGTACTGAAGTCCAGAAAAACACTTCATGCTTCCTTCAAATTCAGCACTGAATCTAAATAACACACTTTCAAGGCTCCTACACAATTAAAAGGACACTGAGGTTGTGACATGCTGACAAGAAATACAGTTAAAGCTGATTCACTAATTTCATGCCCTTTAAAGAAAGGCAGAACAAAGAATGTATTGCTGCTGGAGTGCATCATTAATGAAATTTGCCAAATTTGACTTACCAAAATCCATCTGCAAAGGTCCTACCCGTTGCCCGATTCACTAATGATCTAACAAACTAACTCTGGTAGCTTAAGAAACTGATAAAGTTATGCACTAGACTAAAAGGGAAATGGGTGAGAAAACCATAACCTATATTATTGCTGGAGTCAGACCAGATAATATAATGGTTTGTGCTGGCCTGTGGCTCTGGAAACATTGCTGTAAGAAAGAGGGCACACGAGATGGAGGGAAATGTTTGTTCATACTCCGCGTTGGAGCTGGCTCGGGGCTCACGGCAGTGTAGGTAGGTGCCACGGACACTGATACAACTCACTAGTCCTGGGGAGGTGGAGCTAGTGCCACTGGCTGGGGGAGAAGAGATTGCTGCCGGGAGGAATGGCCCAGCTGCGGGGACAGCAAGACCATTTTTCAGGGCTCTGGCGTTGGCATGTTGGGCTCCGCACGCTGCCCCAAGCACGTGCCCATTTTCCCAAGGGTCTGTTTTCTAAAGTTGGCTCTGCTCAACTCTCTGGGCAGTCCGGAGAGAGAAAAGAGTCAGCTTGAATTGCTGCAGCGTGAATTGTCCCCAAGCCCAACCGAGGCCAAAGCTGAGTGTATTTATCAAATTAGACACCAGTTTGAACAACTGATGTTTGCTTCATACAGGACTCGTTAGCCTGAATATGCAGACAGGGAGCCGGTGTTTTTCCTTCTACCTCATTCCAACAGCTTGGCAAGTGCTTTATCTGGGTCTCACACATATTCTAACCTTTGAATACCAATGCAATCATTTGACTTTCCAAAGCACTTGCACATGTTGGAAGGACTGGATAGACCTTTGGGAGTAATCTTCAAACACCTTGAACCTTCTCCTTAGTTCACATACTGGAAAATCAAAGAAAGATAAACGGACAGCCTCATTAAAAAAATTCCCAAACCCTAACACTAATACGCTTAAAATGAAACTTCAAGTTTAGCTGGCCAAGATCAAGACCATGATCTACAAAAATCTCGCCTAATCCACTTTGGCATAGGAGGGTATGCAGACACCAACATTTTTCCTGCTGAAGTGATTTAGATACCTAAAATCCTGCCATCCCTTCTATAGCTGTGCAGGTGGGTACCTACATGGTGGGGAGGAGTTGGTTTAACACCCCCCTCCTCCCTTTTGAGTCTCCTGTTGACCAGCTTTGATGGCCCATGATCTGACTCAGTATGCAAGCTGTTGTTGAGTCCGATTACTCAACACTTAAGCCTCTCCACATGCTGTGGAGGAAAATATCACGAATTTGTGAGACCTGTGGTGGATACATAGGCATTAAGGAGTTGGGATGAGTGTTGCTGTGACTTAAGTCCTTTCATATACATGGAGCAAGGATGTTTTCAATTAAAATAAGCAGTTATTGAAATTTTAGGTCCAAATTCTCCAGCTCACTTCAGAAATGGCCTGAAAGGCTATGATACTTAAGCATACAAGAAAGCTGTTGGAAGTCTTAGATGCATTCGAGAGACTAAAAATGAATGCAAGAAACCAAACCTCAAGACATTTTTAGAAAATCATAGTGAAAATCAAATCCTTTCTAAATCTAAAAATAGCAAAGAGAGAGATTTTCTATCTGATGGCTTGATGCTACTTTTTGGTCATACAAATAAAGAATAGCTATGATAAATGAATAAATATGCTGCAGCTTTTCTATAAGAAAGAGTTGCAGAATTTTACAAACTACATTACTGTTTTTCACTTTTAAGTTTATTACAAAGATTGTAGCTTTGATTGAATTTAGAGAACATGATAGCAAAAAAGCCCTGATCCTACAAGTAAAGTATAGTTAAGCAACTGAAATGCTGACATATTACACAATAGTGAAAATAATAGTTTAGCATCACAGTCCAAGCCTTTATTAGTTTGAACGCTTTTAGTGCTGGCACCTTTAGAGAGATAACAATTCTTTCTGTCAGCAGGTATCAAAATTTGCTATCCTGTGTAATTCAGGATCATCGCTGTTTGCTTCTAGATGATAACAGATTTCCTAATTTGCTGCTTTTGTGCTTCTAAAGTAATGCATCTCTAACCCACTTCAGCAAATGGTGATGCACTGATAGCTATAACGCAAACGGGAGGTTGGAAAAGGCAGCGTATATCTCTTGGAGTCTGTCACAGGGTGAAAGGAAAGTAAAACTCAAACTGTCCAATTCTAACAGACTACACTGCTTAAAATACAAAACAAAAAACTAGGAAGGCATTAGTTAGAGACAGAATTTTACCGCCTCGAAAAGGGTATGTCGAATAACTCTAGACACTATAATAAAGGAATAGCTGCCAGACTAGCTTCTCCATCAGTATCAATTTGGCATAATTTCAGTGGATCCAGGCCAGCTTCAACCTTCTGAGATTTTCTTCTGTTCTGTTTATGGGAACACAAATTGTATGCCACTATGGCAAGTCATGAACTTAATGCCTTGGACATCTGAGATAGTAATGTGCATGATACCATTATTATGGTAACATTATTTATGCTACTTATGTAAATCTTTTTTTTTCCCTTCTGCCTCATCTTAGCAGGTGTCTTGGCTGAATGGTTTAAGATTTAAAATAATAGAAGAACACATTTCTTCCTACAGTGAGTGTTTTCCCTTTCTGCCCTTTGCCCACGGTGTTGTACGGTCACCGCTGTCTTACACACGGAGGTGAGAGGAAGGTGAGCGGACCAGCACCAAGACTTCAGAGGGCTGAGCCCGATTCTTGCTTTTCCGCGGACTTACAGTCTGAACCCGGGTGAGTCACAAAGAGTAAGTCTCATCATCCTACGGCATCTAAGGCAGGGGTACGGGTGCTACATTAAGATTGTGCCTTTGGCTATGCCTGCCAGGTGCCTACCATCTCACAGCTCTGGAAGCCTTTGAAACTACTGTAACACACACAAAAAGTGAAAAAGTAATCAAAGAGATGTGAACTGCTAATACTCTTGGCTAGTATTTTATGTCTTCTGTTTACAATTATTTTTGTTTAATATTTATTTTGAGTCAATTTTTTTCTAAAAGTACCATGACTACTGTTTTTAGATAATGAGGAGTTGAGGTTGCAAGCATTTGCATAAATGGTTAATAATGGTGAAAATTCTTTGTGATCTGCCGTAATTTCATAAGAAATAAATGCACAAGCAAACATACTATGGTTAAGTACAGTTCACTGTACCTTTGGTTCTTGTATCTTGCTCTGCCATGTCTGATGTTGGCCGCTGCCAGGGACATAGTTCTGGACAAGGCTGGCTTTGGATCTTAAATTTTATGGCAAATGCTACACTTTTAATAAGTCCAAAAAATCAATTAGATTTAACTTCAGCTAAATTCATCACTTGACAGGAAAAAAATGCACACAGTTCTGATGCCATTGATAGGCAACGCAATAGTGTGCATAATTTATTGGAGAAAGTGTTGTTCAAAAGACTTTGCTCCATTTGTGATGCACTGAGCAACAGAACAAGTTATGCTGCTATTTCTTATCAGTCATATAACTCCCCTGAGCTCACTCAAAGGAAATGAAAAACACAGATTTCAATACTGGGGAAGGAAAGATGCATTTACATTTTATTAGTTTTTATTAGTTTGAATATATCTGCTTGTTTTTATTGGAATATTTTCAACACACCTTTTCAGGCCCCTTTCAAAAATAATGACACAGGCATATTTACTTATTTTACTCATTACTTCGGCCTTTAAAACTTCAGCACAGTAGGACCATTAATGTCTTTGTTCTTTGATATTGGTTGGTTGTCTTGTCTTCCTTTACCAATATACAGGTATTTACACTTGAGCCTGTCTTCTAATTAAAATTTCACCTGTATATTTGTTCTGTAGCTGGCCTCATTGCCTAAACATCACCACTAACTTTATTTTCATTTGCTTTATTACTGAATATAATGCTTCTTCCATCTGTTGCACCATTAGATACAGCCCTCATACTGTGTTAGTTGTGAATATAAATACACCTGAAAAGATATCTTCCTCCCACGATATGTTCAGGAGACTAATATCGTGCTCTATTCTTAGTCACAGGGAATATAATTCCAATACAAATTAGTCTCTAGAAGCTTTAGTTTCAGAGAATTCATGCCTCCTAATGAAAGAGATGTACTAAAATAAATCAAGCTATTAGTGAGTGACAAGGACTATGTATCCCACCAAGGCGTTATTCTACCTGTTCCCTTAAAGCCTATCCTTGGTTTATGAAGTATCAGCCTGGACTTTCTCAGCTGGGAATTTCTTGCAGCTTCTTCCAGCCATTGAAGAAAACTGCAAGAAACTCAACAGCTTTTAAAAACAACCCCTCCCAAGATTTTTTCCTGCCCTGAACTTTACTGTATTCTCAAAAATTTACCCACCCCCCCCTTTATTTGAATTGATGTACCCCTGAACTAAACAGGACTATTTGTGGCATTTTTTCAAATTCCCCGAGGCTCACACCGAGCTAACATCTCGGACAACGCTGTGTGTACACATGCCCAGGGAGGGGCAAGGCAAATAAAGAGCAGAGAGTCAGATCCGAAACAACCATATCACAACAGACGGTCTGCCGTGGCAGCACAGCCTGAAACCTTGGACAAGGTGGGCACGTCGCTTCGCCCCCGGCATCCGACTTGCACAGCCACGCTGGCCCAGCGGAGCAGCATATATCTCATTAACCTCGATAGCTTTGTAGGAGTTACTGTTTTGTACAGTGCAGAAACGTTCCAAGATATCTCTGCTGTTTTAGGCGTAAAATGACTCTGTCAAGGTGAGAAAAAAGCTGCCCTGCATTGGAATCCTCTTTCTTCAACAAATATTTATGTGGGACACCGCAAAGTAACAAAACCTACTTTCTATTAATAGCTAAGCTAATTCATTTAGCTATTTTGTCGCTTCAGGGTAGTGGTGGAGGATCTTACTTTCAGACATTTATTCAATTTCCACAATTTCCCATCCGAAATCATTGCCCCGGGGCAATTGTTACTTATTATTTTTGCTTCATTGCTTTTTCTTGCTTCTGCTTTTTACCACGTGTAGTTCTATTTCTCGGGACTTGAGCATTTTATACTGATCAGCCACATCTTCTTAATGCTGATGCTGGCTTAGCCTGCTTCCACCTCTTAAAGACATGAACTGACATGAGGAAACAAAATACAGAGCTGACCGCTTCTAGAGTTTCCTTGGCATGGCAATACCGGCAAGCCAGTTTGGTGGTCTTGCCTAACCCAGTATCTACATTGGGTAGATACTCCTCTTTTACAGACGCACGGTAAATGATTCCAACTTGCCTCCAGCTGTTTACAAATTTCCTTCTCCCCAAAGTCTCCCAAGTGCCCCACCTATGAGCTACACAGCTCACGTGAGTTTTCCCAAATACCTTTCAATAAGAATAAACTGGGTTAGCCAGTTTATTTACGCTAACCTCATTGAGTCCGATTGATGTAGATTGGAAAGCACTCTGATACAAAACTGCCTGAAAATATGAAGAGGGCAGGATACAGTGATATGGAGCCGGGAGCAGGTTGGCACAGACGGTATCGTCCCCAGCACTGTAGTATGCAGAAGATGCCACCTTCTACTAAACTGTGTTGGGAAAAGAAAAGCGGTACAATCCTACTTCATCATCTCCAAAATCAATAATGACTTAATGTGACTAAGCAGACAGATGACCTGCCTAGGAATTGTGCAGGAATCTTTCTGAAATAAAACTGGAAACATAGACCTGTCTGACCTTCCTATTTTTCAGGAAAAAATTAAAAAAAAAAAAAAAAAAAAGACACTGCTAAATCAGGGCTTAAAACTCCCAAGAGAATTTCTAAGAAAACTTATATGAAAACTTTCACAGCTAAGACATCATATGCCAGCTTTGTACTTATAGTCCATGAAATTTTGGTATACTCAGAGTGGGAAGAGATAAAAAAAGGGGTTCCTGAAAGAGGCTTGGCAAAAAAAGTTTCTTTCTGAAAATAGAGTGGTGGGGAAGGTAATGTGATTTTATTAATTCCACAAATGAGCTTGAAAACTGTAGCCTACAGCAAATAAAACCTCAAAATCACAACCGACAAAGAAATTTAAAATTATAAGCTAAAGGAGAAAATTAAATAGTAGCAATAATACCAATACTACCTGATGTAATTATTCATATAACAGGATAGCCTTACAGACTAGCAAAAGCATGGAGATCAGAAGGACCATCAGTAATACGACCAGATAAACATGGATATAGCTTGTTGGGTTGAACCGTTTTGCTATTATGATTAACACCATTTGCTTACATTGAATAATGCCATTAACAAATGATTCACTCCCTGACTTCAGAATCTGCTGGGTAAAAACTACCTCCCCCTGTAATCTTCACTTTCCTATAACTGAGCTGTGCTGCTTTTCCAGACTATGGTATCTTGAGCCATCTCCTAAGGCTGTCTGGGACACTCTACTGAATTAAAAAGAAGAACTGAGCAAAGACTGGAAACAAAACTACCCATTTTCACCATTAAAAATTAAATGGATAAAAACATTCTTACATGTGTATTGATCTTTTCTAAGAGGGAATATTGAGAGCAGCTGCAGAATTGTATTAGTTTGCTAGAGCTTCCTGATTAAGGGAGATTACCGTGTCTAATACAAACAGGTAACGGGGAATGGTTGAGCACATTACAAGCCTGAATGAATTTAAACAAGACAAATACATATATTACCGCAGGGTAAGTCATGCTCCCTGCATGTCTCTTAGCTTATTATAAGGAATATTTTGAGTACTGTGCAATAAAATATCTAGGTTGCAAACATTATGTTGTGCAATTGGCCACTAATTAGACACGGAGGCTACAGTTGATGGTCTGGATGCTCTGAAATGTTGATTAACTTGAGCAGCAGATCATGTAAAATTGGAATAATATCTGAAAAAATCAATGTAATACCAACAAATGCCTTGCAATTACTGCTGATACTCTTGAGCTCATCATTCACAGAACCACAGAACCCCACCTTTATGGCATAAAAGACTTGGCTGGATAAGGTCTTCTTAAACAAGCCCAATTCCTACTTTTACAGAAGATCAAAACATAAAATATGGTGCATAAACTGTTCAAATACATTCTTATAATTAGTTCAATTTTGGCATTTCATAACTGTTGTAGGACGACACACAGACTCCAGTCCTCAAATGGTTACTCATTCTTCTAACTAAATGCAGCTGAAGCCTACTTACTGGCTTTTGCACCAACACAATCCCTCTGTGTAACTTGCTCTTTTCCATTGTATATTGATTCCCATTACAGATTTACATTTACTTCACCTAGCAATCTCCATTTTGCTAAATAAACAATCCAATCTTTGTTTCAGGCTTTTCCTGTATGCTTGCCTCTCCTTTAGTTGGCTTTTTTATGCTTGTTACAGTGTTTAATCCATGTCTTCACTGGATTAAATAGCAGTGTCCTATATCATGCAATATCAAATGACTTCCTGAAAAATCAGAAAGTCCATCAATCATATTCCTCTTTCTAAATATTAAATGTATTATCAAAGACTGATATCAAGAAAATTTGCCAGTCTATACTATATTACTTTTTAATCCCACTTTGAATTTACCTCCCTGTTTTGTTTCTAAAGCTATGTTCTAAAGTATGCTTCTACATACTACTGAGGAGAGACTTACGCATTTCCAGGGCTGTTGAATGCACATAATTAATTTTTCTCCTTTCCTGATGGACACTGTGGGTGTCATTTACCAGATAAAGCACTATCTGTAGATGAATAGGTACCCGAGAGGCCCTTCCGACTCCCTGTGCCAATTCTCCAGTATTCTGTGATGGAGTAACCAGGTCAGCCTAACCTCAGCACTGCAACATCTTCAAGTTATTAAATCCAGCCCATCACTGGTCCTGTGTGCTACGTAAACAATTTTATTGTACTACAGCCTTTCCATTGAGTGAAAACTGAAAATGCAAAGTTAGTTTGACAACATGTATGTCGGTGAATGTTACTAACGCAAAGCCCTTCGAGGCTTCTGTGTACAGTGTCTTCATCAAATCAATACCTTCAGAGACTTTGTTCAACTCAGGTGTGCCAGACACATAGACTTTGGTAAAAGAGAAAAGATCAGGGTGAATCCTATAGGAAGGAGAAGACCTCTGCCGTCTCCCTGCTGTGCTAGTAAGGCACGTTACAGACAAGGCTTACAGATTAGTAGAAAATGGAAGTGCTGAAAACTTCCCACCTGATATCCAGGCTTCTTATATTCTTCCATGACTCTGACAAGCATCCCAGAATAAGAATGACAACCTCAATAGCTTTTCCCAAGGACCAGCAGTTTGTTCTCTGGAGTAAGTGAATGCTTTGTTATTCTGATGTGGTGGGTATTATTGGTTTATCAGTGTATTACACTACCTCATAGAAAGTCAATTCAATGCATATGTTTTGGTTTTTTTTTTTTTTCCACTGAATGTAAATATATATATGGAATGTGTATATATATGGAATGCAGAGAGAGAGAGGGAGAGAGAAGAAAGGGGCTGTGTCAAATGCTATTTACTGGTGCAGACTTTCCCACAGTTGCCAGCCTACAGCTAGTGACAGCAGTTGGATTGCAGTGCCATATGCTCCCTTGAAAGGCAAATTCTTTTAGACCCATTTTCAGTGGGGAAATCATAATTTTCAATACAGTGAGAGTTTTTCATGATCACAGTTATGGCTTTACCCTAAGATTTATTTGACATCTGCAGACTGGCTTTTTCTTTCCTGAAGAGGTCGTTAACAAAAATGGTGATAGTCTGTAATATTTTGTTGACACTGTACTTTGGCTCAGCCTTGGCAGGCTGGTTTTTCCAAGGCTCTCTGCTTTTCTGCCTCACTACTTGTGACTGTCCAGGATGATCCAGGTAGGAAAAAGCAGTGGGTCAAGATGATCCCTTCACTTATGTGATTAAACAGCATTTAGCACTGATAAACGTCACATCCATAGAGCTTTCAGAGACAGTTTGGACAGGAATGGTCAAAACCCATAAACACTTAAGAAATTCCTTGGAGAAAAAAGAGTGACTTAAGTTTCCTATACGCATTCTTCTAAAAAAGAGATACACTCAGATCAAACAGGAGACTCAGGTGAGACCATCTGGGAGTGCATTATGGCCTGGGATTTGTGATCAAGTTCCTAAATGTTGCCTGTGTTGGGGCAACTAACTCCACTTTCCAAAGCAAATGGAGATGATTTAGCTTAGACCGCAGTGATAAAGGATTGTACCAAACTGCACTGCCTAGCATTTTCCAAGGACAAAGAGCACACGTTGGCATGGGTGCCAGGCACCAGAAACTTGCAACTGGAGCACGAGCCCGAGCTCTCAGAGTAAAGAGGAGATGGCGAGGTTGCCAGAGAGGGAGCAGAAAGGCCTCAGGGGCTGCAAGTCACAATTATATCTTTTTACAGATGTTTGTCTAATTTGTTCTTAAAGATCCCCAGAGATGGAGAAACTTCAACCACCCCAAACAGTCTGTTCTGGTGCTTCACTCTCCTTTCTGCATCTGCATTTTTTCTTAACGTCTCATCTGAAGCTTTTTTTCTGCTTTTTAAGACCATTCCTCCTAGTTCACAATGAATACAAGAAAACAATATGGCAAACCGAAATGTTTCAAAACTAACACTATAGTAAAATTACAAAAACTAACGACAAAGGGGAACACAGCGAAACAAGCAAGCAGGGATTGTTTTGCAAGTGAAAACCTTTTTCAAAAGTCTGCAAGTGTCAGAAATGAGACTTTAAAGAAAATTACTCTATAGCAATTGGAACAGAGGAAGCTCATTACTGCGAGTGGCCTACATGCTATAAAATGGGCTAGTATTGCTACAGAAACCTTTTTGGTGTGTCCCTGTAATTAGCACAAAAGTATTATTATTGCAATTAACTGAATCCCCTAGTACCTAGTGAGTGTTCATGGCTGAAAGCAGGTTAATGTGAAAATTAATTTGTGCTAATTCACACAAGATCAGTGATGCCCAAACCAATCGGGCTGCAGTGGCATTTTGCAGAATAACAGTATTTTCCTGTTGACTTATACAAGGCACTGAAGCTTCAAGAATCACATAAACCCATCTTAGCTTTTACTTGTGATAAAACTCTTGTGATAGTTCTCTGTCTTCTTTGGATAAATTTATACTGAAACTCACTCCTAAGTGCATAAACAATGTACTGGCTCTAGACACAGAAATTAATGGGATAAAAGGTTTGGGCAGCTTCTTTAGCCTGTTCAAGGGGCTGGTAGGTCTCAGCACAGACTGTTCTCCAGGATGAGTTACCTTTTTATCTTGAGAGGGTTATGTTTCACTCCTAGGGCAAAGCGTGGTGCCACATACACACAGGAGAGAGAATTTTTTCATGCACAAAACCTGAAGTGCAAGACACCATAGGAAAATTCAGAGAGACTTGCATTCTCCCCTTCTTAGTCATAGGCAAGATGGGAAAATAATAAAAAACAACTACCTGGAGGACTGAGAGAGAACATGGTTGAAGTCAAGCCAAATCAGGGGGTGGCTCAGTGTTAAGGGACAGGAAGAGAGAAGATAACTGGTTTCTGCACCTGCTGCTTTTTATTCTTCCAGTAAAAAATAATGTTTTGCCGTGGACAGACAATTTCTGTTCCCTGTTAAGATTAGGCTGAAGAAACACCGTCATCACCTGCCAGTGCGATAGGGCGAATTAAGCTTCACAGCTTGAATTAAGCTGTCTTGTAGCTTTGGCTATTCTTGCACTGTCTGGACTGTGACTAGCTATACTAGCAATGGCTCATTACGTTTTTTTTGCTCTCTCTTCTGCAGTCTATGTTAAACTAAACTTTTGCAACTTCCCTAACTTGCCTTCCTTCAAAGGACTACAGTCCCATATGACTGTTTTTTATGAATATTGAGAACCATCACTCCTTAAGTTTAAAGCTGCAGCCTTTGGTCATCTTCCTGCAGAGACACTACCACAACAACGCGAAGGCAGCAGAGCTGGATCCTCGCAATCTAGTCCCGCTCCTGGATCTCTTCTTGTTCACTGCCCTCCCTCCCTGTACTTTGAGGTGGGCAGGTGACAGGGGATTCGTAAAGGCTGATTTCAGCCTACTGGCCTTAATCTTTTAGGGACCCTAGAAAGAGGCTCGCCCACAGCTCAGTGCAGGGCCACCATCCTCTAGAGGACCTTCTCTCTCTCCACTGAGTACAGGAGGAGCCTGGTAGACCAGCCCTCCTTGCCCTTGCCAGTAAGGGCAGGGTTTCTGTCTGTGCTGAGCCCTTTCGGTCCCCTGTCCTCAACACAACAAATCAAAGCCCAAATTTTCCCCTCTCTTGACCCTTTCTGTTACAACCTGAGGAGGTAACTGCACAAAACACTGCATTTTATGGTAGAACTAGCCTGTGTGTCTCTGCCCCCACCACCCCATCAGTTCTCATCTGTTGATGGGACTACATGTAAAGATTAGCCCTGTTTTTAATAAGCGTACGAGCGGGGTCAGTGAGCTGTGGCGAGAAGCTGAGTACAAGTGGGTAGAGGAGAGATCTTCTTAGCACCTTTACCAGCTCCTGCAGAGCAAGGAAAGCCACAAAGCTGCAGGCTTCCCAGCTCCTCCATCCCCTTTGCTGCTCCCTGGGCCCAGCCATAACCCCCCCGGAGACTGATCAAGAGCCAGGCGTCCTCCCTGCACCTCCCACAGCCCACAGCATGCCACGGGCTGGGCAGCAACAGCTCTTATTTCTCCACGTGCAAACTGCCCAGCATATGCCCATGTGCCCTGTGCCTTGGTTCTTTACCCTTCCAGAGTAGTTAATCACTGCATTTCTTTCCTCCTTTCAGTCATCTGCCTCACCTTTCCGCTATCCCCCTTAAATTACCTGTAAAATAATTTTTAAAGAATACATAAGCCTGCTTTCTCTTCCTTTTCTTCAGCCCAACTGCTCTTTTGGTTTTTTTCCAAAGCCTTCAGTGTCCTACCCATTCCAGACCTGTCACAGTTGTCTGAAGACCAGGTAAATTTGATTTTCCTTTCTATATATTCATCTGGGGTTTTTTCCTGTTTCCCTAACTTCTGCCAGGTATTGAGCTTGTTGGGTCCAATTTGTCTCCATTCTTACATCAGATATCCAACTGAAGAGTGGCCCACGATGATTTCAGGTGCAATTTGCTATCATTACTTTAACTTTCCTTTTCACAAGGCCATTTAGTTGAAAGACAATCAAGTTGAGAGAGGCTGAGTTGGGAGTGGAAACAATAAAGTGAATAAGGGGCAGTGAAACACACTCTCTTTTCTATAAAATGTAATGTGAAGCTCTCTGGAAGCTAGGCAGGTCACATTGGTTTAGATACTTTAATTTTTTAATACTATTAAATTTGTATTGTAAATATGTAAAATTGTAAAGGACAATAGATAAAGCTTTGTTATTTTATTAAAGGTAAACAGAAAGCTGAGAATATCTTACTATTCCAAGCTTAGTAGACACATAAGAGGAGGTCCTAATGACACTACAACCACAGCTTTAAAATCTTTTATAGTCAAGCTTTCAACAGGGCATAATAGTTCAGTTCATTACAAAAAAATATGTGTCTTTGAAATTACGAGCCTAGTTTGACTTTCATGTGTTATTAGCTCTCAGTGGAACTGAAGCATTTAAATTGATTGTAATGAGACATTAGCAGACACTATTACTGCAGCAAACCATTCCTGTTTTGAGATGGCTGGCTCAGGAGGCCTCTAAAAGCATCCCAACAGGCAGCGAGTATCGTGCACCGACAAAGGGAAACAAAAATCAGCTTTGTAGAGGTCTGCCAGGCAGCTGGCGTTGCTGTGCGGAGCATGCCAAGCGGCTGCTCTGAAGGGCACCAGAAAAGGAGGGCAGCACCCTTCAAAGGGTGGGAAGGGATGACAAAGGGATTGCTGGTTAAATGCACATATGTTTTTAAATATACGCAAATGAATTTCTGCCAGACATTAAATCAAAAAGAATTAAATCTCTAGGAAAAAAAATTTTAAAAAAGACCAAATCAAAGCAGACTTCTCAAAGCAGTAATAATAATCATTACTCACATATCTCTCTGACACCAGGATGCTGAAGGTGAATCTATTCTGAGAATTATAAGACTTCTTATCTTGTGACTTCTACCTCAGCTCCTTCATTTTCAAAAGCCTCTCTCACCTTTGTCAACCTTTTCTAGTTTCTGCTACAGTTTAAATAAAATTCAGCGAATGACCTACGTCAGTGACCCTCTTTCTCATTTCTGCCCTCATCTTTCTCGATTTCTTTGCTGTCTAATTATGCCAAAAGTCTGGAACGGTCTCTCACAATTACCCTGTTTTCATGAAGCTTTTAAGAATTTCATAGCTTTAATACCGGCGCTGATGCTCGTGCATGTATATACACCTCTTTTTGTTTATTCATTTACAGTGATTGCATAACCTAAATTTCTAAGGCAAGTACACTGAAAAAAAGGATTAGGAAATGTTCTGAAGAGAAACCATTGCAAATGTGACAGCTGCTAAGAATCACTATGACTTTCATATCATTCCTTCCCCCAGAGGTTACTATTGGTGCTGGCCGAGGAAACAGCTGTAACGTGCTCGTGAAGGGCAGAAGAGGCCCGGAGAAGGCAGAAGTGCCCTTTGGCAGTTTGAGGTCTTGCTGGAAAGCTTGTCAACCTTATTTACATTTTCATTTGCATGCCAGCCTCTACAAGACTTTATATTCGGATTCTGCTTTCAAGTATCTCCTTCACTATAATCACAACGACCTTTACGTGTCTTCCCCCATCACCCTCTGGGGCTGCAGCCCCGGCTCGCCGAGCTATCCAGAGGACTAGCAGCAAGAAATGTCAGGCTGAGCATGACATTTATCCAAACAGTTGGTGGCTCATAAGGTAGCCTTTTCTTAATGGTTTTTATTATTACTATCTCCCGTAGGAGATTAAAAAGCAGTGTGGGCAATGGTCACATCCTGCTAAAGGAGAGTGCTAAGGGAAAAATCCCTTTTCTGTAAGACAGGAGCAAAAGTGGCAGCGTGCATCACCTGACAGTGGGTACCCCTGAGAGCAAAGACGGCAGGAGGGATCAAAGTGGGCAGTGACTGATTACTATTGACATTATTTTTACCAGCAGACTGACAACAGGACTTGGCAGGATTATACCCACTGGCTAGTTAAGAGGAACACTGCCATAAACATGCCCTGCTCCAAATAAATCACAGCGCAGGCACAGAAGTACAATGCGTGCATTAGCCTCCAGCCTGTCGAGCTGCTACAAAAATACGTGGTCTTTCTTACACCCAAAATAATGTTAGTTGAAAACATACACAGATTATTCGAGGTTTTATCCGAATTACTTCTGTTGCACCTTTTGGTCATTACAGAAAAAACTCCAGTGAATATATTTTGATCAAGGAAAGCTTTCAAAGCCTCTGAAGTATTCCTGGCATACAGAGTGGTGTTTTTATTGTTACTGGCTAATCCCGACTTTCTAATTAATTCATCACTTTGGGATTTCCAAATAAAGAAGCATTCTCTTCTCAAAGTTACAGACAACACCTCTGGGGATATGGATATCATAAACAATTCTAAAATCCATAAGTTCTTCATTTCCAATGAATTTTGATACGTAAAAATTCTTCGTACTCTGTGACTATGAACAGCCATTGTAAAAATAAGGCCAAGGTGGGCCGCACCGTTTAGCGTTACATGAAATGCCATATTTGGAGGGAAGGAGGATTTTTTCCTAGGTCAGATTGCAAGGACAGCAAGACCTGAGTTTGTCACATAGTTGCTTTCTGGGACCATTTCAGAGTTTTATTAATACATTCCACGGTATTATAGGGAACCTGATTTCCCCTTTCTCTTGAGTATCCACTTGAATGCATCATCACAGAATCCCACATTAAATAAATAGCCTCAAGCCTGAGTCAGTGTTTGCCAGTCTTTCCAAAGAAATAAATAGGAACATCATCAGGGCAACATCTGAACTTTTACATTTCAAGAGTTAATTTCAAGTGTTTAGATAGCAGTGGGGTAGCCTTATCAACATAGTGGGTGGAGAAGATCAATGCATGGCATGTTTGTGTGGACATAGCAACATTTTTTCACTTTAAGGCACAAGAAAAGTCTTGTGTTGGCTTCAGGTTTGAGGAGAACCAAGATGCAGGATAATTCTTCTGAATTCTACATCTCAAACCTGTAGATGCAAACTGACTATACTGGCACCAGTCCTTTCTGTTCCATAAGGCAGCACGTGTCCATGCTAAGAGCAAGAAACTATTTAGTTTTCATTTGGTTTTGACTGCTTTGAGTGTTTGATGGGTCTGTTTACCACAGGTCAGACACCCTTTATCATAGGGATCTGTCACTGCAAGCACAAGGATATATGGATCTGAAATGCCATATTTTCTGGTGGATGACACCATGCCATCAGCCTGTAATTTCAGTGCTGGAGGTTTCTGTCAACCTCCCTTATGCTTGATGTGCCACAGATCCTCAACTCAGAGAGTGCTGACCCAAGAGCAGAATCTGGCCTGGCTACACGACGGCTGAGCTGAGGACTTGGGAAAGAACTGGCTCCATGAAACACTGTGGTGATGTCCCTATTTTAAGCCCTGTCATTCTGCATCACAATTTCTCCACAAAGTTTCAAAGGCATCAACATGGACAATGACAGAAGAAATAAAAAATTCTGGAAGGGCTGTGACACACTGCCTACAGCTGAAAAGAAACTAAGCTTCTGAAGAGATCCAGGATCAGAGAACCTGGGAAATGTCAGTTGGATGGTGCTTCTATCATGTTACAAGGCTCAATGCAGCAAGTATGGGAGAACAAGCTCTGCAACAGATCAGAGCCAATTATCAAAGTAATCCCATTTGGCCATAAAAATATCTAGTCATTTAATACTGCTAAGCCTTGTTTGTAATCACAGAGCTTAATGAGAACAACTTACATGGAAAGGAAAGAAGGGAAATCTCTGGAGTAGAAAGGCTGCTAAAGAGGACGTTAACAAATGCAAGTAAATTTGAGGTTTTAACTTCTTTTATATAGGACATACTCTATTCATAGAGGATTTTTTTTTGATCAGCAAACCCAATGCCGAAGCTGGCTTCAAGATTATGAAAGCACACTTTTGTTTTCATACTCTGTGCCATGTAGGCAAGTCTGTCAATTAAGAAAAGGTTTCTTTTGTTTGAATGAGATTCTGTTTAATTTCTGGCAGCAGACAGATTTAAGAAATAATTACCATCTATAGAAGGATGAATAGCAGACGAATCTATAATTCTCATTACCCACCAGAATTTCAAAGTGAACTTAAATTCCAAACAAGCATTTGGCAGATCAGAACAAAGTGGGAAAGGTATTGGACAAAAGTAGTGCTGTTTAATTCAAATCTTGAACAACAAGAATGATATTTAGCAATGAGTGTGATCTAATATCTGGAAAGAGCCTGAGAAGTATTCTCAAAATACTCAAAAGAATTCACATGTCTTTTGAGAAGTCTGACTCCTTCTTGCCATGTTTAAGGCATATTGGATGTCACATCCCAAACACTGGGGAATGGTTTGGTCAACAGCAGACAGTAATGCTATATACTAAAGATTTTAGCCAGTTTACATTGTAAATTCCTGATGGAGGGGTGCAAAGAATATGGTTCTCAGTGGTTCCCAGTGAGAGGACAAGAGGCAGTGAGCACAAATTGAAATACAGAAAATTCCATTTAAACATTAGAAAAAACTTTTTTTTATTCTAAGAATGATCCGATACAGGAACAGGTTGCCCAGAGAGTTGTGGAGTCTTCAACTGTAGAAATATTCAAAACCTGACTGTACCTGACCCTGAGCAACCTGTTCTTGCTGACCCTGCTAGAGAAGGGGGTGTTGGACTAGACGATTCAGCTGCTTTCCAGCCTTGACTATTCTGTAATTTTGTGAAAAAATGCGTTTAATTCTCTGTGGTTACAGACAAATGTAAGGTATAAGCAAAGCTCTTTCTCCTCTTCTACTTAGAAATACAGAGCTGGTAAACCCCACTGGCAAGATAATGTATGGTTAACAACTTCGGTCCTTTAGAATGCAAAGATCATTAGAATAAATAAAATATTTCACTTAGCTGTACTAGTGTCCCCTGGCTCACATTATCCTCTCTGATGACAGTGCTGTTGAACAACTGGGTACAGCGATATAAAGGTTTAATATCCAGCTATATTTAATATCAAATGCCTTGATATTGGCAGTGCCCACGATGGCTACAGGTCTGTCAGCATTTTCAAAGGTTTATAACAGTCATAAAACTCATGGAGTATAGAAATGAGTCAACCAGTACTTATAATTGCTGGCATTTAGCACCAGAGATGATGACTAAGAATCTATATTTGAAATACCTGGAGTTGGTGGAGTCCAAGTACAAATCCTGGGGAAGATCAACTAAGCACTACATTTTTGTGAATTAAATACACTGAACTGTGTGCAGTTTACTGGTTGTAGAACTTTTAGGGGAGCACTTAAAAGTACATTTATTCTGCACATGCACTACAAACTTATGCAGTTATCTTGCAAAACGAGTATTGCTTTGACTCGGTTTTCCCTGAATGCAGAATATTGCCATGTTTGGTATTCAGCTTCCTGCCATTTCATCAGCAGAGGTGGCTCTATTTCACGTTCTCAGAAATAATGTTTACGAAGTTCCCTGGGGCATCATTTTCAATGGCAGATGTCATGTGTCTCATATGCTCCAATACAGTTTGACAGCATTTCAAATGGTCTTTCCTTTCTGCGTTAACTAACCCTACAAAAAAAATAAGTTGAAACAAAAATGTAACGAATTAGTATCATAATGTCTCAGATGTTTGTCAGAGAAGGAGCTTCGCTAAAAAAAGGATGTCCCAAGATTATGCATAAAATTTGTTTTTATATGGCAGTTTATGCTATGTATCTATATGGCAGTTTATGTAATATATCTGAAAGAAGGCTGATATTGCAAACCACATGCTAACTTAATTTACAGTTATATTGCTTTTTATCCAAGAGAATCCTGATGTGTTTCACAAACGTAATGCAGTACAAACACCATATATCAATAGTATCCACCTCAAGGGTGTCAGTCACAATTACAGAAGTGCTGCAAGTAAATCGAAGAACAGAACAATGGCTAAATTAAAATGGTGCTTGATCTGCAGGTTGAGTACATTAATGTAACTACAACTTTATCTGAAAGACCTACAGATTATTTCGGAGTCACACTCGGCAAGAGGCATATCCACCAGAAGATGAAATGCTGAGTCAGCCCTCACAGATGTTAACCAGAGGTTAAGGCAAATGTTGACCATGTTTGTGTTCTCAGGCTGGTCTTTGATTTGCATGTTTTTAGGTATATGTAAATGGTGTAAGATCGATCACAATCAGGCTCTGTATGTTTCCAGATTGGTGCTTAGGCCTTTATAATTCCCATTCCTTAATTCAGTAAGTGAATTAGACATTTGAATTCAAGTTATTTACTTGTGTGTTAAACTCAAATGTCTAATTTTTGCTGGGAAAACCAGTGAATTAAATGTATTACTTCACCGAAAAAAATCAACTTTTTAATCTAAATACAATTTGCCAGTAGGGATACCATTTTTCAGCACAGATATTCAAACATTAGGCCCTCCTGTGCCTCTTTTCTCCCTCCCTCAAATGACAGCCTGGGGCAACTGAAGATATTCAGCAGTATCTACCTGTGGGTTTATTTTCTGATTTTTTCTTTTCCCTATTGATCTCTCTCTTCAACAAGTATTTCATTTTGGGAATAAGGAAAAAACAGTTTATACATATAGGCCTGAAAAAACTGGACATATTTCTGGTATTTTGAACTTCACATTGACAAAGAAAATAACTCCTAACTATACCAAAATAGAGCATAGTCTAGTATCCCAGGTGCAGTAACTTAACACCGGGGAAAGGTATTGGGGCAGAAGAAAGACAGAAGATAAAAATGCTATTATTGTATAGATGCGAAAGAAAAGATGCCAGGCAGCTGATTAATTTTAAGGAAAACAAGTCTTAGTCATTTTTCTTCCCATGTTTCAAATCTTAAAAATACCTTCCATGATAAACACAAATCATTAATTCTTGATCAAACATTTATGTAAGAATTGGTTGACAGGCCTGCAGACAACATCTACAGCCTAAGCTTGTTTCTTCCTCTACTAACCAAGCATATCAAAAATAAACTGAAATAGAAAACTTCAATGTTTCAATCTTGATAAGTTTATGTGCTTCTTTGGCCAGTCACTGACTTGCACGTTATGTTAAATATCTCAAACAGTTGAGGTAAAATGTTGGATTTTAAGTCTTATGAATAGTGTAGGGCAAAAGCTGGACTAATTTATGAATGGTAGATAAACATGAACAATGCACTTCACAGGAATTTCACTTGAAAAATGCTTAAAAATATGCAGCCCTTCCAACTTTCTGTCCTCTAGCCCTTCTACTTACGCTATTTCATATCACTACCATTCAATACCTATGCACTGGAAAGAATTTAATAAAAACAAAGCCAAACTTATTCACATCTCTGAAAAGACAGGAGAAAGCTGATTATGAATGTTGTCATTTCAGTGGTCAGGTGCGAGTAGCAAGACATGAAAGAGTAAGAACAAAGGAAGATATCTGAGTGCAAAATATTTGCACCACATAAACTTACAAAGGCCAGTATGTAATTGCTACCATAAAAATATCAGAGTTGCTCCGCAAAGTTGTTTCAGGAATCTTGTAAAACTAGATCAGTTTACCATTTTAATTCAAAGATGATAAAATTTGAACTGGAATAGAAAAAAACAAACATGAACAGGAAACATTTAAATTACATTCAATATTCCGGAACAATTTCTTTAATTCAAACAAGAACATTTTAGAACATCTACAGAAAATTTCAGGGGTTTTAACTGACAAATTGCAAAATATTGTGAAATGAAAGTAATCCATGCCTGGAAACCTTGTTTTGTATGTAGGAGTGCTATTTTCTCCCTCCTCTGAAACTTGGTTCCGTGTTGGACGGGTATATTTCACCAAAGTGTTTAACTCCTGTGGTCGTACCTCAAAGAGGAGAAATACAGACAACTTCTGGTAACAGCTGAGTTCCACCTAATGTCACCATTAATTTTACTTTGCATTTCTGAACTACAGCCCAACCCAAAGCCAGCAGCAGCCAGTGCACACTGTCATTTCTCTGTGCGACGTGGATCAGAAACACCCACCGGGAAAGGCAAGGATACTCCACGGGACATAAAGCAGATAATAATTTTGCCCATTCCCAGTTTTCCACCTGGGATAATAGGCTCCTTTCTCTTCTCAAGGAATGTTTTGGTAGTGGGAGACATAGATCTACTACTATAGACAAATTGAGATTAACAGTACTGTAAAATACAGAGAGAATAAAATACCATTTACATGAAAAGGTACTGTATACTGAGGGTGATGGTATTTATATTTATACCTTCTTAAACCAGCTACAAGTAAGTTTTTTTGAAAGTAGAGATTTTCTTTAGTGAGTAATACTTCCATTACTTTTCTTAGACACCACTAGGTAGAACCATTTGCTCCTTAGTATTACTAGCTGCTCTGAATGTTTTTTCTACTCATTGTACACATTACTGAACATAGCAAAAATGCTTCCGAGAGTACAAATTACTTAAAATATAGAAATAAATAGCTATAAAAGAAAAAAAAACACAACAAAGTGAACTGATTAGTCTGCCTGGCTCGTTCACTCGTTCAGTTTCAGCATGTGGCTGCACACAACACAGTTCAATCAGTTCTTTATTATTTCATAATGTTAAAGGTTATTACCACAACACAAAAAAAGGGATAATAGCCGGTTCTTAAATTAGCATTTGCTTAGCTCAAATGCCAGTGCACTAATCTCTTTCTTTAAAACCTAGCACAAATAATATTGTAAATCATGCTTACAGAGTGGTGAGTTTCTGTTGTCTTCCAAACAAGAAACATCTCATTGGCAGTACAGTAATGAATCGGAAGGGACGCACCATGTCCCACTCTGTCGCTTTACAGGTTCTTCAAACACAACACACTGACCAGCGTGATGTAAAGATGACATTAACTCTCAGGATTTAAAAACTGTTGTCAATCCAGATTATACTCCCGCCTGGCGAAAGTCATAGGAGATTTCTGCTAACACCAAGAGAGTATTCTGGGAATGAAAAGTATTCTGGGAACGAGAACTCTATCTGCAGTTTTATCAGGCTGACTTTTGGGTGAGTGCACTGGTAACTTCCAAGTAGAAATACGGTGATGCCATAAGCATTTCCCTGTAGTACAAAATAAAACTGTATATTAATATTAAGCTTTAGGCCACCAACTAATAACTTGAAGTTTGCACAGGACAGAAGACCGTATGTCACTGCTGTTCAGACTACGAATGAATCTGCTGCAGCTGAGCATCACTCCGGTCTGCATACTGGCAAGTGGAATGACAAATATTCTCCATCTTTGATGTTTCCAGGCAGAACAGAAAACTGAGGACCAGAGGAGCAGCAGGTATTTAGGAGTTCTTTCAGCCTGCAATCTGGTGGGATTACAGCCACTTTCATGTAGGGCTATATAAGAGGGTCTCCACAGAATTTTTTTCTTCTACACATGGTCATGACATGGAAAAGACAAAACGTGTTCACCTAGAGCAATGCACAGTGACTTCCAGTGCAGCTCATTCTTGGCACGTGTATCTAATACTTGCCTGCAGGATTCAAAGTTGTAGGGCCTTTACTAGAGCTGCTCCTGGGTGCGAGTTGAATCCTACACTCTATGGGCAGCTTCTCCATAGGTTGTAACTGTTCTGTGGTGGAGACACAGCCATAGCAACCAGCACCCTTCTGATCACGCACGTCCCCTGATAACACGGAGAAACTCCACTGAAAGCTGACACGAACAGCTTGTATCTTGAAAAGGACCCCTGACCAATACTGTTCATGTTGTTCATCATCTAGACTACATTAAATGCAAAGCAGAAAGCAGAGCATTTGTATCGCTTTATTTCACTGACATCTGGCTCCTACTGATTTTTGGTGCTGAATTCTTCAGAACCAGCTCTATTACCCTGGAGCACACCCTCCTCACCTGGGAGGTTTCAAGGACAGACAGATCTGCTTGTCTTCTTAACCATCTGGCAGCAAGGAAGGTGCAAGGGTGATGCACCTTGCTTTTATTTTAATTCTTTTCCACAGCAAAGCTCCTATTATTTTTTGTCTTTTTTTTTTTTTTAACATTAGCATAATGCGTCCAGATGCCAAGACACTGAGAGCCACTAAACAAACCAAGCAATTGCATCCACAAACAAATTAAACTTAGCATTTATGAGATGTATTTTGCTTACGAGTGAATCTTTCATTGTTTTTATAACTTGAATATCCTCTCCTGCTTGTACAGTCATACAAGATCTAAAAAAAATCTCTTCTGCAGGATTAGGCCTTTGCATGTATTTCACTCCCAACACAAAGAACAGACCAACATCAAAGGGCACGCTGTGTTTATGAACACGCTCTCTCTGCTCCAGTTGCCAAATTTGTTCCTTTCATGCACCGAGTGTTTGATAATCCTTTAAAATGGTGTTTCTCTGCCTATCTATGTGGTCGTACAAAAAACCCCGCTGTTTTTCATTGACACATTGCCATCCTTTACTACGTTCTGTCTCTTCCCTTCCACAAAGTTACGTTGGCTGTTCCTAACACTGAGGATACTACATGTCTAACCTATCATTCCAACCCATTTTTCCACGGAAGGACTTCTCCCTGAAAGCACATCACTATGATTGCCGGTGTCTGTACAGCTTTGTTTCACACCCATCATTACTACTGAATTCAAACCTGAGAATGCTGCAAAATAGCATGCATAGTCACTTTATCAGTCTCTTCAATAAAAAGAAGTGATTTAATATATAGTTAACAGTTTTCAATTCTATGCACTAGAGCTTTCTGTCTTCGAGACTCGGTCTTATAAATGTATTCCTCTATTTAAGAGTACAGTTTGTGTGCACGTGTGCTTGAAAGAAGAAAACAGAAGTGTTTCAGGCACTTGTGAGTTTACACACCACTCCAGTCACTTTTAACACAGATAAAAAGCATGGTTCCACAACTACACAGTCACACGTCAGCTATATTTACTGCAAACTGAAAAATAACTCTCTGAGGAGTAGTGCGGGGTTATCCAATACCCTATTTCACCAGAAATGTTGATCGTGAACTGCCATGTGACTTCACAGCAAACCTGAAGGTCAGTACACCTGAGGTATTTCAGACACACCCCCCCCAAAAAAAAGAAAAAAAAAAAAAAAGTTACAAAGCTAAGGACTTTGATCTAAGATGTTTTCCCCCCAGGCATCTATATTTTATATGAAAGATAATCTGAACATAGGTGCCTCAGCTGGCTTCAGCCGTAACCAAAAGGCAAAAGCTGAGAAAGATTCCTCTTGGTGAGCAGCTTTTTGCTACTCGAGAGCACTATGCATCAATCCTAAAACATTCTCTCTCTTCAGAAATGAATCGGAAGCCAACACACTTCTGGGAGCTGCGGTGTAGCGCGTCTCCAGACGGCTCTCACCTGGACCAGCCCTGAGGTAACAGGGGGTTTAAGGCACGGCGCTCCACGGAGAGCACTGCCGTCGCTTACTGCGCGGTGGGAGGCATGGATCACAGCAGCAGACCCCTATCCAGATAAAACAACTGTGCTCTCCAGACCAGAGAGGAATTAAAATACAGTTCTTAGTCACTGCTGGTTTTCCTTCAGCAATACTCCCGGACTACAACCAGAAAGGAGCCGTAGGCATGCACCCAGGATTAAAAGGGATTTTTGCCACATCCTCTGGCTAGTTTCCATTTGGTTGGCCTCAGTCTTGTCTGGACTGAACTTCAAGAAACTGGTCTCATCTGTGCCCAAGTCTGCATACCACGGAACTAGTTGGTATCCTAATTTATTGTGTTATAACAAACAGTGAGTCTGGAGCTGGTGGCCACAAGAGCCATATGCCCGTATCATAACTTTCTCCTTTTCCTGTTCTAATTTATACTTCCTCGGTTACAGTACATACATTTACATGGTTAATGTTCAGATTGCTGGGACTACACCATAGTGATGCATGCAATATAAATGCCTAGACAGATGGATGCAGTATCACAGATTTCTGAAAGGAGGAGAACTTGCAAAGCCAGAAGCTCACACTTCAAGAAATCTCATTTGCTAGCACAGGGGTCACCGAAAATAGAACTGAATGCTTAAAAAGCAGCGAAATACTTTTAAATAAAGCACTGCTGACAAAGGTATATACTCTTTCCTAGAAATAGGCTCTAGTCTGTTAGGCTGCCAGGAAATGATCTTCTCAAGGAATTCTGATTTTTTCAGATTTATGATTTATAAAAAGTAAGTGCAAATCTGCTCTGCAAAGGAAGTCGGTGGCAAAGGCCACTTTGCCAATAGCCTTCCTCTTTAAATAAAAAATGATGCTAAAATGAGATATCTTATTAATTAAACTGGGATCTGTCCTGCAGCTTCAATGCTTCACATATAACTCACAGAACAGATTATTTCTAAGTGAGAAGTCACAATACAAGTTTAAATCACTACAGAGTAAACAGTTTGGGCTGATACCAGATGGGAGGTCTCTGAAAGAGTGTCTCCAATTATTAATAATACAGCAATAAGACAACAGGTGCTGTTCTGCCAAGCCCTCTTGATATCTTGATAAAACAAACTTGCCTCTCCAACCCACAGAGAAAAAAAACCTCAAACCTACTGTCACAGAGGGACAGGAGCAATGACTGCCCCTTTGAAAATACTGCTACTGAGAAAAAGAAAAGTAAAACTGTCGCTCATGACCACCTGCCTCTCCTGAGGAGGGATACAGGTATTGTATGGCAATGCTAGTATTTCAGTTTCATTAACTCTGCTTTTCAATTCCTTTCTGGTTAAAACAACAGCAACAAAAATTGCTGGCTTACTGATCTTTAAAGGTTACTGGCAAGATAATGTCGACAGATATTAAAGGAGCTTGCTTGAAAAGATATAGAGGTCGTAATGAAGAAAGTGATAATCAGAGCAAAGAACCTAAAGCTGGTGAAATTCAAAAAGTAATGCATATGTTACAGGGAATATACCTTTCCCTGCCTAGCTGTGCTATATCATGTTTCCCACAGTTTGTTTCAAAGTCTCCCTATGCCTTTCATCTCACACATATTTCAGCACTGTTGTTATGCAAGATGGGGAATCATTCATTTTAATGTGATACTAAGCATATTACCACAAAAACAGAGAGAGGCTACCATTTCACTGATTATCTAATTAAAAAGCTCCACAATACAAATTCTTTGCAGCCCCTCACCGCACACAAAAGATTTAATGCTGCATCTGAAAAGCCACATGTACATAAAAGCAAAGAATTTGTAAATGCTTCTGATTTTTGCTTTTTCTTTTTCCTCCTCTTGTTACAAAAGCCACAGCTATCACTCTAACCACTAATAAAAGCTATTTAATGACAGGTAGATTTGCTGGTTTGTAGCTTCTTTGAACCCCCAACACACTCACTAAAGGAAAGTAACTTTAGCTAGAAAAGAGATCCTCACAGCACTATGGTGAATAATTCATCATTGCATTTTTCTTTTCATCTCATTTTGTGCCAGTAACGTACACAACTGAAAATATTGCAAAATCTAAAAACAACCACAGACAAGGACTTCCAGCAGCAAAATACACATAAAACTAGCAGGCAGGTTTCCCCAGCTTATATAATAACAGCTTTAGCTCAACAGAATCCCCATCACTCACCGAGGACTGAATTCACTTGAACAAAAGCAGAGCCCAGTCACCAAACACCGCTTCGCAGGACTCTTAATGCGAGATGCTCCTGTCGGCTGTTCAGTTCACACTTGCCTTTATAACTAAGCCAACCAACAACATTCAGCTGCTGAACCTGATGAATTATAAAACGGTAGCTCCCAGACTCTCATATTTTACATCACAGGGGGTGGTCATCCAGCATACACGCTGCCTGTGTACATACATTCTGCTATAACTCATCCTGATAAACACATCAGTGCTGGCAGCAGTGGCAGTAATTGGTGCTCAGGATGTACAAGCACAAACCAATAGAGCACACTCCCACCTTCTGCTCCGTGCGACATCTCTACCTGTCAATCACTGCACCTTGTTAAGGTGGAATGATCAACTGCACCCCAGGGGAGAAGCAAAACTCGGAGAAGAAACCATCTACCGCTATGAATTCTTCACTTAAACATTTCTTAATGCAGTAGTAAATGGAGCTTCTATCTCCTCTAGATACAGTTTTCATGTTGTTTTTTTTTTAAATCTTCATAAAATCTTCCCTTCTTAAAGACACAGTTCTTGTTTAGTGACTAAGACACGGTTTGCAACTTCCACTATCATGAATGGAAATTATTCAGGCAAATTTCATGGACATTAGCAAGGATAACCTAAAAGCATTACTCCAGGCAGATGACTGTTAAAAGCAATATACTTGTTAGGTGACATCATGTGTACACTTTAAAAGTCTCTTAAAAAATGCTGATAGCTTTTAAGAATGTCCTCTAAGTTATAAATATATATTTGTAATGCTGTTCACTCCTCTAATGCTTTCTTTTTTCCATATGATTGCCCTGGTTTTAAAATAAATGTATAGATACAAAATAACAAGCAAACAGCTAAAACTTAGACCCATTAATACAACCAATTAACCTAAACATTTTCAAATGGGATTAATTACAGCAATAACAATCACAATTGTTGCACATGCCACAAATTAACACTCACAATTAGCCCCTAACAAGGAAAACCGGTTATGGTAATGGACATACACCGGCCCGGCATCAGTCACTGGAAAGGGTTTTATGTAGCCAGTCTTTTACCATGGAGCAGAAGCTGCTCTTTCAGAGTTGAGCTCCCTGAATTTTGTACGTGTTTTACAAAAACTCAAGGCTATTTGTACGAGCGCAGAGTGCGAATGAAAGCTTTATTTGGGATGATTTTCTCTTTCTACATCACTGGTGACAACTATCGGAGGGCTGCATTTGGAGCCTGAACCAGACCCAGTTCCTTTCACTCCCCATGCCTGTAAAACTCCCCCAGTATGTGGTACCACGACGAAGGGTTGCGCTTGGGAAGGTGAGCGCAGTTGTGTGAGCAGTTGTGCATCGCCCGGATGCTTTTTCCATGAACAACTGGGCTGAGGAATGCAAACGAAGCCTGCGCCGGCAGCCCCAGGCAGAAACCCAACCCTTCGCACCATCTGGACCGACTGATGTGCGTCACCATGTGGGAACAGGGTGTTGCATTTCATGCATAGCAAAAGCAAGTCCTATATATATCCCTTTTCTCCTGTCCTCAGCTGCTTTGTTCTCCCCCCCGTTCCTCATTTGTCTCTTTGTGTTCAGCACCTTCGCCATCTGAGAAAAAATTTGCTAAAGGCCGCAGGCAGAGGCAGTGTTTCTGCACGTGCTACTGGCTCGTACTCCATTGGCTTGTATGAAGGAAAAGCAGTGTGGAGCTGGGTGGCAGAATGTAGGGGAGACATACCAGGACTTAATCACAGTAATGGTTTTCAGGTCTCTTTCTCAGAGGAAAGGGCAGCCGAGATCAAATAACTGGATTCTCCAGCAATGCTGACTGGGAATAATCCAATATAGGCAGAAAATATTCCAAATGACAGACCCTGGCTCACTGAGAAGCAGCAAAAGGATCTGTGCCGCTGGATTTGGCTTTTCTTCTCATGGGTTTACACATTTCACTCACAAGTCATGGAGGTTCTCTAAAACGGCCCAAGGACAAGAGTTGTCTTGTGCACTAATTAGGGTTTTCTGACCTATTTTTCTTAAAAGACAGTTTCAAACCATAGGTGCCAGAATGCCCTAAATGGCATCTATTTTCCTTTTTGTTTTGCCTTAACCATTCAGGTTTGAAGAAGCTTCCCAAGAATCTATGTAAACATGACACCGCCTTATAATAATTTGGTGCAGTGCAACTAAGACACAAGAAATGCTTGGTTGAATCTCCTTGACCAACATAACATTCACTCTAAAATTCAGCTACATTTACTTAAGCACAGGTTTGTAAAACTGACCAATATCACGATAATGTAAGACACTGCAATATTTCATAGCTCTGTGTAGGTGGCATGCATAAACCACAGCCTGTGGTATTACACAAGATCCACAATTTCAAGAAAAACCGCTACCCCATTTCACACATACTTGCAATTTTTAATTAGTTATCCTGGCTTCCACATTACCTTTCCGTGGGAAATATTTCATAGCTGATACTGCCATAATAGCCAGTAACGTGGTGCTCTGTAAAACTGCTACCTTCTCAGTGAATGGGTACTCTCATCGCACAACGCATGTCCTTGGGGCTCTGTTCATATGTTCTGGTGCAGAATGTGAGATTTCACACTCGAACTTACTCACTTCACTGACAGGTGTGTGAAAATCCCATATGGCTGCCAGATTTCTGTATACCTAAGTATATATATAGTATGTATTTTTAAGGCATTTGTAACAAACACATTTGGTATTGACTTTGAGGTTCTTTTCTTCAAGCTGCAAACTAGAAATGATGTCAAAATGAAAAAAAAACCTCTTCCCATTTTCTGCAAAAACATGACTTCTTTCTTCCATAGTCACGTGGACTATATTGACTACACATCATAGACATCCTATTTGCCATCTAAAGTGAGCACACAGATCACTGGGGAAAAATCAGGACATTCAGCTGGAATAACAAGAGTAGTTACATTTTCTGCTCAAGAAGCAGCTAAGGAAATTTCAAATTAAGAGTAACTGCGGGCAGATATGATACTATCAAGATCATGAATTAGCTAGTACAGTTAACTCGCATCCCAGTGAAGCAACACTAGATCTCCAGGATGTCCACAGTGTGGACCCAGAGTTCCGGGTGAATAAATGTGCACCAACAGAGATCATTTCCAGGCTGCGCCGCGTGGTATGGGTGATCAGTACACTGCTCAGTAATTCCGGCCGTGTGGCCTAAGGAGCCGTCATGCAAACTAAAGAGGTGTTTATTCAGTATGTTGCATTAAGCAGCTGTGCTTTTCAATTCCTTTAGTGAATTTTTGTCAGATTTACACTGGCTAAAGGAAATGCTCTTTCATCTGATAGCCTGTTGATGGCACTGTCAGAGAGCATCTCCAAAGCAATGAGCCCAGCAGGATTTAAACAGGACTGAGTATTTATCAGACAATAACATCCAGAAGAACAGTAATAAGAAGAAACCTAAGCTTTCCGATGATCATGGGATCTAAAAAAAATTTGTTTCTTACAGATGTTTCTCCTTTGATCTCTGACTCAACCTGTTGCTCTGCCTCAGTCTGCAACATTTCACAACAGCCCAGCTTCTCCTGGGCCCCTTACAAGACAAAACCCAGAACCTCAAGGGCTGCAGGTCACTAACGGGGTCGTTGCCCACCTTCTTCCCAGCAAAGGCACTAACTTAGCTCTCCCTCCCTAATCCAGCTAAGAGTTGCCGTGAAATCTGTATGAGTTTAGTTAATTCTGTGACCTACCTTTTTTTCAACTCAAAGTCAGCTGAGCATACTTGTAAAGGTCTTTCATTACATTTGATAAAGGTAACCACTGGTTACAGGGAATTTCAACATCTATACTCTCTTAAGGGTAGTAGGGCGAGAGAGGGTCATCGTTGTACGTTTTGAGTACAGAACTCACTGTATCAAACTTTTAATTCCAGCCTAGACCACTGAGGATTTCACAAGCTACTCCACTGTCTGTGGTCTGAATCCAATGAGAATTTGCCCTTTTATAAATCTGTGGTAAAACAGTACCACACATTGAGTCAGACAGAAGACTCCACTGCTATAACCTATATATGTCATGCATTGCAAAATAAACAGCAGCGACAATGTAAATGAATTTAATTGCTACAGCAAGGCAGTGGAGAAATTAATTTCCTTTCAATGTAGCACACTTGCGATTCCATTTAAGAACAGTTTTTAAATAGAGTTTCAGTTTCTAAGATTAATCCTCATAAATACAAATGAATAAAACTGTATATTTAGATTAATTAATAAATTAGCTGGCACAAGGATTTGAAGATGTAAAGGACTGTACAAGTGCTATTACTATAATAATATTTTTCTGAATTACAATATTTTTCTTCCTCAAGTGGCATCTTTTTTGCTGCAAGTGCAGAGTGAAAGCTCAAGTCCTCTTTTGAATGAGGACTGTGTTTGAAAAAATACAGAAAAAAGAGAATTAAAGAGGATATTCAGCTAGGTGTGAATGAACGGACACCCCAGAGGGCAATTCCAGTTGATCAAGGGCAACGACAAGAACTTGCTTTGCTAGTTAGGAAGGCTGAACTCTCTTAATGGTGGCTTCATAGTCTCAAGAATATGACTGATCTTATCAGTAATAAAGAAGAGCTGCTAAAATGAAGGAAGGCCAGATGGCGCCTTCCCTAGAGCCTCTGGAGAGGCTGCCTGGATTTGATTTGAAAAGCCTTTTATAGCACCCCATGAACCTGGAATACTACAGCAGCCCATTTATAAGCCAGTGGGTATCTCAGGAGTAGTCTGAGACTTCATACAAATGTTGATTTTCTGTATGGCTTAGATTGGTTCAGATGGTTAAAAGAACTGAGAAACTTGGAGGATATAGTTCAGCATCCAGAACTAGGTTTTTTTTTGTTTTCTAGACTTTCATTTTCCCTTTAACCCTGTGTTTCCCATTGTTTTCTTTCTGCCGTTTCCTTCTAAATGAGTTAAATTTGTCTGAAGCTCAATATTCAAATCCAAAACAATCATAAATGCCTTACTAACTCCAAGAGCTGAAGAAGAAGCTCAAGATCCACCTTCTATTAGGTAAAAGATTAGATCCAGTAGCAAACCAGACAAGCACCTTTTACATGTCTTTTACACAAACAGAAGGTCCCACAGTCAATTCCTTGTAAGCCTGGTGCAGGGAGCAAATGAGTTAACAGCTTCGTACAGCAAAGAATGGTGGAGACATGAAGATCCTCCTGCCATTCGCAGTTTAACTCTGCGTGCACTCTGTGGTGGGAGGAGTAGGTGGCTGATTTGGGGAAGAAGTACAGCACAGGAATGATACACTTGACTCCTCTGAGGATGGTGATGAAAATCTGTCAGCTTGGCATAGTCCTTCACGTTACCTACGGTAGTTACTGATGCACGGAGAAAGTAACAGCTCTACAGACATCATGGTAAGAGGCACGGTATGCGCGGTGGCGAGAGCAGATCTGCTTTACTGAAGAAGCCCGTGGCAGTGGTGCAAGGGGCTGTCCATGGAAAGGTATGCAAGGTGAGCACACAGAACAGTCTTCATGAGAAAACTGTGAAATTCAGGCCTGCATTTGTGGTAGATGGCAAAAACCAAGAGGCATCGCCTGAGGATGCCTTCTGCACCGATTATGACAATGAGCTAGCACAGGAATCAGTACGCACGCACTTTTAGATTAAGTTTTCCCCTCCTACAGTTTTCTTTCAGGAAAGAAAATTTGAAGCCTGGATGACTAACTACAATGCAGATGGCAGAGCAATGTAGAGATACCCATGCTCCACGCTAGCTCCAAACGAACTATCTTAGATGACACCATGAGTGAATTTAACCTACTCATATTGAGCTCCACGGTTATGTTGTTCCTGGAGCCTGAACATATAAAGCAGTTTGTGACCCCGACAAGCCAAGGAAGGACAGCAGGTGATACTCAAGCTAGGTCTGTGCCAGCCATTCTGGCAATGTTGCTTCTGCAGGTTTTTTTGCCATTACTTGCCAATGTGCCAAGAAAGTACCTCCCAGCGAGGAAGAATATATGCAATTGCAGGAGCGTCAGAGTGAAGTATGGCTCTGAAAAGAAAGGAAGAAGTAACTGCTCTGCTGGGATATGGCAAACCCTCCTTCAGCTCAGCAGGAATCATCTGTAGCCTGGCGTGGTTCACAAGACCGCTGAAACTGCAGATTTACTGTCTTGGCTCTCATGTCAGACCAATTAATTCAGCTCTCACCAGAAACCCTTTTGGTTGGCTAAGGGTGATGATACCCTGGTGGACCTGCTTTGAGGGAACTGTCACGCTCAGTGTATTCCTGTGCTGCCTGGGCACTCCGAAGGCGTGAATGGCAATGATGCTCCAGCTGCAGGGCAGCAGTAACCGTGAGCAGGGAAATGTCTGTCATCCCATCACATTTGTACCTCTGACTTCCACAGAGTCTGAGCCGAGTTGGGCACTTAAGGACAAGCCACCATTTTGTAAGGATTGTGTCTGATGGGACCCAGGAACCAGGACACTGATTAGATGCTCTGTTCTTGAACTACTTATAGCTCGAGGATTAATTAGGAGTGGGAAAGTGCTCTAAGACCTTTAACTGAAGAACTGAAGAATTAAAGGAGGTGAAATACAAATACTTATTCTCACTACAGCATCAGCCTCTCTGAGTGAAACCCCACTGAAATAACTCACACTATGTAGATACAACAAGAACATTTGGGTAATATTTCTTAAATGATATAATGGAATTTATCAGGAAATCATGAAGAACTGAACAGAGAGACTGTACATGTTAAAGCTGAGGATGTGCAATTCTCAGCACTTAAATTTGTAGCTGTCTACCCCTATGCTCTGACCAGCTTTCTGCTAGATGCCTGAACTGGAAACAAACATATGGAAAATAAAGGCCAAAGATAAAAGAAAAGTTAAGAGCAGCAGTGGGGAGGAGGAAGCTGGTTTCCTTCTCTCCCTTCTGCTTACAACCCGACAGCTTTTTTTAGCACAGCGCCTTGGAAAAGGAAAGCAGGAGAAAACGGCAGTAGCTGAGAACCCGGGACATTTGCTGCAGGAGTTTTGTCCCTGTACGTCCTGGGATGGATGCTGCTTCTGCAACTCAGTTTCTCAGCTCAGCACTGCTTCACACAGGTACTGTGAAGATGATGTACTAAAAATAATGATGTATTGAAATGTTAAAGCTGCAGGCCACCTAAGCACCTTCAAAACAAATAGCTTTGCAAGAGCGGGAGAGTACAAGCAGTGAACTTCAGTCTTTTTTTCTGCTTTTAACTACAATTAGGAAAAAAAAAAATCCTTTGACCCTCCCAATGTTAATATTGCAGAGTAGACAGTAATACATGTCAGCCTGCGGAATATAAGAGGAAACAACAAAAAAGCACTGTCACTGAGCGTGGCTACAAATTAAAGGAACTTTTTCAGCTCCACTTCTCAGAGAACACACTTATTGGCCTTTAAAATGTAATTTGGGGGTGGAATAATCAGAAGTGACATACCTGAATGAGAACAATAAAAACAAAGCGACCCTGAGGTGAACATGTGGAAAGTGGACAATCCATATCACTTTGTATTGGTACCAAACAAGGACTTTAGTAACATTGTAGGAAAATGCAGCAAGATGATGAAAATGGGTTGCTTTTTGAAGGAAACACTGTGACCCTCACAAAGAAAACACTGTCTACAGTCCGCCACGAAAGGACAGGGCAGTTCAGAAGATGACTCCTTGTGGAGATCGTAGCCAGCTTCACGTCTTAATAGATGGGATGTGTCCTGGCAAGGTGTGACCCTGCGGATATCATGGCATTCTGTTAGAAAGTAATAAAAACTACACCCCTGAAATCATCAAAATTCTGAGTATGCAAAAATTAGTTAGCTTGTACCAGAAAGTTATGAGGGGAAAAAAATCCTTCTGCTTTTTACCAGTGTATTTAATTGCTTTGTTTCCCAGCAAACATCCCATTGGACTACTGTACTTCAGCTCTTACCCACTGAAATAACAAGGACTTTTAGGAAGATGAAAAATGCAAATCCTGTGTGTGTGTTTACACTACCTATATCCTAATAAAAAGAAGAGACTAGTAAATAAAGCCTTTCTGAGTATGACCAACCAGCAGAGCTGAGCAAATAATTTGCAGTGAACATATGGTTTCTTCTCTGTTTCTTTTTTTCCTTTTTTTTTTTCTTTTTTTCTGTTTTTTTCCTTTTTTTTTTTTCTGTTTTTTTTTCTTGTTTTCACAAATTAATGATCACATGGGACTTAGTAGATGGCCTCTGCCTATAGTTGATTTATGAACATTATGTTGTTTGTATTTACAATTTGAATTTTGCATAATCATATACTATTTCTTCATTTCCTGCCTGGTGAGGTGTAAATATTAGCACTACATTTCTTGGGCAAATATTCCTGTGAAGTATGTTAATTATAAAAATATTACTAACAATAAGTTCATCCAGACACTGGATGGAAATTAAATGCAAATGATCACAAAAACAGATGAATCATTCAATTATATATGCATGTTTCTTGTAAAGTTTTTGAGGTATGTGTTTGTCTTTTCTCAGAAGCCTAAGAAACATAATTTTGAAAGTCAAATCTTAATTCACATTTCACTTCCTGTAAGATAATTCCTATACCAATACTATATAGAATGAAGAATTTACTTTTATACCCTCCTTGGTTTGCAGTTAATTGATTTTCAAATAAGCATCCGTTTTTAAACTACAAACTTGTTGACTTAAAAAGACTTGGAGAAAGTTAGGAAAAAATCAATTAAATGTTTGAAATCAATGTATGTAAAATTTAAAGCATGTTAATATTCATGGAGTCACTTCAGGGTCTTTCTTCGAATGAAACTACCAGAAATTAAGGCCTTTTTTTTCTGGACGAATTAAATCCATTTGAGATCTTAATATACATTAATTTAACACAGTGCTCCCTGCAAATAATTGATTTTCTTTAACTTCCCTTTCACACCTGGTCAACAAAGTTAATGGCTTCCTGTGGGAAAGAAACAACTGGCATTAGATTAGATGCTGTAGCCAGAAATTATTTCTGACCTTCCCAACCAAAACAAAATCCTTTTGTTCCCATGCAGTAGTAGTAAAAGAGACACAGCCTATGTTCAGGTCATTAAAATTTAGGTGTATTCGTTATAAAGAAAAATGAGAGGGACAAGCCATTGAAAAACTCGTATTAGTCCTTAATATTGTACTGAGAAAGAAAAATGCCATCGCAGAGTATATAATCACCGATGACAGCTGAGAAAATATAATTCTGAAAAGCTAACCATCTTTGAAGTAACGTTACTGTGAGTGTCCCATATTAATTTAAACTAATGTTTTGTTTCATCTATGTGATAAATATTGACTGCTAAAATCTAAAGAATGTTTCACGTTATTTTCTACATTTGAGGACTCTTACCTACAGTTGAGAGGCAACCTGCTATGTGAAGGCATGTCCTATATGTATTGAACATTATTAGGACTGGGATAATTTTACTGCCCACTTGGTAGCTCCAGGTGAAACTTGACGAAAGACTCATGGATCTAATCTTGCCAAAACATACTTCATCTCTGCAACTTCATGCTAACACACGACACGAGAAAAACGACCCAATTATTCTGCGTACAGTTTCTCCAGTTCTCTATTTCCAGGGATCTTTGATTCTAAACATAACATGTTAATGGATATTTTGCATTCTGGCACCTTTTTTTTCCAGTAATTTTTCAGGCGGGCTTTCTATGCAGATCTAGGAAATGGAGCTAGACAGAGAAAGCTGATTTCCCACGGTTTTGATATTTTGGCAATTTGCTTAAAAATCAAACACATAGATCTGAGAAATCCCTGCCAAACACCGGGTGGTATCGGCTGTGCACATCCAGCCTGGGGCAGTCCCTGGGCACTGTCCAGTGGGGAGGACGAGGCTGCTCGGCAGCCTGGGAGGGAGCTCACCAGGAGAATGGAGCTGCTGGGAACCAAAAACCCACCTGGACTATGCTGGCACTTCAGCAAAATCATAATGGTGTACCAAAACGTACCCTACCAAAACATTTTTCCCTTTAGTCCTAATACGAAGGACAAATAAGTAGAGCAGGCAGTTTACGGGGAGCACAGGAGGTGCTCTATTAGGTGTCTACTAATACATAGGAAACATTTCTTTACCGAGAGGGTGGTCGAACCCTGGAACAAGAACTTCCTAGAGAGGTGGTCCATGCCCCAAGGCTGTCAGTGTTTAAGAGGCATTTGGACAATGCCCTTAATAACTTGCTTTAACTTTTGGACAGCCCTGAAGTGGTCAGGCAGTTGGGCTAGATAATCCTTGTAGGTCCCTTCCAACCAAAATATTCTATTCTAATAGTAATGTCATCGACAAAATAATGATTATTAGAACAATTAGGATTTTCTCTGCAAAGAAAGCTACACCCTCAGTGACTGCCCCAGGAGTTAAATGTCCAGATACGCTAATGTATCTGGGCCCAAGATATTATGTTGTTGATGTTTCCTAAATTGGTGTTTTATGTAATAAGGTGTTCATTTCTTTGTTCATTTTTTTTGCCTCTGCAACACGCAAACAGTGCCTGTTGATAATACCCAGATGCAGCATTGTCAGGGAACAGTTTCTCCCATTACATGACATGTATCCTTTCCAAGAACAATAAATGTTTTGTTAATGGAGTACATGTGACAAATAAAGTCCCACAGCTGATCTTTCATCATTTCTGTTTTGCTCATTTTGTCGTGATTTTATTGGTTTAGCATAAAAATGCTACTGTAAGAGAGAAAACCAAAATAAATATCCTATAGATAACTGCTCAGGCGAGTAGCATTTGGGCCTTCAGAATGGGAAGAGGAAGGCTCAGCATGGCTCCTCAGTTATTTTAGTCCAGACATCTATACAAATCCTAACCCTCTTGGCAAACACAAACCAACCTCAGCTGCATATATATCAGAAAGGAAGACAATTAACAGGCAACCTCTCAATATATTTTATGCAAATTTTCTAACCCCTCATTTTATGGACTTTTTGGCAGCAGCATGAAAAATGAACTCTTTTTACAGAAAACATGGGGGTTATCTGGTTGCTCTGCAGCTCAAAGCAACTCCCTAACCAAGACCATCTATCTTCTGCCCCCAGTAATAACCACCTTTTCAGGGATCCTCAGTTCAGTGCAAGAAATACTGTGTATCTGTCTTTAAAAACATATTTTTAGATGAAAGTCTCATCCTTTTTTTTCTAAGAGAACGTTGATTTAAACATTTTCCAGAAAACTTTATTACCAGGCTCTATATGATAAAAAATATGAACCGATAATTCAACAACGGTTTTGCTAGAGCAGTTTTCTGCCATGAGAAGGTTTCTAAATACTTATCTAGCTATCCTGAAAGGCAATTTTCATGCAGGGGAATCTTTACACCCTTCACACATACTTTCTGTACACTTAAATGAAGATGTACTACCTTATGCAATACTTAGATTCAGTTTTCATGAAATGGATAGAACCTGAGCTCTACCCATAGAAATACACTTCATGCAAAATAAGCCAGGTTTGAAGGTTAATTTCCTAGTGCCTTCACTTACTAGTGATTACTTACTAGTGTCCAAAGAGAAAAAAAAAAAAAAATCTTGTGTCACCCTTCTACATATTATCCACATGAAATGTCCTTCAAAAGACAGGTAACTGAAGTCTCTGAAACTAATCTCAGCACTGTACCCAAGCATTATTTACACAGCTACAGACTTTCATGGTGAACTACACCATGATATGCACTCTTAAATTATCAATTATACTTGTCTAGTTGAAATGGAAGTGTATCTTGTAAAAGATCTTTTCTGGTTCTCATAGATCTACTTGATTCTCACAGAATCAAAAAATACTCCAGGTTGGAAGGGACCTTCCAGAGTTCTTCTCGCCCAGCCCCACGCTCAAAGCAGGTCCGCTTGCGCAGGGCCTTGTCCAGTTGAGTTCTGAACATACCCAAGGACTGAAATCAAACGCCCTCTCTCAGCAACTTCTTCCAATATCTGACTGTTGTCACAGTGAAGATTTTGTTCTTAAAAAAAAATTGGAATTTCCTTTGTTGTGATTTGTGTCCATTGCCTCCCACCCCGTCACTGTGCATGCCTGAGAAGGCTCTGGCTCTTCTCCATACCCTCCCTTCTGGCAGCTGAAAACAGCAACAAGATCCCCCTTCCTCTGAGCACAAACCTTCAGGATTTATTTAATTACTTGAAAAACAAGCTTAGAGAATTTAAAAGAAGAAATTGTGGTTTTTTACAATATTTTATGGCTATGAAACATTATGGAGGGGTAAAATATTTGGTGGCCAGTTTGTGAGCATCACTTTCCCCATCAATTTTCTCCTTCTGTTTCATCTTTTTTTCCATCCTAATCTTCTCTAGCCCAGCAAAGGGATACTGCAGTTCAGGAGAGGCACCACTAACAGTGCTGCTGATCAGAGTGCTCTGTAAGTGGAAAAGAGTAATTCACAGCAATTAAATGGACTTGTATCTGTCTGCCTGAGCAGCCATAGGGGTACGCATGGAAGCCCTGTGCTAAGTAGCAGCACGGGAACAATTAGAAAATGTGGCTCATTTCCTAAGAACTGCTTTCAAAAGCACATCAGCACTGGGAAGAAAGGTTGATTTTAGGTCAAAAAGTACTATTTGTTCCTTTAGCTTCGTTCACCTGGTTTTATTGCCCCGTAGTTCATGAAACTGATTGACAGCATATCTTAAAAACTGAAAAAAAGATACGCATGAATTAAAAATTAAAAGGCTATGTAGATTTATGCAAATTAGCACATCACACAGCGTTCAATCAATAATAAATAGACAAATTAGGGGTGACCCTCAAGTTCCTGGCAGGCTGCCAGTTGAAGAGCTGCAAAGATTGTATGGTGCCAACAGGTTGCATAGCATACAGCAGCTTCTAGCTGCCTGGAGATCTCAAACTGAGCATTTGTTCCTGGTGCTCTGACATTCCGACTGCAGAGGAAAAAATGTACTTAAAAAAAAAAAAAAATTAAAAAAATCTTTATACCACATGTTTGCAATCTGCAGTTCTTGAAGCTCTAATGATATAACGATGGCCTTTGGCTTCCAGCCAGCTCTGCTTTCACACTTACACGTGCTTGTCGGAAGCTGCAGACACTGCCAGGGATGGCTTAACCCCAGTGTCGCAGGACCCTGGGCTGGCCAGAGCTGTGAGGTAGGTCTGAAAGACTTCTGGGCTCAGAAAATGGAGGCTTTATTAGAATCCTGAAGTTTTTTTAATTAGAGAGACTTCAAAGGCTATGTTTATAATTAGGAACTCAGATGTTTCCAAGATGATTCCCAGGCCCTGAGGCAGCCTGGAGCAGCTCACGTCTGTGCCACCAAACTGTCCTACTGTCCCAAAGTTTAACCTGGCCCCTGGGGCTGGTCTTGCACCCAGGCTGGCTCCCAGATCATCTAGTACTGGGCCAAAATGTGCCAGGAATCCTGCGAACAATTTAACAGCAAGGGCAATCACGTTCCGGTTTGGGAATATTGCCAAACATTGTTTACTAGCATATATCTACCAAAGTGATTATTTTAAATCAAAGAGAGATAATGCAGGGATTATACAGATTTTTCTTCTGGTCCCATGGAAGGAGAGGCTCCACACTTTAAGCCATTGCTGCTTCTAACTCAGAGACTCCCTGAGAAGCAGCAGACCCCACACCAGCTCTCCTATTCCCTCCTTCCTGCTCCTCTCCCAAACTCTTGCAGCCTGCACACGAGCTGCAGGATCCCATCTTCTTTCTGTGATCCTTTCGCCTGTCAGACCTTGAAGTCCCTCCTAGCTTTTAGCACCTTCCATTCTCCATTGGGCAGGAGCTCCCTCATCTCACCCCAGGGGCTCCATCTGGCCCAGTCTTCTTAAAGGAACTGAAGATAATGGTGAACAACCAAGTAAAACCCCAAATTTTGTCTGCTATATCCAGGACTAATTTTAGGCCTTTTTAAATGTCTGAATTTAGCCAGAATAAACTGATTCTCTATGATCGTGTTTTCAGAAAACTCTAATTTTGAATCTCTATCAAGGTGACATTTGTTTCTTCAAAACTCTTCTCTCCTTCTACCCAAAACAGGACAGTCATCAACCTCTTAGTCCTCTTGCAAATATAAAAAAAACATTTTATCACTTCCACAAACATACTGCCTTCAAGGACAATAATTGCAACACAAACTTTACACCCATGGATTAAGGACTCAAGCACATGTCAAGCAGGTAGCGAAGGGCTGGCCCTAGGAGCACTATCCCAAACCAGGACCCACAGACGTGGCGATTTAATTTCTCCCTTGTTAGTAAGTCTGGATCCAACTCTGCTTTTGTTCACACGCCTACATTTTCTCCTGGGTTGCATGCCGTTAACGTAGGGCACAATCTCCACACTGAACTCCTCAGCTTGTCAGGCTGAATTTATTACATTATTCCATATCATTGATCAGCATGTCAAGAACCTAGGTGAATGCTGAGAGTACTTAAAAGATAACAAACTATCATTATTTTATTCCCTCAAAGCTCTGGTGAAAATTCAGTTACTTTCTCCTTTCAAGTAAAAACCACAATTTTTGTTAGCCACAGATCTGTACTCGCAAGCCTCTGGGCAGAATTTGCCAGTCAGATATCCCAAGACAGAGAAATAGGAGTCTGTTTTCAAGGTTTGCTGGGTTCAGCTGAGGAGACAATTTTGCCTCTGTTCTTACATATGGTTTGTTGGGGTTTTTTTCATATAACCATTCAAGCAAAAACTACAGCAGAACTTGCCTCCAGAGAAAGAAAACAGAAAACGGCCAGGCACCTTCACAATATGAAAAAGTGCTACCAAAAAAAGGTACTTTTGCCACCATGGATGCAAGTAACTTTCATCAGGGACTCCCTTCCAGCACTGGGGCCACAATCACAGAGTTTGAAAGCCCATCGTCTGCACCTACGGTTTTTATGCATGTGGTTCCATGGTTCCATGGTGAAATACAGGCAGACATCAGAAATAAAAAGGAAAAAAATATCACCTGGTGTAAATCAAAAGGTATCAAGTATAGAAAACTATAATAGGTTCTGAAAATATAAAAGAAATATAGCTGGCAGGACTAAGAACAATAAAAAGGACTGTTTCAGTATATTTGGCTGAAAAAAGATATAAGCAGTGGTATAGATCCATCATTAGGTTAAGATAATAAGATTCTTAATAGTAATGCAGAACACAGGGAGCTTATTCACTAAATACTGCTATTCAGATTTTGGGAAGAAACAGGATGATGCACTTTTTTTTACATGAAAGGGATGAAATACCTGTCTGTAATTAGTAGAGTGCTTATTAAAAAAAAAAAAAAAACCTAAACATTATTAACTGGGAGTAGAAGATTATATATAAATAGGCATGATTAATTAATGTCTAAGAGTTCTTGAAGTGACAGATGAGGATACATCTGGTTTATAGATTTTCCTCCTTAATGCACCTTGGACTGCTGAGGAAACTCCAGCAGGCTGAAAGAATTGTGATCCAGATGGACAGAAAGGATGCCTGGGTAAGCACAATATCAGTGCAATTAAAGTAACGACAAAAAAAAAATTAAAGATGAGTATGTAATACCATTCACGTGGGTTTACTGGAAATATGCCTCCTCAAAAAAAGCTTCACTCCTGACTTTAAAATCATGACCAATGAAAAAAACTCTTTAAGCATAATAGTGTTCTGTGAAGTGTTGGAATGAACACTACAGGCTGTGCGCCATACAGGTTCAGTAAACCCCATATTAAGTCACAAGGAAATGGGTTGTGTCTCAAAATGTTATTTAAAAGCACAAAATGATTCCTGAATGGAGATATTTTCAGTGGGGTTTCAGAGGGATAAATACAAGAACACACATTTTTCAGCATTTTCATCAATGGTTTGGAAAGCTAAGCCTCTTCTGACTAAATATGAGGTTAGAACAAAGACTGGTAGAAAAGATAATAGCAATTAGAGAACATCAGCCCTGTTTTATGATCTGGTTCATTTGTTAAGCTAGTCCCAGCTGAATGAAATCTGTCTGAATATAACCAACTAATACGATATATATAAAGAAACGAAGAATGAAAGCCATTGCTATGAATGCTTGAAAAGAGTGTCTCTAAAAGAGATTTAGAGTAAAAATGGCTGGGCAATTCACATGGGTTAGGTGTGCTTAGACTGAGCAGAAAAAGGAATAAAATGCAGACTAGAAATGTGTATTTGGGTACTGAGGACACTGGTACTAAAACACTGAAAGAAATACTGTTGTCTAAAAATGACAGTGAAACACTGGAGCAGAAGCCAAAAGAGCCATGAAGAAAGACAGCTGAAGAACTGAAGAAATTGTTATAAAGGTTTTTAGCTTGGCAAAGAGAAAATAGAGAAGTTGTAATGTAGAGCCACTTTCATGGGACAAAATATTAGATACTTAATGACTTTCATTTAGGAAGCATTGAAAAGAAGACATTAGGAATTGCAAGACAGAGAAATCCACATGGGAAATAATGCACACATTTTAATATCTATTAAAATTATAACCACTGGAAGAAATTAGCACATGAATTGCTGAATTCTCCATTTCTCTGTGTCATCAAATCAAAACAGGATGAATAAACTTCTCATATATAGGTTTCATAGAAAATACAGTTTTGTTCTACATGATTTTTGTCCTCAGCAGTGTGGTACCAGTGTGAAAATTAAGAGCATGTGGTAGACAGGTATAACAGAGTAGGTGATCCAAGCCCGTATCATAGCCTTGAACGCTATTAACTGAATCCCAGGAATATTACAACTTTGCATTATTTTACAAAGCACTGAAGGATGAGCTTTGCCTGCCTTCTCCTTAAATAGTTTAAAAGAAGCTTTAATTCTATAGTAGTAGAATTTTACAGTAGAGCAACATCTTATACTGTATTTTCAATACTTTTATAGATTATCCTTTGTCTTCCCCTCATTTTAGAAGCCAGGGTATTTTTGCAGCTCCTCTTCATTCTTTTCATGTGTCTGCTATCCTGTGGGTGCAATTACATTTATGTGTCTGAATATCTGATCTTGTGGATCCCAGGCCCTGGCAGTTTGCATTACAGCTCCCAAAACTGTGGAACAAAATTTCCTCTGCAAAAAAGAAAGGAACTGGGAAGAAACGAAAAGTGAAATAATATTGCAAATTCACCTATAATGTGCTAAACTCATTTGTAAATGGAGGGGGGAAAAAAAAGCCAACAAACATAGAGCGGGAAAGAAGAGATTAGGAAATTAGCTCCAATTTATGATTCAAATTATGCCCACAATGGTAACTTTATTAATACAAACCAGTAAAATACAAATATATTCTTAACGCAATTTGTAAGATTTGAAAAGCTTTGTGACCTATTCCTGCTCTGGATTTTTACATCTATGAAAACATAATTGGTGCAGTCCTCTTCTGACATTATAGGAGTTCACCATATATGGGTTTTATTTAAATGTTTGTGGATTTTTTTCACATTTTAACAGCTTTAGTGTCTCAAAAGCAGCATTATTGACTAAAAGAAAAGAGACTCTGTCAAAATTTGCTTAAGAATCTCTTGCATTAAATGAAACTATTCTAAACTGTAGGCAATTTTAGGTAAAAAGATACAACCCCCCGATGTATATGAGAACTTCTGGAATACATGAAGTACAATAAAGCAGCCGGAGTGCCTCCTCCCAGCTTTGCCTCCTTGAAGTCACCGGCACCACCGTAACGCTGCTCCGGGTGAGCTCCTCATCCTCCCCAAGCACAAGCTCTGTTCTGTTTTCTGTGTCATTCCCGGTCCCCTTTGCACCTCTGTACCTTAGCGAGTGTAATTTAATCCTTAATCCTCCAAAGCACTTTGGGATCATGAAATGAAATGCATTTCAGATGCGTAGCTACTACTACGAACTAATTAATGCTACTTTAAGGAAGAGTATTGCAGGCAGCAGCAATGTGGTTTCCTCTTTGCTACAGTAAGGTTTGCAATAAAAGGAGCAGTCACACGGAACAAAGATGTTCTCTTGTAACCAAGCAATGCACATCTCTTCTGCCATCGACAATCGGCAATAATTCATGTCAGAGCTCCACAGGGCTTCAGGATAAAAGTAGGCTGGCTGAGTTGCCCCTCGCCTTGAAAAGTGAGTTAGATACTCAGTACAGCAGGAGATCTGCCTTCTCATACGTAGTTTACTTCTAATAACCCCGTCACAGGCAGTCATACAGGAGAGGCTGAGACACTTGGGTTTGCTCAGCTTTAAAAGGAAAAGGCACAGAGGGACCTTGCTGCTGTCTGCAGCTACCTGATAGGAAGGTCTAGAGAAGATGGAGAGAGACCATTCTTAGAGGTGCGCAGTGAAAGGATGAGAGGCGAAAACCAGAAGCTGCAGCAAGGGCAAATCCTGACTAAACCTTCGGGGAGGAAAAATCACCATGAGGATGGTGAAACACTGGAACAAGTTACCCAGAGAGGCTGTGGATCTCCATCCTTGGAGATATGCAGAACTTGACTGAGGAAGGCCCTGAGGAGCCTGGGTGTTGAGCAGGGGGTTGTAATAGACGATCTCCAGAGGCCCCTTCCAACCTGAATTATTCTGTGTTTCCATGTAATTCCTGGATAGTTTTCAGCACATTCCCTGTTCGTCTAACTCTGCTCCTGTTAACATCAGATTATTGAATGTTTCTGGAAAACTCCATCCCCTGGCATTAGTAATATATGGCTTTAAAGGAAGCAATTTCATCACACTATTTTTCTTTCTTTGTGCTTCAAAAAAGTATTTATATGTACTTTTCCTTCTGTTTAAGTAATGGTTTTCAGCTGGAGACATAATTATTTCCACAGTATTTGATTGTGATATTAATTAAAGAGGTTGGCATCGAGCCTTTCGAATGAGGCCCTACCTCTCACTGACATCCCTTCATTTCACAGAGATTTGCTTCCCTTTCTACAACGAATGTAAATTCTTTATGTTTTTAACAGGTTGGGTTTCTTTCTTTTGCTCTTCGACCACAACTTCACCCAGATTCTGATCACCTGGAAGATGTCACACAGCTCTGAAGATCCAACCTCACATTTGCCACTTTTAAGGAAGGACACTCCTTCCCCTGTTTTCTCTTTCCCTTCCCTTTTGACAGGTCTAATGTTAATCTGACAAGTCGCTAACACACCAAGATTTGTTTTTTATTTTGTTTTTTCATTTGCATCACTTTCTGGTCATCTGGAAAGCTGCATGAGCCAGTGCAGAGGCAGAAGAACACCAGAGCCTTGCAAGGAAGCAGAGCAAGAAACTCTCCAGTATCAGTAAACCCATTACATTGGCTTGCACTGCTTAGCATAATTCAAATTTAGGCTGAGATTTGATGATGCAATGACTTCTACAACATCTACAATGAAGACACATATATCTGGCCCAGTCGTTTACACTGCCCTAATAGTCAATGGATGTAGATTAGCAGATGCTTAGAAGAGATCACATGGATCTTGGTCTACAAGTGCTTGTTCTTGACCCTAAAGGAAGTCTAGGGATAAGATTTTGTTGCCTAAGCATAGGAGGCTGGTACCACCTGCAACGCCCCAACTCTCTCACACGCCTCAGCTGCTGCGAGCTCCTGCACCGTGTCTGCCAGCCCCGTGCTGGTGCCTCAGACACTGCCGTCCATCGCCCACGCAGGGTGGCACTCCCCTGCTGCAGTGGAAGCTGGATCACTACACGTATCCGTGTGGAGGAACTCATGTTTAGGAACTTTAATCTTAGATCGATGCCCACACCTGGCATTAACTGTGAGCTGAACCCCGTCTTCCATGTAAATGAGGCACTTCCAGGCAAGTGAAATGGCTGAAAGAATCTTCCTCTCCCCTTCTCCATAATTTTGAGAATAAAAAAAAATGCCTATTCTTGTATAGTTTGAGCTATGCAACTTGGGACATTTTTTTTTTTTAAAAAAAAAAAAAAAAAAAAAAAAAAAAGAAAGAAAAGAAAATGCAGAGAATTGAGTAAATTAACATATTTTCATTGCTGTAATCAAATCCTATACTAAAACTGTTCCAGAAACTTTCAGAAAAATAAGATAGAAGTAGAATGCAAATGCTTAATTTTTTCGTGGGAAGCATTTTTATTAAACAGATTAAAGACAAAATATGCGAGCTTTAAAAAATAATTATGTACCTTATGTAAAAATTAGCTTATAGTTATAGTTACATGTGGGAATATCTCCAGATTTGCACATTTTCTGAACCTCCTAATTCTGAAGAAAAGAGATGAAATTTTTCCTCGCTTTACACCTCCACATTTTGAAAATGAAGATACAAGCTGCTAAGTGTGTACAATCAGTTCTGAAGAGTTTCACAAATGATATCAACCTCTACTTATTTACTGATCACAGGCACCACCACTGATTTCTGGGGAATCACAGGATGCCAAACATTGCTTGCTTAAGTCTTTAAATAATCACCAGTCAATGCCTCTCCAAAAAACTCATTATACCTCTAAAGTGTAGTAGTCTGGAAAGATTATGACCAGCACTTTTAAGCATGCGCAGTGATGTAAGAGCTCAAATTACCCACTTTGGGTCTGATTTGCATTAAGTATGAACGTTTGCAGTTACAGGACCTGCACATACTCAGAACCACCAAACATTAGTTGAGAATATGAAAGTTAATTGGGCTGGAATTACATCGACATGACTCACACTGAGCACCCAAGAGCTGAATCGCAGTTCGACAGGTCATCCGGTGGCTAAGGAATGAATTCCCAACACAACTGAGGCAGTCACAGACCTCACCAGATTTGCTCTTAAGCACTGGCTTTCATCTTGCTTTAACTAATGTGTATGTAGTAATATGCATGCACAGATAACTTCAAAAATCCAACCGAAACACTTCTCTGCCCACACTGTTTTCCTTCAAAAGGTGAGATGAGAAGAACTGTTGCTGGCGTATGTTAGTTACACTAATTAATGCAGACGTGGAAGGTGTTTTGAAATTGCAGTGGTGACACAAAAATCACCAGTTTATAGCTATGAAAAATCAATTGCTGTTTTTCAAAAGCTTTCTGCTTTGCCTGCCTGTTGGATACATGATATTATACAATCCATGTCTCCGGTAAAGGAGACCGATGCTAACCACAGACAAGATCTCATGATTTTCTGTAAGTTTTATACAACTGAATAATCATATTCAGCCTCAACCAGCATATGTAAGAATGAGTAATTTATTTTCTAAATAGGATGCTAAGAGACAACTCTTCCTGCCACTGTTGTCCTATAAACATCTGACTTCTGGACCTAGTGGCTTTATTGCATAGCCTGACTAGCACCACTTCTGCTAAAGCTTAGGGAAAAGTATTTTCAGAATGCTGCTGCCACAATAGCATTTCTGGTAGAATAGATCAAACAGATGAAAGTCATGAGTCAATTCACATCAGAGGCAGAGCAAGTTCTCATCTGCCTAAACACACCATGTAGACACACTTTAAATTATGAGCATTTTGTGTTTTGTTTTTAATTCCCTAGCAAGTCAATTAACCACCACAAAACAGAGAAATGAGCATTTGATGGGAACTGCAGGGAGAAGAGAGCAGCTGCTTGATAAAATAAGAACAGAAGACAAATTATGAATCCAGCTTTGTAAAATAGTTAAGCAGCTCTATGGCCCAGCCACAACCTGGGACAAGTCCAGCATAAAAGCCTAGGTAAAAATTCAAAAAAAACTTAAATGGTCTCCACTCCAAAGTTCAAAAGTGGTCAAGAGCCTAAAGATACAAGGTACCCGGTCAGATTTGTAAAAGTGTTTAGGTAGATGTTTAACCTGAAATCAATAGTTGTTACTCAGCACACCTACTTGGTGGATTCTTGGACACCTTTTTAAGTACCTAAGAAGAAATACTTGTAACCTCGTCTTTAGAAGCCTTGAGTATTTTTATTCAAAGCCAAAGACATAGTCACTGCTAAAAGCTCCAGTCATTTTTAGAAATGGAAAGCATTCTCCTATGGATGCTATGGTCTCATGGATACATTTGAAAATTTTAGGCAAAGTTTTCTAACATATAATTGAAACTGTTTCTCCTGACCTAGGTAGGGTTATTAATGCTTAGCAGAGTAAATTCTGTTCCACGCAACTAAATCTGCTCAAGCTTGCATATCACGTTTCAATTACTGCAATTTCTTTTTCTCTGTCAGTGGCAAATGAAATCTTGTTTCACTGAAATCTATCCAAAATTAATTTTCCTAGATCTTTGCTTTGATCAGCTTTTCCGTGAGACATACAAAACTGTAACAGTGTTTAATTTGGCAGTATTATTAGGCTGCAGTCCATCTTACTGATCATTATTGTCGTACTGTTTTCCTTGCACTCTGTCTTCTGCCTGTCTGCAAACATCTCTAATCACATCTTGCACATAAAATATAACTGGTTTGGGCAGGGGTGACATGTAGGTTCTGTATTTCTAAAAACCATGTAGCAGAAAAGGAACGTGTAATTGAGGGTCACTGGGATAATACAAACAAATAACAACACCCAACAGCCTCTGGTCTTTGAAAAGAGTGAGTTGTTTTTGAAAAACTGGTTTTATATAGATTCATGTGTGTGCGCACACATACACCTATATGAATAACGGGATATATTTTATCCCATCTTCTCAACGTTCGGCCGAGTAGACATTGTCAAATATTATTGCACAAACATTTAACGATCGTTTCATCCTAAGAAAAACATCACATTGGACAGCATCGTGTCCAAACACTTGCAAAGCAGCCCAGCACTGAAACATCTGATGGCTTTGTAACAGACTGTCATTACGATCCAAAAGCTGCAAAGGGGAACATCTTGTTGATTTTATTTGTGATAGACTTGTCGATGGATGGTGAGGGCTGACTGAAGGAGACGGTTGTTATTTTATGAGCACAATTTGTACCTCTGTGTAGTTTAGCAATGACCATCTTACTTGGGTAAAGGCCAGAGAGTCTGAACCAGGATGCTGCAGCCCCTTGCGTGCCGCAGACCCGCGCCCACCTGGAAGTGCCCGGTGGCCTCTGGAAGATGCTATTTTCTGCAGCGTCCTCTCCTAACAGGAACACTAGTTTTGAAAATTAATGGCAAAGCCCACCAGCCCACCTAGATTGCTGGAGAAGACAGCAGAAAGATCGTGCCTATTAAGTACTTCAAATGCGGACAAAACCAGGTTTTTAACTGCAAGATAGGTTTACATGTTAAAAAAAGTCCACATTCCCCCCAAACAAATAGGTTTGATCCAAACCCCAGAGTGAGTCAAGCAGTATCAGCTGGGGGGGCTGGGGGTGCCAAAACCTTCATTAAATAGAAGGGAGCCTGATACAATGGCTTTTTGTGCTGAAGCACAACCTAAAGTGTATATGGAAAGTGTGTTGCCATAGGAACCACTTTGCTGAAATGAGTAGAAGTGAAGTGCAGGGAGAGAAGCGTTTAATGAACAGGGGAAAGTACTGAATACTACTGCATACGAGAAGCCGTTGAATTTGTCAAGATACTAGCCAGATGTTAATAAGGTGATTACATTCAAAAAAGCGTAGCAGAAAAGGTAAACATGATCCAGTCACTAATTGGGAGGAAAAGAGCTAATTGTAACAGAACAAAACACAACAAAAGTATAGTCAGCTTTCAGCACATACGGCTACCCAAGTACCAACAAAAAAGTAGAACAACATCAATTTCATGAAATTGGCTCCAAACCAAGATGACGTGTAAACTTTATAACACAAGGAAAAAGAAAAAAAAAAAAATTACTATTAGCTTTGATTTTCTTGCAACAACAATTTAAAAAATCCAGGATTCCAACTCAGAAACCATTTATAAATAAGGTAATTTCTAGAATTCAGTCACATAGTCCACACAGTGGGTAGTACAGAGTTGCTGGAGAATGTGAAACGAGGGATATATTCCCCTCGTATATATCCCTTTAGACTCTGAAAGATGAAAAGTGTTGCCCTCTACTTAAATTGCAGTAATAAGGCAAAAAGCACCTCTAAAACACTGTTAGCATCAATAACCACATTACTAACAGTTAATAGCTCTAGGCTGACTGAAAGTAGAGACCTGCTGTGCTATGAATTATGTACCTAGAGAATAGCTGCCTCCTCCTTAGAGATAAATAGATGAAAAAGGCGCAGGCTGTGGAGAGAGCATAACAGGCAGAAACAAATATCAATTATCTTGGTATCGCTTGTGCGGCCAGCTAATTAACGGGCAGAGCAGTACAGGTAAGATGGGGCCTTCCGAGGGATAACGAGGGATGAGGTACGGATTGAAGAGGAAGGCAAACAATCCTGGGGCGAAGAGGCAGCGCGAAGGGCGGGTGGGGGCAGAGGGCGGGAGGTGAGAAGACGCGCTCCGAACTGCGAGACCTGCCAGCGTCCGCGGGGTGCTCGGGGTGCTGGCGAGTCCCCGGCGCACTCCGGAGCAGGAGAGCTGCCAGAGACGGGATTCGGGAGGGGGAGCGGACGAGCCCCGGGCGCCCTGCCCCGCTCCGCTGCAGCACCGGGGCCCGACAAGCCCTCGTAGCAAGCGTACCTGAAGGCCAAGGCCAAGGCATTTCGTTCACGACGCGTGAAAAGTGAGTGGAGGAGGCCCAAGGCCGCATTACGCAAAATCTCTAAGAGGGTTTCCGAACGAAAACACCCAGGGTCCTGCCCTAATACGATACAAGATTAACAAGCGTGGAGAAATATTCCTTTATTCTTTGCTTACAGCAAAGAAAACACCCAGAGATAGAATATTGGTTGATTTATTTGGAATACTGTAAGGGTGGGTTACACGGTTTTGATATATTCCTTATATCACAAAGGCAATGCTAGAACAATGCCTATAAAATGCACTGCAATAACATAAATTTTAGGTTTGGTTTTTTTTTTCCTTTGGTGGCAATATTTATACCAATAAAACTGTTGAGATTAAATCAGATTTTATTAATTCATTTTAAAAAAAGAGCCCTGTTCTTAAACTGTAATCTACAGACTAAATCTGGAATTCTTTATTTAATTCTCAGGCAAAACTTTTATTTTAGATCACAATTTGCTAAATAAGTGCTAAATGAAACCTTAAGTTATACTGTCTATTTCTACTATCATTTTATGTTCTCAGAACTTGAATGTAGAGATTCAACTAATATGTTGATAGATTTAAAAATCTATAAAAAATGCTTACGTGTTTAAATATATGTATAAGGTGAAGACTGAATAATTTCTTAAACTGTATATTATCATTAAACTATATGAGATGCAAATAAAAAGATTTTAAACTACAGTTTAAGAAGTGCATAGAGGTGATTCAATTTTCATTTTATACAGGGAAGTAAGTGAGGAGGAAAGAAAAGGATTATATAGCCCTTAAATAGCTGTTAGCTGCTCAAATGTTCAAGGCAACTAACCATTTGAAGTCACGAGGCTTTGGTAATTTACAAACACTAACCATCTGCTCTTCAGTTTCCAGAAATCAACTGCCTTGAAAAAGCACCCGAACCCCATATGAAACAATATGAAACAAAAGGAGGGAGCCGCAGCTAGGAACGTTAGTAAGGAAAGAAGGTCACAGCAAGGAACAATGGTAGCTTCTCACATTTCAAAGAACCCTTTTGGTTTCCTACAGTGACATGAGAAGCTTTTCTCCCATGGAGCATGTGTTCTTTCTCATTAATTTCTGTGCTTTTAAAGGTCTGGAACTGGATCCCAGCAGCAAAACTTCATCAGTACATCTGCATCTCACATTGGAGATGTATTCCCACCTGATTTATTTTTATTTTTAACTGTACATTTCTAAGTACTGGTAGCATTTCCTTTCTAAAACCTGGCATAGCATTTAAAATAATAACTCAGTCTTGGTAAACTATAATTCCTATAGCCTTATTGAATTAGCATTATCAGCTGATGTTTCCAAGAAGAGCTGAAACTAGAAAGGAATATGTTAGCAGCCCTTCATTTCAGAAAGATACTCCATTATGAAAGTTTCTCCCAGACATGTATCTGAACCAAACTGGTAAGAATAAACTGCCTTAGGGTGCCTCTAAACTGTATCTTTATCTATTACTGACTATCCATCTATCCTAACTAGGGATTATTTTTTTTTTACCCTGTCGTTTTATAAAAAGAATTTACATCTGCATGGTTGCTGTGATTGCAGTAAAAACTCACTGACCTGCATGTAAAAGAAACAGTCCTTGTAGGGCAGAAAAAACAGCTGTAGAAAAATGACTGCCACACAGATAACATTAAACGTGATGAATTATTTGGCTATTATCATAAATCCCATGGGAAGGAATAATGCTTTGCCACTTCTTATAAAGCATTGCCCTCAGCAGAATTTTTAATGTTGAAGTTATTACAGGGCGCATCACTGTACTACATGGGTCCCTCATCAAAAGCTGTTCCCCAGTGGAAAATGCAAATTTCAGATGAGACCCCAGGGATCTCGGGAAGAAGAAAGCCCCTCAGAGCCAAAATCAACAGCAGGCGGATTCTGCAATAAAACCTAAGTGAGACTACAGTAGTTAATTGAGACGACAGTGTGGTATAAACTGGAACTGATTTCCTACTGCAACTAAACATCTGCACTAATATAAAAAAATAGCCACAGGACAGATTTCCCTCCTTATCCCCCATTAGAAAGCATTGGCATCTCTCCAGGAGCGCAGACCCATGCAACACCCTTGCTGTGCCAGCATCGCCACTAAAATAGCGAGAAGTTTCTCTAATGGAGGTTTAGCACAGCAGGCCATTACATCAAAACATTCCTGGTCAAGGGGAAATCACAGGAATATAATCTCTTGGGGTCCTCTGTCTTCAGTCAGAATAAGCTCTTACCGTTGAGAAACACCTAAAATTCCTGCCTGTAAATGACCTTTCACGTGCAGAAGTGGCATCACAACCCATGACCGGACAGATAACAAACTACACTGACCCTTCCCGTCCTCTTCATCTGCCTAGGCAGGATTTCTGCTCCTTAGGACAGGGCTTGTCTGGACAGATGTTTTTATTCAACTTAGTGCATTTAAAAAAAAAAAAAAGCACACTCTAACTGTTGCTGCGCTTCCCTATCCCAGCCCTTCTAGTCACTGCCCTTCTTCCCCGTGTATGTTAATTGTGGGTTCAGCCAGCACCTGTGTTTCATAGGTCTATAAAGCACCATGAATGCTCATGGCACGGCTTGAGCATGCAAAAACAATTATGCTATTAGTATCTTCTGCCACCATAGTCTGATTTCATTAGCTGCTAACTTGGAAACTGCTAAGGTCCACAACCAAAGCTGAATTTCCTCGGAAAAATCGTAGCAGTGGCTTTCCAGCGGTACTGAGTATTGCATACACAGAGCTTTCTACTCTGAGTGTACTGCTTGCAAAGTCACTGAGAGAAGGAAAGATGAAGACAGTATTTGGACCTATTTTTATTAAAGACAAGGAGAAAGCAGGGAGAAAAGCTAGGTGCAAAACTACCAGATAAAACTTTGTGAATTCTAAGATCTTCCTAGATCATACGTGCACAAATCAAAACCTTTGGAAACAGAGATACACAAACAATTTTGGGTATATCTCACCAGCCACTCTGACCACCCAGCTTTTTTCCCTTTTGCAGGCAGGCTCCTATGGGCTCTGAAGTGCTCTGAACCAGCCAGATGTGAACCAGCTCTGAAGTAACAGCTACTTGTAGTCCTACTGCACCTAGGCATCTATTAGAGCTTCTAAGAAGGATTATTTGCCTGTCCACAGTGCAAATTATTTGCCTGTCCACAGTGCCCACACCCCAAGGTACACTAGCACTGCTCCTCCGCTGTTAAAAGGCAAGCTCCGAGATCATCCACTGAAAACAACCAAACAAGTCTATCTTTTTTTTTTTTTCTTTTTCTAAATAAATTTAGTTTTATGTTGGATTTGCTCCTTGGGCTGGTTCCACCATGGCACCGCTCAGCCCTAAACCAGTCATTCTGGCATCACTGGGGCAATTCATTGAATCAGCCTGGGATATGTTTTAGAATCATTTGAAATGCACTATGTAGTGCTTATCTCTCTGTTTTCCACAAAAGAAAATTAGGTAACTAAGTTACCTATATTTTATAGAGCTAAAATTAGATAACTAAGTTACCTATACTTTATAGAGCTAAAATTAGGTGAGATTAATATTATCCTCTGATTTGCTTTCTTCTTGTTGCTCTTGATAATCCTTCATGTAACAGGAAAGCTTCTGGAAGTATTCATGTTGAAAGCAGTACATTTTCCGAAAAAGACTCAGTTTTGATTAGGATAATCTCATTTTAAAAATCCCAACCTGTTTTATTTGGGAATTATCTTCTTTATTACGATTTTTCAATATTTGATCTTCAGTTATAATTATTAGTGGCTTCACATCAGCTTTACTTCCTAGTTTTTTAATCTCAACAGCATGCAGAAGAAAACTTATTTCCCAGAAGGATCTAGTAACTAGCATGGCTGATATTCAGCAGAGTTTCTAAGGAAAAGGCAATCCTGTTTTTGCAATGAAAAACAATATTGCGAATCTGAAAACAATCATTCTGTTTCTGAGGGCTGGTTTTCCTCCAGGAAAGGAAATTAATGAGAAACACAGCAATTAGCAATCATGAAAGGATTAATTTAATGAAATGGCAAAATATGAATGTAGATGAACAATAAAGGATGCTTTGCAGTGCCACATATTGGCACAGCGTAAAGTGACGGGGAGTTCTCCCATCGTCTGCAGTTTCTCTTTCATCTTTGCATTTCTCCATTAAGACCGAACATCCTATATCTCTGATTCATTTAAGGGTTTTGTTGGAAGGTACCAGGCTCTAGGTAAGCTTAGCAGAGGGAAAGGAAAGAGGAAAATTACCATTATTGATGAACACAAACAGGAAGTCAGAAGTCGATTCCAGTGACTCGTAACAACAAATTACAGCCTCCATCTGCGAGGCAGGACCAGCCCTCAGCTGGGCTCTGCCTGCTGCTTCTCTTTGCTTCCCAGCAGCTCGTAGGAAGGAGTTTTTAAGCAGAGTTCAGATTACTTGCAGGGGTGGGAAGGGCCAGGACCCATGTGGGATTTGTGTGTCTGGTAGAGACACACAGAAAGGGTCAAGATCTGCATCGCTGACACCTACTTGGAGAAGAGCTGCATCCCCCGTTTGCCTTCCCCCTATCCCTTTTGCTCCTCTCCATCTCCTTTGCAACATCCTGACTTAGTATTTAGATTAGTCCCTTCTTTCTGCATTTTGTTCCTGGTCATATTCTTTCTTTCAGGCTTACTATTGCTTCATTTCCCTTTCCTACGAAGAAGCACACAGAGCTTTGCCAAAATTACTTCTGCCATAACGCCCAGCTGAGACAGACTCCCCGATTTCACATGATGTCCAACAGCTTTTAATCTCAAATCACCCCCTAAAATTACACACAAGGATGTCTGCTTAGCCTGTATCTCACTTAAAACAAGGGCTAACTAAATTTAAACAGAAGAAAGCATTCAAAAAAAGAAGTAATTCAGTCATATCTTCATTAAAGTTTTTATTATTTCTTCATTTTCTTCAGGTTAGAGGTAATGCCTTTTTTATGTAAATGAGCTTACATACAATTTTAGTTTGCTAAACATTCACAGCTAGACTTTCCTGTCATCTGTAAACTACTTTAAGCTGATACAGAAACGTAACAGATGCATGGAAACCTATGGACTGATTCAGATCTTGAATCAGAAACTTCTACCTTGACTGAATCATACACTAACATAAAGAACAATGTGCACTTTCTGATTTACCAAAAATAAATATTTCTATCCTTTTTCCCCCTAGACTTTATTCATAACTCATAATAATCACCTAATTGCAGTAAACAAACAACACCCAAACTCACTGAGACTAAGAGCACAGAACCAGTAGCAGGGATACTTCAAAAGGACTTGCTAGTGATACAAAAATAAGATTTAGACATGGAATAGATAGTGATGACTCAGTGCCTTTCAAAGAGTCTGCAATTACAATCTCTGTGCTTGGAATGAATGGGGGCAAAAAAAATAAAAAGACTGGCAGTAGTCCAGACTGTCAATCCAACTCTGCATCAGCCTCATTTAGTTGGGCTTGATGGCCGTGTTGGGTGACGGAAAATACAACACTTTCTCCCACAAGTGCACTTGACAACATCTCCCTGTGTCTTAGAAGATAGTCACTGATGTCTCTGCTAAAAAAAATATGACCAAGCCTTAAGGAAGTTAGGCTACAAGAATCTCTCTGTTGATAATCACATAGACATCAGTTTTATGCTATAACAATAAATTATAGGCATTATCCAAAATAGAAGGATTCTATGAGTTTGCAAAATGTTCCATTTTCCCAAGTTGCCTATGCAACATCATGTTGTCTTTAATTGATGCTCTGATTAGTCAGTGCATTCTCTTAGACCGTAGCTATGAGTCTTGCTAATCATTACTAAAGGCTCTTTAAGATTTGTGAGCACAATCAACAGGAAACTTTAAATGAGTCAATATAAACAGAATGGCAGCTAATTTGAGATCGTACAAATTAAGTCTTGTTTTCGGAGTTAGTCAAAGTCTGATGTCTAGCAAAATTTTAGCTACAGATTTAGGAGTTGCACTAGCTACATATTTAGGAGAAAAATATTTTAAAGGTGACTGAACAGCCTCTCTATAGTAACAGACAAAAAAGCTTAAATCTGTTCTATTGAAAACTGGTGCCTCTGCCTTTTCTTAGTTCTCTGCTTCTGAATCTAGCCAGACAAGTCTAGAGGACAGGGAGAAAAAGGAGGAGACAAAGGGATGACTTCTTGCCTCGGTTCGCCATGACTTTCTGTGGCACACTGGCTTAGCCAGAGAACCCATTTCTGCATACTTTTTCTTTCCAAAGCTGTAGAAGAGGAATCCAGTACCTATAGCCACCCCTCAGAGAGGAAGCCACATCCTGACAGATATCTGCTTTGTTACCATCTCCACACAGTTTTCGGATTTCAGTTTTCTCTCTCTTTACAGTCCCTGCCAATTTATTAGGGCACAACAAAACAGAAACCCTGTTTTGAGTGTGAAGTCATATCAAGGACAGGCATCAAATCAAATCAACTATCAATATACTGACAGTCAATGAGGCAAGGCTTCTAGGAATTTGGACTTTTGGTCACAATAAATGCCATCTTTGTATTCTGGTTCATGGTTGCTTTATGGAGCAATGTTAGTTGCAGTTATCAAATGTTGTGATCACCATGGCAACTCCCCACTCACTTTTTCTACTATTTTGCTTGTCAATCTGTTAGAGGTACAGAGTCTTAAGGCACAATCCTGTAAAAGGCTGAGCAATTTTGCCATTCTTCTTGCACTCAGAAAGGGAATGTTCTCAGCACCTCAACAGAGCAGCTCAGCCCCTTACAATGGAAGTCCATCCTGCACTGCTTGGTATTCAGAAAGAGTCTGTCTCAAGTTCAACCAGGGTGAGATTCAAGAAGTAATCATTTATACACACAGGTAATTTCGTTATCTACGTTACAGCAGCCCCAAATGCCTCAATCAACATGGCATTAAGACATGACTTAGAGATGGTAATTAATTAATGTATTTTTTAAAACAAGGCCACTAGATTCTTTTGCACTTCTGTCATTTGTTCCTGTAGCATGAAGGAAGTTATCCTTCCTTCTGCCCATCACTCTGACGCGGGAAGAGCAGCAGAGAAGGTGGAGGAGTATTTTGCTCTGACTGCATACTACTTTCTCATTCATAGCAATTCACAGTCAAAGCACTCTAAACCTGGATTGATCTGCCACAATTTATATTCTCTGACTTCCTACTTGTGATGGGAAAAGGGAAGAACATAATGAAATGAAATTAAAAGAAAGGAAAGGAAATGAAATGAAACCCTCAGCCCAAACCTGTCCAGTCAGGACAGGATCAGGTGTTACCTGAGTGGTTATTGTTGCTTCTACCCTTCCATGTTGTATCACTGGGAACTAAGGAGCAGGAACTTCTACGTGGGAGATTTGTCCACGCAACACTTGGTAGGATAGGACCCCCATTATCTAATTGTAAATGTAAATGCAACTCAACTGGAAGGTAATTATGTTCTACTTATTTGTTTCACACAATGGTGATGTTGAACTGTCTTCTAGCTTATGGATGTTTCTAAACCTACAGAAGCATCTAAAATGAGGTAATGCACAAGCCTATTTTGTTTTAATGCAACTAATCACAAACAGCTCCAAAATGCTGAACAAGTCTTCGTCAAAACTCGAGTTTAGATGTTGTCAGATTAAGTCACCCAAACATCACTGAAGATTATAACATCATTTGTTTGGGAGTTTAATGAAATCTAACGTTTGGAACCTGAACAAGTATGAAAGAAAGTTTTTCAAACTTGAAAAAGTGATGAGAAATTGCTGGATTTAACTGTTTATCAATCTTTCTGAAAAGCATGATCTTATATGTTTAACACAAATATAGTGTATTTTGGTCCAAACAGATTTTGTTAGGAAAAGTTATGTAAGTTAAAACATGCTAGAATTCAACAGCAACCAGAACATTCAATGTGTTAACATGGTAGAAAAACAAGTTGATGCATTATAATACAGATGAATAATTAAAAAGACAGAATTTGTGGTATCAAGTTAGAATACTGATTTAGGTTTAATGGTGTATCTTTAAAAATACCAGGTAGGACATTCATATCAAAAAGTGTACTTGCCCAGTTCCTAGCAAACAAGCATCAAAATGCTGCTTGCAACTCAGTAATGCTATATATCAAGAGAAAAGCTCTGGATACCTTGCCAAGCATCTAAATGTTTGAAATAGGAAATTTCCACTCTGCGTTACAAACTGATCAGTAACCTTACTGCAAAATCACACTTGAAACATCTGAAAAACATCAATCTGCATTAGCCACTAGAAAACCCAACAATCTTATTGCCATCACCCGTATTTCATCAATCTATTAAAACTGATAACCATCGTTCTTAGCTTCTGGTAATGGAAAGCATAAAAGATAATTAAATGGTGCTGTTAGGGCTCAAATTTGAGCCCTTCCAGTGACGAAGGCTAACTACATACTGGGCTGTACTATTAAGAGCATAGCAAGCGGGTTAAGGAAAGGGATTAATCCTTGCTATGCAGTTTCATGAGGCTACATCTGGAATACTGTCCAATGCAGATGGACATTAATAAACTGGAGAGTGCCTGGCTGAGGGCAGGAGAACTTGATATACAAAGAGAGGTCGAGGGAGCTGGGTTAGTTTGACCTGGAGAAGAGACCTAATTGCTTCTTCAGCTACCAAGTAAGTGGGTTCAGAGACGTCAAACTCTTCTTGGAGGTATTCAGTGATAGGACAAGAGGCAATGGACACAAGCTACAGCAAGGAAAATTCCAGTTAAATATAAGGAAAAAATGCAGTTGTTGTAGTGAAAAAATGGAACAGGTTGTATAATTGCCACCCTTGGAGATCTCTGAAACCACGCGGACAAGGCCCTGAGCAAACTCATCTAATTTGAAGGTAAGGGCTTTGAGCACAAAGATGACTAGATGATTTCCAGTGGTCTTTCCAATGTAAATTATTCTGATTCTAAAAAATCAATGCTTCAACTGAAGAGAGTTTATCAACTATTACCAAAATGTCTCTGAACAGAATTATTTTTAAATTTTAAAAATAACTGAATCACCCATTAGAACATGGCTAGCTATGGAGCGTGCAGATGTACTTCACATACTGAAAGGCAAGTAACAATGGTGATATTGTCAAACACACACAAAAAAATTAGCAAGGGTCCAGTACAGCACTGGAGTCCCTCTGAGGTAGTGCACATCTGGTACATGCAGTACCTGTACTGCACTAAACCAGTCACTGGGAATTCTGTTTCTAGACTGTATGTTTAGATTTTGAAAATGCCTTTATCCATGAGAACTAAGCTCTTATTCTATGTATATCTGAGAGCAGACAGTAAAAAGTGAGGAGAGCCAAGGATGAAAGCAGCAGAAAACATGCAATTATTTTACCTAGTTATAGGAACTGGAGACAGAAATATGAGAAATATGTCACCCAAAAAGGCAATAACTTTTTTTTTTTAACAAAAAAGTTATCTTTTTGCTTCTCACGAACCTAGGGAAAGTAGGGATTAATGCAGGAACTGAAAAAAAGGATAAGGAATCAGTTACAAGGAAGATGACAGTGGACTGGGCTGCAAAGAAGACTGTCAGGCCGGAGCCTCCTGCGGCCGGGCTGTGGGCCCTGTCCTTGAGCACGAGGGAGAGAAGTGTCCTGGCGACGCTTGCTCGGGATGCTTCTCTGCAGGAACGTTGAAAAGTGCAGCAGGGAGACGAGTGGGAACATCACACAGGAGACGCTGGTGCAGCCCAAGGGCTTCACTGACAGACTCCCTGAAGTTCGGAGGAACTGGAAGCAGATACTGCAGTTTGAGCTGCTGGAGGGGATATCGCCTGGCTTCAGAACAGCATTCTAAATTTCGTCCTCAACTCGGAGGATATTTCATCCTAAAGGGGTTAGTTTTATGATCAGATGCACAGATTGATATTTCAGATTTTTAAGTTTTTCTAGGCCTAGTAAGCTCAGTTTTGAAGAACTACAACAGGTAACACGAGCTGTTATTCTCCTCTTTCTTGGCAGAAGCCTTGCAAACCCGTACCACAGTCGGCTGCGTACTGCACTCTTCCCCACAATGAGTCTCACCTTGTGTTAACTGAGCTGATTTTTTTACCCCTCTGTTCTGTCGGAGAAAGACTGACTGTGTGCTTATGACTGGGCAAAGACAGTACCAAGTGTAAGCAACATTTTAAAGAACAGAGTCTGACCTGAACGTTTTCCTAGATGATAAATGCAGTCCATGCTGCTTTGATGGGGATCAGGCAGATATTAGAATTCGCAGGTGGCTCTAAAAGCAAAGTGCATTTTTGCAACAATCAAATACCAGTTTTGATTATGCCTTCTGTATGGTTCCAGCAGGGACACAAATTTACAGGATTTTTTAAAATCTATATCTATTTGTTTAGGGAATAATAAGAAGAAAAATGATAAGTAAAAATGTCAAGATTACTATGTTTAGACAAACACTACTTTATTATGGCACACTGCACCTAGCCTAATAAGCAACTACAATAAAAAT
>JAVJGG010000027.1:19464619-19523290 GCA_035590195.1 Aviceda cuculoides
TGTCTTGAAAATGGCATTTACTATGTTTTCTCTTATAAGTGTTATCTGAGTGGCTAAAATAATGCTGTGGAAAAGGATGCCTGTATTTTCTTTCTATTGCTTTTGCTGAGTTGGGGCAAATCACATTCTTTTTGTCCCCTGTCTTGCTTAAATAACAATTCTGCAGGCTTCTTGCAAAATTTCATCTCTCAGTGGTTGTTAGAAGTCTTTGAAATGTTCAGATAAAAGTAATTACTGAAAATGTAAGAATTATGGTTATTATGACAAACAGCCACCCATTTACTTTCTAGAAACATATTTATCAGATATTTACTGTACTTGTATAATTTTAAAATGCTTATTCCCTCTGAAAAAAGAACACAGCCATTACACATGCATATGAATATATTAAGTCTTTGAAGAATTACTGGATGCTTGAGAGGTCTGGGCACTGCAGTTCTTGCTATTTAAAATGGGCTCAATTTCTTCCTCAGCTTTAACTAAGAAATATGTTAAATTTAAGAGCTGACTATATTCAATGGCAGAACCCCCACCCCCATAATTCAGAGGAATGAAAACAGTTTCAAACTGAATCAGAATACAATACATTAAATCCAAATTCAAACCTTAACCAGCTAATTATATTGCAACAGATGGAGGTATGCAATTTAGTGAGCATCTGTGCATAGCAAAATTTTGGACAATGTGGGTGGTGCAACTTTTAAATCATACACATGCTGTGACTGAAGCAAAGCAAAAAGACTCATTGATGAGAGTTATTTTATGATTTCAAACAAACCCAAAGTATTGAATTTCATAGTGCAATTAAATGCATAAGAGCACAGGGGAAAGTCAAGTGCAAACCTGGTTTCATACTGGGAATTAGAAAAACGAAAGTGTCCTTTAGGCATAATTCTGCTCCTTTTGTGTAAGTCAAAGACAGACTGAAAAAAGAAACATGTAGGTAAAAACAAGGTGAGAAGAAGAGCTGGTCAAAGAGCAGAAAATCCTGTTCACAAACAGCATGCCGTCGTTAGAAATTGGACTGTTCTTCGTGGCATCTTTGCTCTTTTCTAGTATGTACTGCTTGCAGATTTCTTACAGCTGCAGCTTCGCCAGCTTAACTCTTCAGCTGGGGAGCTCCTACCAAAAGATTATGATCAGATATGTAGGGAATACTTCCTTCAGTTAACCTCCACTTTTTGGACCTGCTGTGACTCAGGCATCTCAATAAAGCTTGAGAGGCAAGGAAAGAAATATGTCATCATATATTACATGTTGAAGCACAGTTATTTGGTATCTAAATCTCTGACTTCTATTAACCGACAGTGATACGACTACATGTTACCAAACGTATGTCAATGCCCCTGATGCAATGAGCTCACGGGATGCTTTCTATCACTGGTATTTTGAGTAATATTTAATGCGAGTGCATGTATAGCCCCCCTATAAATTTACTTCAACGATCTAATACACCTGATTTATACTTTGTCTGTGATGAAAACTAAATCCAAGAGGGGAGAAAAAAAAGCCAGAAAAGTCACAATCCCATGACACCTGTGCTATCACCAGCAAGTGAATTTGATTATGTATCAAGAGAGGGTAAACACTTACCTTTCCAACCAACCAGCTAGTGCTTGTGCTACAGACTTTCTGCCGCTGTTACGCGTTGTTGCTGGCTTTATGCCTGCTGTGGGAGGATGGATGATATTCGATCTGGCATAAAGCTAGGACGCAGGCACAGAGGGTGCCATACCGACGCAAAACCCGTCAAATTTTCTGAGTACGACTATATCAGCAGCCTAGGCTTACAGGGCATCAGCATTTTACATCACCTTGCAGCGGAGGGTTTGGTCCAGTAACATCAAGCCACAGCCTGTGAGGCTACACGGTCCCACAAGCACAGCACCCTCTTCGCTCGGGGTGGACCCTGAACCTTTCCAAATCCCCATACAAATTAATACTTCCCTCAAGTACTGCTAGGAAATAGGCCTTTCACAAATATTATGTTTCTGCAGAAAACAAGGACAACTTAGCTGAAAAGGGGAAGGGTTATGTCATTAATTTGCTTGTGACAGCAGTAGGAAACTAACAATATATTTATGCAGAGTAAGGCATGCCGAGCCCGTTTCCCATCTGCTCCCACGACAAACATGCTTCCACATAGTACTTCTGCCTGCCTTCATTTATGCAGCCCTCACTGAAAGCTTCGGTAAAAGGTTAGTGGATCCCAGAGCACGGAGTCTGTCCCAACAAGCACATCTCTTGTCCCGAGTACCGAGTGTTTCCCGATTTTCATGGAAACACGAGTTCTCATTGTCCCTGCTCTCAAGGTTCACTTTTGCTACAGTGCCAGGCTTTTGCCTCTTCATCTGCCTCATCCCTCACCACAGTTCAGTCTCCATAGCTGTGGATCTCACTCTACTTGGTGCTGAGAAAGAGAAGGATCACGATCTGAAGCACAGGAATTACAGCTGTAAGGAGTAATACTTGTGGTCCTTCTTCTGCCTCACACACACACTATTTACCTCCCTTACCAGCAGCCAGAACAGCAAATGTGATTTTGCAGGGGTTTTTTGCACTGGCTTTTTATCCTGGTCCCATTCTTATCTCTGGTCTTTTCCCATCCCACGGCTGGAGCAGCTTGGATGTTCCCCAGTCCTATCCCCTTCTCTGTGGGGCAGCAGAACTGAATCTTGCTGTCCTTCTGAGAAGCCCTCAGATGCCTCTGGAGGTGGATGCAAGCTAAACAAAGATTAAGCTAGTTACTTAATGAGCTTAATGAAGAAAAAGCGACAATACCAGCATACACAGCTGACCTGCCACAAAAATCAAACAGTGAATTTCATATAATTGTCTGAACACCTTCTGTCATTAGTTGGCAAACAATACAGAGCTACACAGTGATCGCAAAATCTGTTCACTGAACCATATCAAGTATGAACACTGTCATCTGACTGCAAACATTTCGTGAAGAAAAGCAAGTGATATTTTTCCCCAATAAATTGTTTACCAGTAGAAATTTGTGATAATGCAGCTATAGAAGTAATATAAAATATCATCTTTTATGTGAAGAAAATGATCTGAGTCCATCCAAGGTTATTGTATTAATTGAAGGAGATAAATAATTTAAAGGTTTATCCATGAGTATCAGTCTCAGTGCAAAGACCAATGAAGGTACAAAGCTATTTTCATAGTGGTTCATTTTCCCTGTATGATATTTAATTATCAGCATCTAATTTTTCTCCCTCCTTGGAGTCCACAAATTAAAGTAGCATGATGATAATCCATGTGAAATGGAGACTGTGTAGCATAGAAATAATTTTTAAGTATGACAATACTTTCAAGAACTTTCAGTTAGTTTTATGTATTCTAAAGAGGAGAAAAGTTGTTTTTCATTTTGGATCATTTAACTAGCTAACTGTCATGCCTATATTGAGCATTTTCTTGAAGGGGTATGTAAGCCCCAAATTTCACAAGATCTCAGCACCCAAATCTAGAAGAAAATATTTTTGAAGACCTCAGTATACTCAGATAAGATACTGCCAGGTATATCACTACACAACTTGACATTTGAAATCTGCCCATGATATAGGTGCTTCTGCAAATATTGTGTGCCTTTGAAAAATTAAGACTTTCTCATGACAGTGGCTAATCCACACTTTAGTTTTTAAAATGCCACTTTTATTGTTTTAATGTGTTAATTTAAAAAAGAAAAACCCAAGACCTAATATGTAATATACAAACATTGGAAATGTTCTGTAATCCACCTGGGAGGAAGCCATGAAATGGCTTGAAATAGCCATGATTTTGGTTTTTTGTTTTACTGTATTTACAGATGCTTAGGGGTATGCAACACCTTGCATTCAGTGTAAGCATCTGGGCTTTAAAGAGAGCGTTTAGGATTTCCTGGCCCTGCCTCTTTTATGTGTGAATATGGTTCCTTGTAGCATCTCAGAGTCACTAATGTGTTCTCGCCATATCATGGCATGGTCTGCAAGCTTCACCTTGCCCAGCTCAAGACTGTCTCATGGTGCAGAGACAGTCTGGCAGCAGGAAATTTGGAAGAAACTGAAGGAGGTGGGAGAGAATGCAGGAGGGCATAGAAGAGGTTGGAAAGTTGGGAAGAGCTAGCAGAGGTTGATGTTCCCTCCTTGACGGCACTACTCCCAGTCTGATGGCTCTGCCCGTGAGGGCTGCACTCCAGCGTGGTATCGAGTCCTGAACTGCAGGGTGGCCCCAGGATCAACACGAGGAGAGGCTACGTGAGGGAAATATAGAGAAGGCTGTAAGAAAAAGAGCACAGCTTTGTATTGTCCCTCAGTGCACTGTGTATCTAGGGAGAGATCAGATAAATCAGATTAAATGCGAGAACTACTCCTCTTTTCTCCCACTATTTCAGCTTTCTCACTTGTGACACAAACCGCTGCCTATCTCATGCGCATGGATGAGAAATTGCTTGTCGGGGTTTTGTAAAATGCCTTAAGACCCCTGACTGAAAGGTTGTGCAGAAATGCAAATCGTTTTTACCTTTCTCTGAAACACTGCAATGTAATCGGTGGACAAATGCAGACAAGCTCAAAGGGCTTGTATCAACCAATAAATCCTTTCTTAAAAAAAACCTACATCAGCATTTGAAATGTAAGTAAAAAGACAAAACTGTTGGTCAAGGAACACTGGTGGAAGCAAGTGATAAACAACAGGATGAGTGGATCTGAATGGCTCTATCAATCACACTGAAAATAAAACTACTGAAACCCAGTCACATACACAAATACAGTAGTTCTAGTCATGTATCTACTTAAAAATCAAAGGAAAAACATTCAGTTCAATAAATTTTAGCAAGAAACTAGCTTCTAGCATTAGTTTTCTGAAAGACCTGCTTCTGCTGAATTGGTTTGCATTGGGGTGCAATTATACTACTTCTACTCTGCACTTTTTAGGCCATACCTGGAATACCGTGTCCAGATTTACACCCCCCCTGCCCCCCCTCCAGGTCAAAGGAGACATTAAGAAATGAGAGAGGGTCCAGAGGAGGATCATGAAAATTATCAGAGGCTGGAGAACCTGATGAGGAAATCCTGGTTGAAGGATTGACTTTGTTCAGCCTAGAGAAAAGAAGGCTTGGAGGCATCTAATTACTGCCTTCCAATAGCTGAACGTTTGTTACAGAGAAGATGGAGGTGTTCTCTTCAAGAGATGCACTGTGACAGGGCAAGAGGTAAGGGACATGACTTGCTTTGGGACAAACTCCATCTGGATACAAGAAAAAAATTCGTCACCATGAGAACAATTAAACATTGGCAGTGGTCACCCTGAGAAGTGGTGGAATTACCCTTGCTGGAAATATTCAAGACTTGACCTGACAGGTCCTTGGATAACCTAATCTAAGGCCCTGCTTTAGCCACAGAGTTGGACCAGATGATGTCCCTTCCAGCATAACCTTTTCTGTGATTCTGTGATTTATAGCTACGTAATAATTGCTAAACAGAAGAAACATTTGACAGTGTAATAAGGGAAAATCATTCTTTAAGGATTTGGAACATACTTTCTGAAGGCTATGCTCCCTACATTTCAAAGCCAGTCTATTAGTTGTCAAATATTTGATGATATTTCAATAGAAGAGCCAGCCTGAATAATTTAGAAGGGATTTCAGGAAAAAAATGTTAACAGAATGCCCATTCATCTATCACCAAAACCCAACCTTTTTTTTTTTCTCCCAAGAGCCACTATAATTCAGACTCTGTTTCCCTAACTTTCTCTCTGCATTGTACAGCTTAAGAGGATTGGAAATTTTATTGCCACTGTCACTGTAAGTAAAAAGAAATACCCAAGACTGATCTTTGGAGAATACCAAGACAGATGCTAATACATTAAAATAAGGATTTCCAAAGCATAATTACACAACAAACAGCACCAGAAGTCATCTGTACCATTGCTAATTCTGTGTGCTTTTAATTTTGCAACTAATGACTTTAGACAATCTAGTCAAATACCTTTGAGAGGTATGAAGAAACAACATTAACTTATTTAAATTCATCAAGCGCAAAAGAAAAAACCCCACATGATTCATGGGAGTATTCCCAGGCCTAATGTGTGGATAATGAACAAATTACTCTCCTCTCTATATGCCAGTTTTTATAGAGGGAAAATATGTTTTCAGCATGTTAAACCCCAACTGTGTCACCGGAATCAGCCTATAGTGATACAATAAACATCATTATGCAGGGAAAACATTCTCATTTTCTCCGTAAGTCAGTGAAAAAGGCAAAGGGAGACCCAGCATCGTCCCCAACAGATGTCTGTGGGGAAAGAACAGTTCTTGCAGGTTTCCTTTTACAAGCCTGAACCAGTGACAATGCTTGTTCCTGGGCTGCATATAGGAATCCTCCTTTTACACCCGTCAGCAGTGTTGATGCTGTCAAGTTATGTCAGACAGCAGTATGTGGGAAAGATATAATGCATCCTCTGGGAACTGCCAGTTATGAAATGGTTTTCCTCAAGCCCTTCATTTCCCCAAGAGCTGTAGTCTGAAGAAACACAACTGAAATCGCAAGTCCCAAATTTCACTTCCACTAACACCGCTCATACAGCTTTGGCAGTTCAGAGAGGCTTGAAGTTGCTCTCTTGTGAGTGTAAGTATGAATTTCATTCATATATTTGAGAAGACGGTACAGAAGTAGTTGAACACATTATGAGTTGTGCCCATTTTCTACTTATTAGTAATATGAAGGCAGGCTGTTTTTTGTGAATTATTCAATTGTCTTCTATTCAGTAGGCAAATATCCCATTAAATTTAAATGATAAACTGAGTAACAGTTCAGAGATTGAGATTTAAATTTAAAATGCTGCAAAGACCCTTTGCACCATCATCCATTAAAATACACTGTGAAAGAGTAATACCAGATAAGTGCTACCTATGGGAAGGATCCACCTAAATTAAGATTTAGACATGAAAACTCACATAAATCCTAAACTGACATAAATCTCAAGTCAGCGATGATGCCATTTTACTTTCTGGGACTGCCCAGCCACATAAACACCTAAACTCATTAAACACTTCCCTAGTTGGCCAGAAAGGTCCCCTGTGGTCATCTATGCCTGCTTCAGCATGGAACAGATAAAGTGTTTCACATGTCCTGTTGACTCCTTGTGTTTTCAATTAACAAATGCATACATACCTGACTAGAGCAGACTGGAAAGGACTGTGTTCCCTGTGCACCTAGTAGGGTACATAAGGCACAAAAGAACATTCCTGATTTACAGACCCAAAGACACATGCCTTAATCTAGATTCCACCCTTGAACAGCAGTACTTCTCAATTGTCATTATTATCTAAATATTTCGCCTTCTCTGTCAAGTCCTTAATATAGTTCCAAAGTATTTAGAGCAAACCAATTAGTAATAATAAACATAACTGAACAAAAGTTGGTGTGAAAAAACTTAGTTACTTGTTATGCAGTATAAGATAACATAGAAACCCTTTTAAAAAATTCTTATTTCTGAGTTATTTAATGATGACTAAGTCTCCATTTGGGTTATTTCCTTTTGTTTGAACCAAATATTAAAGTCACTAATAGAACCTGGCTATGCATTAAAAACAAAAAGTCCTGTATTTGCCAAAAATTCTGGAATCATGTAACCCAGACGTCAGATGCTCTTTGACACTCCGCATTTCTGAATATAAAACTTTTATATTATCAGTGATTCACAAACAACTACATCAAAGCAGCAGCTTAGTTCAGCATTAAGTAATATGAACACGGGAACTGCTGAGCTGAATCAGAGAGGCTGTCCTTCATGTAACTGTTTTAATACAGGGAGAGAGACACCCCACAGGGGGACACAGTTGCTGTCTCTCCCAAGTCTCTCCTGAGTTCTCCACAGCATGGACAGGCACCAACACCACCCTACACCAGAAGTCTAAAAGTTCTTGGGTTTTAAACAATATTAGGAGTTTTGGGGCTGGGTAGTGTTTTTCCTGCTGTAAATAAGTAAGTTAAAAGGGGCACAAATAGAGCATGAAATTATATTGAAAGGTGTGGTCTACATTTTGCCTCCATGGGGTTGTACACTTGCTGTACCATTATTGTTAATGTCATGGAGTATCTAAAGGAAGCACAGTATACGCCTTCCAATACAGTGGATGATATAGGCAATTTAAAATTCAAACTCATCAACTTAAATTCCATTCTATATGGATTAATTTGTGTTAACTGACAATCATGTGTCAGTTTCCGAAGACAAACTTACAGCATTGGAAAAAATCTGATCTAAAACTGCTAATAATTTGGAAGTCATGCAAGCAATGTGGAAAGTAGACCCACAGTATAAGGGTAAGGGTTTTCCAAACTGATGACCACTTGCCCTTGAATCTGAGTCTCTGTCCTCTGACACAACCTCACCTTCAGAGGTCTGAAGCATTCTCAAGTAGTTAATTTGCATTACAATTACTTTGTGCTGCTAAAAAGGAGTCAACTAAACCCAGAACTTCTAAAACTAAACATAATTTCTTTTCTATACATAGCTCATATTATCTCCTTGGGACATTGGTAGGTCCTGAAAAAATAACTTTCTGGAAGCATTAGTCTTAACAGCATTTGCTGGGGACCCTAGGCATGTTTGCTTTACAGCAGTTGAATTCCACTGAATTCAATGTTATTTCTTCTGGTGCAGGAGAGGAAATGGAACTGGAAAGAGAGTGCAGAGCATTTAATGGGTCTTCAAGCTCTGCTGCTTCAGTCTTTCTACTATGGAGGAACAACTGCCATTTGCAGACTCTTATGCATCTGTAAGCATGCTTGCGTTGGGTTATGGGCATCAAGAGAAAATCTACAAAACCAGATTTCTATCTATCTCCACTATTGGTTCTGAGATGAAAAAATAAATTTAAAAAAAAGAACAAAAGAAAGTGATTGTGGAGAACTCTTCCCAACACTGCTAAGAAATACCACTGGACTCCTTGGACTTAACTGTCACAGAGAACCACTTTTGTAGTCCAATATGCCCTTCCTCCTTTACCTTATTTAAGCAATAGAACAGAGGAACAACAAACAGGATGAATAAATAAAAGTTTTAAGACCAGACGTTCCCTTTAATTTTTTTCCCTGGCTGAGGGGTTGTTGGCATCCCTGGAGACTGACTGTCATCAGGAAGGAGAAAGTCATAGTCTACGCCCTGGGGAACAAGTGCATACAAAAGACCACTTAATTCCAGAGCAGACATTCCCCCACCACTCCCCAACACAGGGAACAGAAGTAGGCTTTGCAGCCACACACCTTAGAAGTTCAACAGAGGTTCTGTGGGACAGCAGAATGCTGCTTTCTGCTTCACAGGCTCCCTATATATCTATGACGAGTTTCTACAGATGGGTAAAATAATATCAAAAACATTACCCCATCAATCCCTTGCCTGACTGTTCTGTATCCATTTTAGGAATATGCTGACATTTTGCATTTTCCGAAGAAGCATACCTTCTTCTTCAAAGTTCAGCTCTCATCTCATCCTCCATATAGTTCAAGACTTTGTCTGTAAAGATTAAGCTTAGCAGAGTACGAAGAAGTCAGATACACTCATCTTTCAAAGCTACGTTACTGTGGTTAAAACCCAGCACTTCTGAGAGGCACTAACAGCAGTCGTCTCCTTACGTGTCACCTCCTGATAGTTATGTATGAAACTAGATTCCTTATACGGATAGATTTCACTCTCATTTCTCATTATTCTATAAGCTGTAGGATGTATGAACACAGCTTGGGAAGGAAAAATATTTAACAGCAAAATCTGTAGTAGAAATATTTCTCATTTTAGTATATTTGTATTTGGTTTTCTTCCCTTTTTTATTTTTAGTGCTTGATGGCACAATAAAGCCCAGATATCTCAGTGGCAATAATCAAGCAGCTTGCAACCTGAAAAGTAAGTGCCTAGTACTTAATTCTTGACTTTTTTACATTTTGCTACCTGTGTTGGTTTTTTAGTGGCTTTTCATTTAGTGGCTTAACTCCTATCCGCTTTTTTAACATTAGGCACAGATCTATTCAAGATGATGATGATGACAACAGCAAAAACAATTGAATAAAATGCACCATTTGTAATATTGATCAACACTTTCCTGTTTGCTACAAGCAGAATTAGAAACTGGCAATGTATCTCATTGGAATTCAATGCTTGTGAAAACTGAAAAAACGAGTTGTTATGGTCAGCATGAAACAGGAAAAAAAACATTTTTGCTCACTCTGCTCATTTCCCAAAAACTTTTGGGTACTAACACATCAAAACATTAATTCACAGAAAGACTTACTGCCCCTTGTTCAAAATTCACTAGTAAGGCTCCTCCTTCCTGACTCAGTCACCTTTTTTCTCCATGCTCTTTATGTCCTCTATGTCCTTTCAAACTTGCCTGTTGTTCCACAGGAACAGCACATGGATTTAATCTGCAGCCTATCATTTATAGTATAAAAAAACCCCTCTGGGTAAACTTGAACAAAAAAACAGAAAACAAAGTCCCCAATATCTGATAAGTCAGCCTCATTTCTGCCTTCAATTGGTATTTCCTCACTGTGCAAAGAAAAGGAAGATAGAAAAAAAAGAGAGAATGAAAGAAATCCTTCCATGTTTTCCCTTTTAAAAAGAACTGCCTTTTACACCAAATAATAATAGCTTACCTTCCCATCTGTAATTCACCTTTTCTGGGCAGATGTATTACAAGGTAATGAAACAGAGGAAAGCTGAAGTTAAATTATGTTATTTATTACTGTAAAAGTGCTAGAATAAGGTCTAGTAGCCCTGAATAGAGCAATTTATTTTTTCTTCAGAACATAAACTCTAACAGATTCTGATTTCCTGCTTCTCAATTACTCTCCAAGTATATTTATCTACTCATAAAAATTAACAAATAGGTAATCTGATATAAAGCATATTAGAAGGAACTCCTGCTCAAGGAAAACTCTTACCAATAGACACAAATCCTCATCATGTAACTTGAAGATCATCTCACTTATTAATAAATTACACAACCAATGGATAACTCCTGACTGTTGCCACCTCTACTGGAGGTGGAGAGGTAAGTAATTCCATCTAGTGCTTTCTAGAATTTGTTACTATATGGTTTTCATTTTATGTAGATCATGGCTTAAATACGTACCATGAAAACATCAAGGATCTTTTAAACAATGAGCTATTTCATAGCCAAGATGCACTAGCGAGGCTTATTTAACTGTGAGACAACCAAACATAATTCATAGGGGTTTTTTGTTACCTACAAATGTATAACCCTGCTGGGGGACGTAGCATGACCAAATATTACAATATTTGCCATCTGCTGAAAGCAAGTTCCACTGTCAGGTGATCTTAATTATTGGTTAAAAACTGACTTGAGCTTGTAGGTACTCCACGTTGTCCAAAAAACATAACCCGAGAATGTAGTATCTGACAGTAGCAGCTCTGAGGTGAGTGAATATTTTTGTCCCATCCAACATGTCTATGAGACACAAGCTTTAATGCCCTTGTGTTTTCCAGCACATGAGCATGAAAGCTGCCATTTTTACTTACAGGAGTAGGAACAGGACCTAACTGAAGGTCATACGATAAATCTCGTAGAGCCAGGAAGAACTTAAGAGCTCCCGGTTTTAAGACTTGCCAGCTGATTGTACCATCTAACAGAGAGCAGTTAAATATCAGCACAGCAAACGTTCCCCCGTATGGCATTGGCAATGTTTTATAAAATGAGATGTGAACTGCAAATACATTATTGCAGAGAAGAGGGTACAAAGGCTTGCTTATAATCATTCTTCAGAATGTGATAAAATAATATTGAAGAAAAAAATGCATAATTTAAAATAACAAATAACTGCTGGCATTCCTACAGGACTTTTCTTCCTGAAAGTACAAAGCAGTGTAGAGCCTCTAAGTGCACCTTCAAAACCACTCAGGGTTAACCTCATCCTACTATCACAGGTGAGAGCAAGGGTAAGCAATGCAGAGATCTTTAAGAATCCCACCAGCAATGTTTCAAACTGCAAATTTTATAAATTGCTCGGAAACGCACCAAAACTACAGCTGAGATATATATAGAGATATATATATAAATATATATATGGGCACAGGCCTGTAGAATACAAAGTGAGGCACTCCTGCGAGGAGGGAAGAGGCAGATCAAGAAATCCGCTTCACACTGCAGACGCAACGTACGAGGCTTGGTTGAGAAGGCAAATTTTAGACCGCTCCCCTGAGGACGAGCGCCGCGTAAGGCCCGTCCTCGGTGTCCTGCAGGCGGTTGTTTGGGAAGGCGTCTTGGCTCGCAGGGCTGGGACTACGCCGGAGCCGTTGCGAGTCCCAGCGGTGCGAACGCAGCATCACTCCTTACAGCGAGGGAGGGCAGGGATGGCCGCGTCAGCGAGGAAGGCGGGAGGGAAGATAACCAGAGGTGTGGCGTGCCAAGGTATAACCTTCATCCTAAAGCACTTTCTCGGCAAAGCTCACCGTTCCTCTATAAGAGTTGCGTTGCCATATCAGGGCAACACAGGAATCTGTTGGCAAAATGAAGATTTAAGAGCAGGCCCCAGAGCATCGGGCTGGTGTTGCGCTGCTGCAGCCTTGTGCTGGTCCCCAAACAGGCTCTTGGGGGAATGGTGTCGCACAGGGAGGACTTGCGGGAGCGGGTGGGATGGCTCAAGGTGAAAAGCGCTATTCAAAACGAGAACAGAGTCTGGCCCAGCTGCTCTTTTTAACTAGATAAAGTGGGAGTGAGCTGGGTTTTCTAGCTAGCATGGCTCTTTTCTAACGCAAGTTTTGCAAAGTGTCAACGAGTACAAAGCTCTCCCAAAGCACAGATTTTCAAAAGAAAAATGCACCGAAGATTCTCTGCAAGAATTAAGGGGCTGCAATCTTCCAAGGGGTAGATATGTAGATATTTTTATATTTCATATCATACTGAATAAATGCCATCCCTCTTTGCCATGCAGCTATTTTTGAATCTTAATGAATTATTTGAGTGATAACCAGCAGCTGTATTTGTTGAGAAATGAACACATTTAAGTGATAATGTTCTATTTTAATATTTATGAATTTTAAGCTTCATAGAAACGTTGAAATGTGATAAATATCAGCAAAAGTTTTTCCGGTTGCTGAAACTGAGATTAGAATAATGTTTTGGACTGTGATTTATTCATTACATTTCAAAGGAAAAGACAACAAAAAGTCTAAACCGCTCTCCCTCCTCTCAGGCCTACAGCAGTAATGAATGATTTACGAGAAACTTTCCCAAGCTGAGAATCACCAAACTCTTTTCTTTGAAACATTTGCTTTTTTTCTGTTTTCCACTAGTCACCTATGCAAGAGAATTACAAGCAGGATTTGCAGGGATGGTTAAACACTGGAGGCAGTAGGCTGTGATATACCTGTAATCAAAGTTTTCACAATACTTAATGTCTTATATTAAATAAAACAATAAAATGTTTGTAAGATTTTAAAAAGATTTTGAGGGCATCCACTGGAAATGGTCATAACTTTCATTACGATACAATTCCAGAAAGCTCAAAAGATACTTTAGCTGCTCTAGTTAGCCTTGTGCCCATACCATGACCCCTCCAGCAGCATATCCAACTGTCTGTCTCCCAGCCTCTCCGACCAGGATTATTAAATGAATCAGTTAAAATGAGGGGAAAAAAAAAAAAATCCACTTTTAATTGCATTCTCATTTTGCCTCTTTTAAGAAGTGGCTCATGAGCAACAGTGTGCAAATATATCACTCCACACAGGGCTTGTGGGTGTCCCACCTCTCACAGCAGCAGAATACTAATGCTTCCCCAAAGTGGCTATTATATATTTATGGAAAAGCCAGATAATGGAACAAATCAATTTATTCGCCTGCATTGTCTTCGAAACAGCCAGCTTAAGCCTGAATTTTGCGGTGCAGCTTTTCTGATGCGGCCAGTCCGATCGGTGTCTCTCGAGACTGAGCCCGGGTGCCCTCTGTAAGTCCGAGGGTGACTCCCCCAGCACGGCCCGTGGTTAAAACCACTAAAACGCCAAACCAGGCTGGCCGCGACCTGCCTGCAGGTGGTCTGGAAGGTGCCTGAATCTCCATGGTGTGACCCACCACCTTACAAAAAAATTGACCAGAGCAGGAACTCCAGCCGGCTTAGGTTTACCAACACAAATTTGAGGTCTGTTAATACACGACAAAAGAGGATGATTGCAGTGATGGAAATAATTTTTGAACAAATGAAGCTGTATTGTTTCCACTGCTGCTGGGGACACATTCAGCTGACTAAAGAAAACAGGACCAGATTTAAGATCTGATGCAGCGCTCAGTGAAGTAAATAATAGGACACTACTCTTGCCTTACAAAAATTGATTTTGAAACATTTTATAAATGTTCTTAGAAATATGCCTTTATAAATGGAATATTTCATATATAACATAGGTTCATGAAGACTTGCTGTAATATCCCTGCGAAATATGTGGACAATTTTTATACTGAAGCTAACTGGTATAACCTTAACCCAAGGAATATGAGGGCAATAATTTATAACTCACCTATGAGATTTTTCCCAATGTTTTATTTAAAGTTCAATTTCCTAAATAAATCTGCGTATGGTGTTGATAAAATAAATTTTTAAATCCAAGAAGGCAACTTCAGCACTACCTTACAAGAATTCACTATTTATAAACTATTAATGCTAATAACAATGCCTAGTGTTTCTATAGAACTGTCATTGCTGGAAATATTGTGGTTTTGTAACATGAAGACCTTTATTTCTTTAAACAAAAGGTACTTGCTTTCAATACTTTAATATTTTATTTTAGCTTACTATATAGCTGTTATCTTAAACTTCTGGCATCTGAGCACCCATTATACAGTCCCAGCACATCCTGCTAAGTAGAGCTGGCTAATTTTGACAGCAAAATTAATAAAAATTAATTTCGTGCCAAGTGCTAAGCCTTCTTCTTCATTTAAAACTATAATCAGGATCAAACCAAGATGTCAATTTAATAGCACCCACAAATGACTACAGTTTGAATATTTTCCTTTCCAAATGTTCTTTTCTTTATATTAAACATTAACTCACAAGGAAAGAAAAAAATGCAGTAGCGAATAAACACAGTGAAAAGCTTTTCAAAATGAAAAATTAGTGTTTATCCAATGAATAACCTTTACTTAGGCAAGAGAAGCAGAGTATGACTGAGGAAAGGAGCAGAAAAAAAGGGGAATGATTAAATGATTTAGATCACAGTAATCTATAATCTGGTTTCCATTCAGTTCCACTTGCACAGGCTACAATCCTTCTTCTTGCTATAGCTCAAGAAAGGCTATTCTTCTTCCAAAAATAAATGTAATTATGCTTATAAAATATTTTTTATGCAGAAATATACTGTGTTACTCTAGCTGAGCGCATTTGCACAGTTGTTATATGGTACAGTAAGACTGCCAGTTAAAGCTCATTAATTGGTAGGTTATAATACAATCCACTTTATTTTTTAAGTTTTTTGGAATGCAAAAATATTTCTATTTTACTGCTACATCTAAAAATGATAACTAGTCCTTCAATCAATGTATTTTACAGTACTGAATAGCTAGTCCAATTCTGTTTAATTTCCAATAAAGCTTACTATTAAGAATGGTAGGTATGTTAGTGCTGTAGCATCTCTACAGATTAGAGGAAATTAGAGAAATCTAATATTATGCTATTTTTTCACATGAACAGTGATAATTTCCAAACATCCCAGAAAATCCTGAAGGAATCTCTCCCAGCTGTCCACTCTCTCCTCCACCTCTTCCAAGCACTCAGTTACTGTTTGCTCTGAAGAAGGGAAGGTTTCTTTTGGTAGTAGTGACCTCAGACCAAATATGCGTGGATAGCTGGTTTGAAAAGACAAGTTTTAGCCAGAGGGACATTCTGAAGTGAAGGTCCCAGGTGGAAGAAGAAACTTTGTTGACTTTCAGAAATACATTATTAAAAGAGCAAGTTTGGTGCTTTCTGCCACTTGACTCAACTGTTGGCCAATGAATCCTCCCATCTCCTCCCATCCAAAATCTGGCTCTCAGATTTAGATTTTCGTATGGCTCGCAATGAATACAAACCAGTGCATTTGTTTTCTTTAATTCCTGTTTGCTTCCACGGTCATGCATGAATTTCTGCATCGCAGGAGTTGCTGGAGCACGTAAGTTGAGCTTCAACCAGCTGGAGTCTCCTGCTTCAGCTGATGTTTTAGTTAAGTGCTCTGCTCACTGTGGCTGAGGCAGGTTTTTCCTGCCCATATGGAGGAAAATAACATCCACATATGCAATATAGTATACAGGGAAAATTCTTGATGCAAGATATAATTTATGATGACATTTAACTCTCTTTAGTATTGATTTGTGAAGGCTGGAGGCCTGGCATTTTCAGAAAAGGATCCCCAGACAGGGAGCGCATTTCTTGGTTTGGTTTATAAAAGCCCAAATTTGACAACTCTGTGTCACTCTGTCAGACTTTGTTTGCCTGTCTCCGTGACCGGTAGGTGCAGATGAAGACAGATGTCTGGGTCTAGCAAGTTCAGTTTTCTAAGTGGCCTTTTTTCACACTTACTGCATGGCTTTTTCTCCAAGAACTATATTGTCTGCCAGTTTATGGCACCTGGAAAGGTAATGCTGGAGCAGCCTGTCAGAGAAGAGACTTGCCTTCATACTGCCAGTACTTTTACTCTTGTCTGGTTTTCTTGCTTTACTGTATGGCTAAACCAGAGCTTTCTAATTCACTTTCTTGAGGCTGAATTTGGCGATTCCAAACTATTCTGAGGATGTCTTGGTGACACCGTACGCCTGCTCGCTCAGACCTACAAGCCACAACATCCCCATTAGAAGACAGCCACGCGACTGGCCCGTTACTGGGGCACCCCCCCTCGCGGCCTCTGAAGGACCCGGCAGCTACAGTCCAACAGGATTCACTGTGCTAACGTCAATATATTTTGGATCATGCCATGTTTTAGATCACAGGACTTCTGTCAAAAGGGCTGCGGAAATGGGATGGAAAGGTCTCAACTGTTTGGTTTTTTTTAATCAACTTAAATAACGCAAAGTATTGCAGATATCCTAACATTTGGAAAGAGTTCCTATGACGGATATCTTGCAACCCTTGCAAGCACCCTCCTAATTCCCCAGGAAAGATAGCTCTTATTAAAGCTAACCAGGGCAAGCTGTGATTTACCACCACGCAGCCATCCTGGATCAAGGCGCCAACGCATAACCAGCTGAGAAATCACTGCTGAACAGCCCCGAATTCACGCTCCCTGCCCTCAGGATGCACCACAGGGGGACAGGATCTTTTCTGCAGTCCTGCTACTGTTATAAGCACAAGGATAGAAACACAAAGAATCAAATACAAGGCGCATTGAACTCACTTGCTCAGTGCAAGTACTATAGGTTTTCAGTGTTTTAAACTCACCACCAATCTTGGTGAACAGCATGTTGAACAACAATATTGAATTTCCAGCTCTGCTCTGGCAGGACAGATGAGAAATACAATGCAATCTGGGGCACAAAGATGTTCTGACATTGGAGATGGGCAGTGCGAGCAGCAAGAGTGAATTAAAAGGGTTCATTGTCTTTTTGCAGAAAAATTACAGATGTTAGATAGCGTAGACTGTTTGCATATGTGACATCCAAACATGGTCATAACAACTGTCATTGCAGCCTGATTTGAAAATGGACAAGAGAGGATAAAACTTGACTAAATAATATGAAGGAAACATAGGGTAAATAATTTTGTGCGATCTTTCACATAGCAAAATTTCTAAAGGGAACTAGATGGAAACCCTATGTCTGCGACATTGCTATCTTCAGAGTAGAAATGCACAGCAAATAAAACATTCAAGACCAAATTTCAGTGGTAGGAGGATGAACTACATGAGTTACCCTTTCAGTTTGTCAAACCCCTGAGCTTTTCCAGTTCCTGACAATGCATCACAGCATCTCAGGAGAGTGTTTCAAGGCTTTAGAGACACAACATAACCCTGCTGGCTCCCAGAGCTCATTCCCCCCGGCAACATTGCAGAGTACAATTCCACCTCCGAGTTTCCTTACAGCAGCACAGGAGCTTTTTGCCTTTCCCTTCTCCATCCTCTCACATGTTACTGCTCCTTCAGTGATGCTGACTCAACCGTTTCTGCGCTAAACTAATTTTGTGAAATCTTTTGGGTTACATAAACCCTTCCCCACCCACTCTCCCCCCACCCCCTTTTTTTTTTTTGAACTGTGATCCTTCCACTGGTCTGATGAATCACTAATCAGACGGGGTAATAAACTATGGTGTATGTGGGGGGAGGAAGGGATAGTAGTGGCTGAGGACAGTAAAGAATGGGAAACTCCAACCTGCTTTACCATCACGTTGCCATTGTGAAATCGCGTTTTCTCTCTGAAGTGCATCTTCCTCTGAGTAAAGCAGATGAGCAGAATATATTCATTTTGGTTTTGAGCAGCCTGAGCACGCAGATGGCACAAGGAGAAACTGCAGGCACCTGCCAGATGAAACACTGGGTGGGACTGGGACAGCCCCTGAGCTGCTCGAGACTGCAGAGAGATTCCTGCCTGCTCCGGCGAGCCTGCGCCAGCTACCTCGGTAACAAAGAAAGTCATTAAAATAAAGGAGTTTTAAGTACAGTCAGTCCATTGGTTTCAGTTGCAGAACACACAGCTCCTATTCCACCAACATTTGGCCTGGTGAGAAGGTGGAGGCACAGCTGCTACGCTACAAGTGAATCCCAGGAATGATTCTGCTATTTACAGAATATCTGCTCTAGAGAGTGACAGAAGTAAGGTGGGATAATTAACTGATATAGCACAGTGCTATAAACTGAATCAGTCAGGGACAGACCATTTAATGCAGTATTTGCATTACCTATACCATGTATTTGTATTATGAGAGATATGACATTATGTTATGAAAGATGACTGGACAGGGTTATGTGTTGTATGATCACTGAAAAAAAAGACAATCCTGAGCTTACAAGAGGAGAATAAAAAAAATGGCTGGATACAGGTATTTGTGGGGAACAGAAGGAAAAAGGACCTCTAGTCAGCTGGACCAGCTGCCGTCTTTGCACACCTTGTACATTTAATCTTCTGTTTTGTTCTTTTTACAACAAAATGGGTTTTTTTCAATGTGAGACTTAAGGAGGATTAATAAAATATCCCAGTAATGGGTGAGCAGAATCAGCAGAACACAAGCACATCTAACTCAATTAGGTCAATTAGAACGGCTCTATAAAATTTTGTTTAAACCTACAGAAATAGCTCTGCCTTTTCACTCTTGTATGTGTAGTTCATCACTACCAAAGACAGGATATTATTCTAGAGAGATCTTTGGTCTTTCCTGTTACGGTCATTCTCTTGCTTGTTTGTTCTCAGAAACGCATAAATTAAGGACAGTAAAACATTCCTTTCTCATACTGAAGATTAACTACAGCATCTTTTGTAACGGTTTTTATCTACTACATTTAAATTAGCCTGGAAAGAAAAATACTAATTTTGCTGTCATTACAATATTCCCAAAAGAAAACCCCAAGGCCTCTCCACATTCAGTGTCCAACATCATTCCTTCATAAAGACCTTTGACCAGGCTGCAAAGTGAGTGGAAAAAGAAGAAAAATGCCCACGTTTTCCAAATGAGCTGCTGGCAAAAACAATTGTTAGGTTCATAACTGGTTATCGTAAATAATTAACTTAGTGAACTAGTATCCAGTTGAAAGGGACCACTGCCAACAGGTATCTTCTGCATACCGTGCTGGTAGTTACTAGACAGGAATACAGGTCCCATCCGAGATGACAATTTCCGTTGCTGTTTAGTGTGTAGCTGAGACTGTAAATTAACCCCACTCCCCCTTCGTTCTCCCACATTTGAAAATAAATCAAATAACTATATAGAGAAAATGATTAAGCCACTTTTTCTTTCAAAGCGTTTCTTGATTGACTGACACTCATTCCTTATTACCCTTCTTGCAAACGACGTCTTTCAAAATGTCGCTGTTTTGAAATATTCCTCAGTTGTTTTCTGCTCCTGTACCGTATTTGAATGCTTCATTACATTTGTTTTTAATCTTTTCACTAATGCACCAAATGTTTTGCTTGTTGGGATGAATGTTGTATAACCTAAAATCCCCTCACTGTTTACTTACTTCTGCCTCTCATGTCCAAGTACTTCATCCTTTTCCCTATACATATATATAATGTCTTGATTTTGTACATGATGATCCACACATTATCATATTCCCAATGTCACCATCCAGTCATCCTGCTACAACTTACACAAAATCGTTCCATTCAGCAAAATCTCCATTTTGTGAATAATTATTTTCAATTAAACAAAACGCAGTCTCTAATTAGCATTTTACTTATGAAGTTACTTTGCCCTTTGTACCACTGAGATTTTTCTCTTTCCCTTTCTTACTTATTATTCAGGTGATTGCAAGCAGAAGATTTTTTTCCATGTTTCCCAAAATTTGATATCCAAGATTTTAGCTGGGGCACTGATAAATCGCTCCATCTTTTGGAGAGGTTTCTTTCTCATTTTAAAAAATATACCCAGTTGGTCTCTTTTCTTCAATTTGTAAGGATAAACTTTGCTTAGTTTTGGAGTTGAATAACCTTTTACCATTCTCTTGTTTCTTATTGATTCTGCTTGGATGCTAATTTCCTTCTGTCTTTTCACACATGGAAAATGAACATTGGGTTCTACTGTTCATTCTTTTTATTAAGTATTACAAGAAAAAACAGTTCAATGCAGTGTTCCTCCTTGTTTTTAAACAAACTTTCATTACCATCTCTAGAAGCTTTTCTAGGTTGTCGGGGGTTTTTTATAATATGCAATTTTGTTTTTTAACCAACTTTACTTTCATTTTTTCAGATTTATTTTTCTCTTCCAAGTTGTTAAATTTATTCTGTCAGACTTCCAAGGTCAATCTCTGTCTACTTTTCTTAAAATTATTTTAGTTGCATTTAGCTCTTTTCTCTTTCTACAAAGGCAATATGCTCCATTGCTGCTGTAGATGAGTTGCAGAATTCCAGAGTACTTGTTTAATCACGAAACAACTATTTATTTGATTCCCCCCCCCCCCTCGCCTACTTTCAAACAGTCACAAAACCAGTACGTTTTTCCAAAATACGCCCTGCTGGACTACAGTAACTATGCTCTGGGGAGGAACAAAAATGCTCATCAATTGGTCTCTGAGGGTCATGATCTTTGGTCATAACTGTGCTTTACATTCCTGAAAAAATATCAGATTTTGAAATATTTGTTATGAAATTTCAGTTGCCTTTTCTCTAGTTATGGTGAATCTCCCTTCCTCATCTAACATAAGTGTTTTTTCTTGACAGGTTCCTCTTCTATTAGTAGTAGGGCTGTTGAGATGTTGAGGAGGAGTTGTATTATGACCCAGAGCATATACTGAAACACAAAGGACAAATATGGGAATAACATCTCCTTTGCTTTTATCTCTGTCTTTGGAAATGTGTCCACTTGACACAACCACAAACTCGAGAACTTCTGTTAGGGATTTCAGTGCATATTGGAGGTAAGGGGTTTTTCTGGTAATGCAGCTGTTATTTACTAATTTATGATGCCATTTGTTTTCACCCTGATACATATGATGTTAAAAGTACATTAAGAATTATAATAGATTTAGGAGGGTTATTTTTCTTCTTAAAATGTCTACTGAGGATCACTTACACTCCCAAATATTGCTTAGAATAAGAAATTGCCTCTTAAACTCCTCTTTTGAGTTGCCATCCAAAATTTCAAGAGCATACACAACTGATACTAGCATTCAGAATAGATGAGGGGCCAAATATAAACATGCCTATGACAAAAAATATTTGCTTACTCATTTAAATAATGATTTTGGCCACACACTTCCCTCATATTGTACAGCATCGTTTCCAGTCAGGTTCAATAGAGAGCACAGAAACAATGGAAAAAACCAACTGGACAAAGATGTCAAGCACAAGTTAATGAAGTCATAGTGCCCCAAACAAAAAAAAAACCAAACAAACTAGGAAAATAGAGCACAGAAAGTAATATTTTATAGACAAAGAACAGTTCATGCTCTGTTGAAAGCCTAAGTATATCAAGATGTTTGAAAGGCAGTATGAAAAAATATTTCCTATAGTAAATTGCAATATGATAAGAAACTAATTTCTGAGTCTACTTATTTTATGTCAGGACCTTTAAATTATTGATGGAATTATGCAAGCCCATTTCTGATCTCATATAGTTCTTAATTTTAATTCCTTCAGTTCATTGGGCACATCGAGAAAGGCAAAGATATGTACGGTGATACAGAAGAAAACCAAGGCATGTTTTAAGACTCTAATCAGAGTATTACCTAATGCCTTCATTACCCAGATAATTTCCTGAATTCATATGGACTGGAAAAGGAGCATGAAAAAAACTTTCATAATCTAGGAATGACATAAAAATAATATATTGTTACTAAGGTTAGGCCTTGAAGAGACATGTCTTGCGAGTGTTTTGTACAATTAGCAATATAATAAATTATTAAGTCTAATGGAAACCTTTATTAAAAGATTTAAAAATACCTTCATGAAGCTTAGCAAAAATTTTATCTGGCTGTTTAGTTTCTAAAAGAAATGGCAACACTGCTTGTGTATAGAAAATGGCTGCCACATCATTATTGTTTCTTCTTTACTGAAATGGAATAACTATGAAAAAATTGACCACAATTGTCCAGTCTTAAAGTTCTCTTTCAGCCTTCTTATCTTCTGGATTCTGACTAAACATAATTCATATGTTTACAAATCTAATCCTCTACAAAAAGCATTACCTTGCAAGGGGGGCATGCAAGTTCCAGGAACAATAAATATGTCAGGACAGAATAGGAAAGAGCTTTCTAGCAGAAAAACTACTAAACAGGCCCAGTAGCCTCCGCCTACTAACCAAAACCAAACAAAATGCCACCAACAAGCATGCAGATATGGCCTGATCTTACACATATTACAGGTCCCTGTGCTGCTCTCTTTTATATGTCTGTCCCACACTGAAGACGAGGACTACAAACCTATGGATCCCGTACACAGATGCAGCAGAAGTGGAGGGAGATGGATCCATGTCCCACTCCTGAAATAAAACTCACACCTAAGATGAACACTACTCATATCAAGGAGATCTTCTCATGCTGCCTACATTGACAAGTGCATCCTGTGTTTTAAAAAGAGCAAAGAAAATTACACAACTCTTCCCCAAAAACCTCTTCCACACTTGTCTCCAATTTTTTGCCTCCTTGCCTTGACTGGTACATGGGATCAGCACCCTGGGGTGCTTTTCTGTCAAGAAGAGTCTTTATTCCATTTGACTAAATAAAAATGTATGCACACATTCACAGAAAGTGTATGACATAACATCTGCCAGCCACAACCTTGTGCACCCTTCAAAAGGTTTTTCTTTTATGTTTTGTTTTCTGTTTGGATTGTTTTTCATTTCACCCTTCTTGATAGAAGACATGTATATTACAAACTATATTAATTATCCATAGTACAATACTGTTTAACCATTTCATAGGTAGTTATATATTTTCCTTCTGTATAAACAATATTAAACTCCAATGTTGCAACTAAGTGTTCTTCAGTAAACTGTTGCTGTGCTTTTTTTACTCTGTATGGCCAAGTACTTAGTGCAGGGTGATTTTGCCTCAGTTTGAAATGTCCCATACCGATTGTGACCAAAAGGCAGCTATATATTCAAGCCATAGCACTCTCTCCCCTGTAATTCTTCAATTCCTACTTCCAACAGAGCTACCATGCTATAATATGAACTGACATTAAGTTTAGACCAGCTAGAAAGGTTTCCTGTAAATCCCGCAACCCATCTATGCAGGTTTTCATAATGCCAAGAGAGAGCTGAGTACTTATAGCTCCTGCTAGCCCAAGTGCAAAGCCGCAATGAAAATCTTGTGTGTGTCCATGGGAAAACAATAAAACTTCCTGACAGCATCTTGCACTGTTTTCCAGTTATTGGGGCTGTTCATAAGGCTCTAAGTTTTCAGAGGAGACAGCTGGACTGGGAGCTGCACCCCTTGGGGAGTTAACAATGAGCTCTAATGCCTTTTGCTTCTAAACTGCTTCTGCTGACTGAGCTCAAGTTTTTTTACCATCTTGACAGCAGAGTTAACAGGCCCACCTCCAGTCCACCATCATCACTGGGCTCTGTTTCCGCAGTGTCACGGAGACAGGCGAGTCAGTGAAACGTCCCCGTCTCAGGGCTCCTTTGCCTTGACAATCGCGCTGGCTGCCAAAGCGGCAGGCACCTCAACCCCGCTATTACACCTTGCTGCTGCGATGCACCCGCTGTTTGCGGTGGGTGAGCTGTTTTTTGGACTCGGATTAGTCAGCTGTTCCCTGCGGGATGGGGTAACCCCCCTCTGCTGATGTTAGCTGAGCACTCATATAGTTCGGTTACACGAACTGCAGATTGATTGCATGAATCACACGCGGAATTTTTTAAAAGCAGAATCACGGTGTTAACGCTCAGATCTGGTTAAAAAACAATAATTTGCAGTTGATAAAAACTCCCCATGGCAGAATAAAACCCCCTCCCTGCTCGTACCAGTTTCCTTGTTCCTTCCTGATAACCAAACACATCCCAAGATAACAGCCTAACAAAACATCTGTACCAGCAGCCAGCACAACCCCCCTGAGAATGGCTTATTTCCCCAAAGAGTCAGTTCACGAATGACATGATTTACCCCATTTCTGGATGTAACTGCTGCGCCAGCTTCTTGGGGCTGGAAAACACTTGCAAACCTGCTCTCAGGTGACTAAAGGGGTGAATTGACCCTGTTGGGGAGGGAAGGAGCGATACCATGCTCCTGGTGATGTTGAAGGCCAGGGGGGTGGCAGGAGGGCCGGCACCTCTGCTCCCTCTGTCCCACAGCCACACCGCAGCTGGAAAGAGAAACGCTTTCATCATGTCGTTACTGCTCCGAAAATCGATTTGATTATGGCATTGTGCCAGGAGAGTGCGACCCACCCAATGTTAATCCATAGAAAGGAAAAGTCTGCAAGTTTTGAAAAAAATACAAGAAAATTCAGAGGGTTTAGGTAGTTGAGCAGAAATGAAGTCTTGGTTGTTGATGAGAAAAATCTGGCTCTTCTCAGAAAGAGAATCAAACCATGTATCACATCTCCAAAATAATTCCTGCATTTGTGAGTGCCTCAGAAGAATGAAATAAGCATCAAGTTAGGGCTGCCAAATGAGATGCAGCACTGCTGCACTACAGAGCAACAGCCACAGAAAAGAGATTGAACTGAAGGGGATCTGGAAGAAGCAGGGAGCGAATTCATTAAACCTGCCACAAAACCTGTTTTGAATCCTTACTCATTTACTACGTTCTTCTGCTTACAGTCTTTATTCTTTCTTATGTTCTCCCTGCTGTAAGAGGCAAAAAATAAGCAGCACAGACTTTCCATCTTGAAGACAGACCTGTGGCCCACAGCAGAAGAAAGTCCATGCCGGAAAAAGAATGACTAGTAACACTTGTGAGACATGTTGTGTCAACACGTGTGACAGATGCCAATCAGTAGGACTCCAGCTGAGCCTCAGCTACAAATTTAAGACCAGAAAAATTCTGGAGGAGGGCTGAAGACAATAACATCTTTTCACAGAGATCAGTTGGGGCTGTTTGCACCTGCTAAGCTCATAGGAGTAAATCTCTCAGCAGGCACGTGCCATGTGGATCATACAATTTGAACACAGGGCGTATGCTCAGTTGCTATGCAATTTCAACTCAAGTCATCTTTATCATAAAATAATCTTTATTTTAAGAGCTGTTAATTTTTCAATGCATAGTGGGTGCAACAACCTGTGAGTCATCAAAGCCAGCCCGTGCTGCTGCCTCTTGCCCTGGCTCTGCTCACCCTTCCTTCGTCACTGGCAGCGTACCTCGGTGTGAGGCTGCGAGATCCCAGGGGCGGCGAATGGCCCTCCGTCATTTGTTTATACCGTGCTAAGCCAAATTTGGGTTCAACGGGCAATACGGCATTTAAACCATGCCGTTAAACAGCTATAGTGGTATGCGTGCAAAGCACTTGGGAAACTTGGTCAGGACTGGAGAGGTATTATGTTAAAAAAGCCGCAAGCTCCACATGGAGGAGGTGTTGAGACTCAGCTACAGCGCCTGTTAAGTTCAAATTCAGCTTGAATTAAGTTAGCTTTCAGTAGACCTTTGAGTTGGTATGTTCAGAAACAAAACTAAGGTTATTCTTTATGTCAGGGAGAAAAGCCAGTCACACGCTGGAGCCACAGACCTTGGGCACAAACAGATGCGAGCTGGAAGGATAGCTCAGCCGGTCCATCCTTCTGCCAGAGCAGCACTGTTTCGAATGCCTGGCTCCCAAGCTGATGGGCTCAGAAGAGATTCAGGTTTGCATGGCATTAGCAAGCCCTTGGGAAACAGATGCGGTCTGTTGGGATACATCTTAACAGAAGAATCACTAAACAGAGCAAGGGAAAGAAGTTAAAGACAGCTGGTGAATCACAAACATACGGTAAAGGACTGTGCCAAAGCAGGAAAAATGAAAAGAAGTTGAAGCAGAGATTTTTGAATAGGAGGCAGAGAGAACAGAGCAGAAGAGAGGTGAGGTAAGTCTGTGGCTGAGCAGGGAGCCGAGGCACAGAGATTACATATACCAGACATATATCCTGAGACTGGACGTGCAGAGATAATATGGGGTATAAATTAGGATGTCTCGGTCAGAAGGGCTCTCCGGCAGCACCCGGTGCAACGCACGCTCTTTCTCAGCGGATCGGAGAGAGCAGGAACCGCGGAGCTCTGCTCCATCCGTATTACAGTTGCATACAGTGCCAGGATGGAGAGGTTTGCCGAGCCAGAAACATCCTCTCCATCCTAAGAAAAAAATTGAATTTTGGAGGCAAAATTCTCTCAAATTTGAACCGAAACTAAACTACACCCACCCCCCCACTCCCCCGAAAAAACCCAAACCAAACCAAACCCCATACCTCTTCCTTTTCCACTGTCAGGCTTGATCCTCAAACTGCTGAAGCCACGTGAACTGGATGGTCTGCAGGAACAGATTACCCTCAGTAGAGAGATATACTATGGGAATAAGGGAATTGGGAGCCATAAACACTGACTCCCACATGTAAAAGCAATATGCCTAATTTCCAGTTATCCTCATGGAGTTTTCAAAAAGCCAATTCTGCATAACTGACATTTTCTAATAAAAACTACTCCACTGAAAAGTTATCAATCAGTTTCTACTTTCTCATTAGAAGTAATAATAAAAAGGCAAATCAGAATCCTCTTACACAACTGTGGGGAAAACAAATAAATTAAGAGTAATGGAGAATTTGAACTAGTTAGGCATAAGGATAGAGACAATACACAGAAGCAATACATCAAGGAAGATATCTGAAACACAAGATTGCTTATTTACACAGAACTTTGTAAAGGATCGCTAGAGAGAAACCGGTTCTTGCTTAGACTACAGTATAGAGCAGAGGTTGTGGTTTGAAATCAAGAAGTAAAATTATGGATGCATTAAGCACCTTCCATAAACGTTTTGGTCAGGTAGTCACCAACGGGTTTAAATGACTAAAATGAGTCCCATCACAAGGAGAATAAAATAGAACATTTTAGAAGTAATGACAGGAAGTAGAAAACGGAACCTGAACAGAACTAAAACAAACAAGATGCAGCAGTACAGGCCACGGAACAAGCAAATGAATTTAATGTTGAACCAAAGCTTTGACTAGCCAGGGTGCAGATTTACCTGAGCAAGACTTCTAAAGGCCACTGCAGTTCTCTGATGTGTCTCTTATCTGTGCTGGGCTCAGCACTGGACCGAAGATATTTCAGACCAGTGCTGTCAAATTCTTGGCATTTCTGCTATTTTCTTTGGATTCCACTCTCAATGAAACAGAGGAGAATCAAGCCTAATTTAAAAATACTGAATTAAGAGCAGCTTTATCTCAAGGATGAGCAGAGAAGAGCTGTAGTTATTTATAAAAGGTCCATTGCAGAACTCAGATGATTTATTCCTGAGGGCAAAATCCTCCAGATTTAAATAACACAAGATAGGCTTAACCCAATACAATAAGCACTATACTAAAGACATATTATAAATCCATCCTTTTACAAATCTATATAAAATCAGGATACAATATTAAAAAAGAAGGAAATGAAAACTGGAGAGGCAAGAGGAAGAAAATAAAGACAAGACTAGCCATACGGCATCTAGAAACAAAGTTCTTATAAGTCATGATATTGATCTCATCCTGATAAGCAGTAATAACTTTCTTTTCAAGGTAATCTGCAAGCTAATACCGACAGAAAAAAATTCCAAGTTTATATACAGAATGTCAATCCAAGTGTGCTCTGACATTTAAATTGTTTTATAAAATTATGAAGCCAAAGCTGCTAGAAATATTCACCTACAAGCAAATAAACATCCATGGTAGCGTCCACAACCCAAACATCAGCAAATGTTAGTAAAAGCATGAGAAACAGACAGTGAATTAGTCAGCTTCTGGTCAATAAGTAAAATGACTATTCTGTACTCTTCACTCACTTCGACTAAAAGGAATCATACTGGGAAAATTAATTGGATTTTGTAAAGCACCATGGTTTGAAAAAGATCAAAGTGTTCTTTAGAATAAAAGTTATTTTTTAGGTCATGATTGTGTGATTGCTTCCTTAATGTGAGGCACTCTAAGAAGCAATTGTTTTAAAAGAGTGATAGGTCAGTGATTGAACAGAAACTTGAAAAACAGCAAAAACAAATTGGTGACAGAGAGGGACATAATGCAAACAGAGACCATAAGAAATGGATGTGAGGTAAAAATAACCATAGAAGGCAGCTTTTTGTCCAAGCCTGGTTCTTCTGTTTGGTTTTTTTTTTCCCCATGAGGTAAATATTGATTTAAATCTCAAGTTCAGAACTAGAGTCATAAACAATGCTATTATTCTGTTATTAGGACAAAGATTATAGCCAGAGCAAATCATACAAACTCAACTAAAAACTCCAACTGCCGCCACTAAGATGACTCATGCAAGTCCCTGTCTGCAGAGAGGGCCCTATGGCTATAGATACCCTAGTTACTGGGCCAGGGATGATTTTCTGGCTTTTAGACCAGCTGATGAACATCCATAAGGCTAAAATAGTTTGGCTCTGCTTAAAATGCTGAATGGCAAGGCCATGTGGTTTGAGCTCATGCCTACTCCATGGCCAACACTTGTTTGCAAAGGTATCTCTTTACCCAAGCCAAAAACTGTACCAGGAACCATGATATCAGTTTAAGACTTGATATATCCCTATGTACTTTGTTAGTATAGATGTAGTCAGGGCTATAGTCAATACAGAATTACATCTATACAGTGTTAATGCCAAAAAATGTTTACAATTTACCCAGATATTCTGAAAACCGCGACGGAGAAAATGTGTTTCTATTGCTTAAGGCATATAAGGAGCTGACTTTTTATTAGAGGCCTCACTCTCAAATTTACAATTGTGTCTTACTGCAACACGACAAGAAAGTAAGTGCTTTGCTTGCCACAGCTGCGTTGAAGCAATCAAGGTGTTATGGCAACCAAGTGTTGGAGCTCCTGCCCATGGTCATGTAGAGGTTGATCTCGCCAGGAGCTGAGATCCTGTTGGCACAGGGGCTTGCAGCCTGGGCACTCAAATTCAGGAGTTAAACTCATGGCTGGTCCTCTCTAGGAAATCCCTCTGGCCACCAATGGGTCAAAGCTTTGCTTAGGAAATGTAGTTCTTGGTAGGGGTCTAGAAGCAGCCATTGACATAATTAAGCACAGATCTGCACCTAACAAAACCCACTCCATTTATGCTGTCTTCCCTAGGTTATTTAGACTCAAAAAAGACTCTTTTCTGGAGTGTTTAAAACAGTAAAAAAATTCCTTATTTAATATTAATTGTATTAATTGACAAAATGTCATACATGTGGTCTTGCTCTGTCTCTACTTTGTCGTAATTAATGCTGATTTCAAACCAACTTGCTTGTTCTTTGATCATGTACGTTGGTTTAAAAATTCACACGAGCACACAGGTATCATAGTCATGTGTACGCACCCACAGACTTATTGGAAGTTCTGCAAGAGGAAAGAAGACCAGGACTGCAGATTCCATTCACTGTCTTAGAAATTCCTTGCAACAAGGACAGAAAAAATGTATTTTTAAAGTTAGCTAACAATTTCCTCTAAGTTCCTCTCTAAAGCGGAATGTGCTGTTTGTCAGATTTGCGAGGCCATTCAGAGACAAGCTACAGATGGCTTTGCAAAGGCTGACCGTTGTCACAACCCTCCTATACGCGCTGTGAGATACTGGTCACACTTGTGCAGAAGACAAAATGACACCAACTCCTTCTGGCCAAAAGATTTTACCATAGCGTTGTGAAATCGAACGACAAAGTAACAAACGGTGCTCTTTAACAAAAGGTTTCTCATAAGGCCCAGAGGATTCAGTGCTCAGAATGCAGATCTGTATCCGTTTTTCAGAGGTGGTTGTTTATTCTTCCCACTCTGTGCAGCTTATTCCTGCTGCACAAAGCGAGGTGCATGCTGGAGACGAGACGTACGGCGTGGCAGCCTTTTTGCACTAACCAGTGCAGTGAAGTAATTAAATCACAATAACCAAATCTGACTGGTTCGGAGAAACTTATTCAGAAATCTGAGAAAAATTAAGAAAATCCGTACTTTGGTTGACACATATGCCCATCATTATGAAGTTACACAATCTCCCAGCATGTCAGATTGAATTATATCTTTCAGCAGCATTTTTCAGTTGTCAAAACAACATGTAGAAAAGGTTTTCCTTTTGCTAAGCTTCTAAACCAATTTGTCTGGAGCCACTGAAGATTTCTGTCCATCTCTTCTGAGTTTCATCTCAGTTAAATGTCTCGGCCAGTCAGATTAAGAGTTGAGGGGAAAAATACAAAAGGCTGTAATCTGAAACACACTCAAGATGAAAATCTTTGTGCTTTGGAATAATAAAACCAAAAAGATCCGCAAGGAAAATGAGCCTGCTGGTGAAACTGAAGGATTCAGAATAAAATCATTTACAAACAAAACCTAAACAAAATAATTTTTGACTCTGTATTTTTCTCTTTCTTGTTCTTGTATTCATGAACACATATTTTTTCATTTGCTTTTCATTACCAACCTATTGTTAGAAGCTGCATTTTAATTATTTGGACAAATTAATTGAAATATAGTACAAATAATAGATAAAGCAATTTTCTACACAGCTTTTGTATAGATAATTTGAGATATGGGAAGTAATATTTTTGTATTTTCTTATCTGTCTCCTGTTGATTGCTAATGCTGTAGGCTTAATACAATAAGTAAAAATACCAGTTTTGAACTTTACATTGATTATTGTGCATTAAAAATTCACATTCAGGAGAGAAGTAAGTAAATGCATTTAACATGTTATAACTAATTTTAGATTATTTAATAGGAAAACCTAGATTTAATCTCACTTATTAAAAGCCTAAACAATAATTGCATATTATGTATTAATATTATTTATTTATTGCAATTTTATAGTCGTATTTATTCCTGAGACCAAATGTGTGACAAGCCATCAATCGCAACAGCACCATCAAGAGATCCTTGCAGTCTCATGGTGTATCTCCAAACTGCAGCTTGCAGAAGTGATCTGTAAGTCAGCCCTCTACAATGATGAGAGGTAAGGTCGGAGTTACTGCCAGCAGTGACACTGGAACAGGGTTATATCAGGTTAACGTAACTCATGTTCACATTTGGTGACTCATTTTAAATTTGTTCTCTGTTATTATGAAATTCAAATATGAGCCATGACTGTAAAATGTTTATATGCTGCAGTGAAAACCTTTACAATTTTGATTCAAAAGATCCAACGTTTTCATAGCATAAAAAGAAATTGCATCAAAGAGTTTATAGGAAAAAGCCAGTAAAAAGCAGACAGAGAGACAGGGGATCAGAACTGGGAAAGAGCTATGTGGGCGTGCGCGTGTGCCCGCATGTCTCACGTTTAGTCACGTAACCTTTCTCCTGTGCCCATGGGCACTGCGAAAGACTGTCATTGACTCGGGGAAGTTTACTTGGCCGTAGTTTTCATACACGCTTCCACCACGTCATGTTTTGTCACATTCGTCACCGCACGACTTTCCTGCGGCCTCGAAATCCTCTGCTGCCCTACGGCCTCAACAAAAGCAGTCGCATCCCTCTGGGCCACGGCACGAGAACAGCACCAGCGTGCGGGTGGTCAGCCCGAGCCCCCCTCTGCTCCCCTCTCCTGCTGCACCAGGCCTCTACCCCAACGCTATTAACAAGCACAATTAGGGCTCAACAGCCCTCTGGACACGTCAGGCAGGATCTGGATGACCTCCCTGTCCCTACCTGGCCCAGGTCGTTGGGTGTCTGCTATTGGCCTGTCACACGTTCAGACAGGTCCCTCATACTTTCTTTCAGGGATCCACTAAAGCTTAGAAGGAACAATTTGGGAATATCCATACACTATTTTCACTGTTCGTCTTCGAATCCTTATTTTTTAACCATGCTACTTGCAGGAAAACCTGACATAGCTGGGCTCCCACCCTGCCCTGTTGGTCAATATTATCTCACTGCTTCCTTTGGAAACTTGGCTGCCTTTACCTATTTAGTGCTTTTTGTCAGCTGTCAGAGACACCCAGAATCTTCATACTCTGTGTTTTTACAATGCCTTACTGCTGTCTGTAAGTGGGCCTTCTAGGGACTATAGCAGTACAAATACTACATGCTAAATTCAGTAAAATACTGCCCCATAAATGAGAGCTACACAAGCCCCAGCAACCTTTATCACAGACATGAAGAAGCAAATCTCCCCAGTCAGTAAGAATACAAAGAATACTCTAGAAATTTATCTCACTATTTAATATCTAAATTTCTTACACAAAAGGCAATTGAGGACTTCTTGAATAGCATTATATAATAATTCCCAGACAAAAACTGCATTAAGATAAAGTTACAATTGAACATACATATCAATAATTTAAGGTAAAATACATTACAGGGATATATATTTAGCCCCAAGCAAGACTTACAAACCTAGGAAGTTTACAGATCTGTTTATAGTGAAAAGAAAACCAAGGGTGTTTAAGAATTGGAAATGTGAAACCAGCTGCCTCAGAACAGTGAAATATGATGGCCACTATGAAAAAGGAGGCAGTATGCCTTTGGCATCAGACCTAGTGAAAACATTGCTTCCATTTTCTAGAGAGGAAAATTCTTTGTGGAATTCTTTGAAGGAAAGTATTATATGGCAACCTCTATTGAAGAAGACACTCAAAAAAATCTGACTTCAAGTATTGAATAATTTAAGAGACCTATTAATAAAACTGTTTTATAAGTACATTTACCTATGAATTCTCAAAAAAAAAATGTTTATAAAGTAAGTTATGTCACTTTGAATAATACATTGCAGTCTTGATATACAAATGAAGTCCCAGCTTTTGGCATTAAAACTCAACTCACTGTAGAACCATTAGCTGTGTTTCCAGACTTTGTTCATTTTTGCCTGGAAAACACGTGGACTATACTAACATGTAAGCTAGGGGCCTTAGGACCCCAAGTCACATCAAATAAAAAGACTTAGGGGTCCTATATCTTCCTGAAGTCACAGAGGGATTTTTGAAAATTGCACACAATTAACTGAATGCATGAACATAATTAAAACCCTTAAAATAACAAATTATTCTTATACTTAATGCAGGATTCCTGTCCCACAAATACATTGCTAACCATGTTGCTCACAACCATTACTTATGCCCAAACACAAAATCAGCTCACTCAGGGTAGCGCATACTAAAGCTTGAATAACAGCCTGGTTCTCCAGCAGATCTCAAAGTACTTTACAAACGAAAATGGACTGATATGACAATCGTTGGACATGCACAGCTTCCACTGAAGTCACAAAATGTATCTCAGGATTAAGCCATAGTCAAAGAGCCTGTTTCCGCACATGACTCACTAAAACTCCCCCTGGCTTCAAGACCCAGTGAACTCAGCAGGGATGCTTTGGTGAATGGGAAGTGCTGAACAGGGCTCTCGTGAAATTTCACAACGTTCTTATTATCATGCTTCATTACCCCTTGCTACGTCACACCTCATTTTACAAACAACACCATATAAAGGACCAAAGTGGTCTGCAATACCGTAACAGTAGAAGAACCTAGAGGAAAAAGGCAAAAAAACCCCAAAACCAAAAAAACCAAAACCTTGATAAGCAACACAAATGTAAGTGGTAGAGTTAAGAAGAACCCACGATGCCTGGTTGTCAATCTTATGCTTTAACCACGAGGTCAAGAAGCCCTCTTCTGCTGGCATTGCCACAACAGACCATGAACTGAGAGTGAAAATCTGTGGGGAAACAAGGAAAAAATGAGAAAGCACCTCTTTGGGCTTGGAAAAAAAACCCCTCACAGAACTCTTCTTTCTGATAATCACATTGCAAGACTGGGGACCAGTGTCTTATACACAAAGCCAGTTCGAGCCTCCGTCGAAGTACAGGAAAACGTGATCTTTTCTGCCCCAGCGATGAAAGGCCGGGCCACTTCTGCAACGAAAAGGCGGGGGGCAGAGAGAAGGGGCAGAGCTGGGATGGAGGGGAAAGGGAGAGCCTCAGAGGGCCAGGCTCACCCCTCCTGCCAAGGGGACGAGGGACCCCCAGCCCTCCTGCGAAGCCGGAGGCAGCTGCCTGCACGGCTTTCCAAGGCTCTGGCACAGGCGAAACGGGCAGAGGGGTTCTGTACCCCTTTCCTTCCGCAGCCCCAGCCCGCTGCCTGCTCCTTCTGCGCTTTAACCCCGTCTTATTTACACGGCCCAGGGGTAAAATTGGTCATTCGGGTTCGTGTTTCGCTAGGGCTAGCTTTACAAGTGGTTATGCTATTATTTTCCCTGGAAATAGGAATAGAAAATTGAACACTGCGTTCTTTCCTATGCAGAGTTTGAAATCTAGACTATTAAACAACGCCAATCCTATTACCTTTCTGAATAAATTTACCTACTTTTTTATTTTTTATCACTATCCACCACTTTCTTGGTGCTAGCCAGTAATTATTTGGGAGTTTTATAGCTTCCTTTGAACTCATATTTGGTTTTCCAGCCATTATATTTTTAATTTCACAGACAGAATTTTAATCCACTGCCTACTGCAGCCATAAATCACTTAATGTGTTAGAAAGCAGACTGCTCAGTAATTGCCATTTTATTTACTATACTGATGCAAGCAATTTAAATATGATTGAGTTTTCAAACTCGAAACAATGCAAAGAGACTTAGGAGAGAATGCAGTGTAAGTGTAAACAGCAATCGGCAGTCATTGTTTTCACTTGCATTTGAATTAATGTTTAAAAAAAACTACTAGGACAATTTTATGAACCACTTGTAACTCAATGGCTGCTATTAAGGTCTCAATATCAACTGCTCATCTCACCTCATTGTTTTCCAGGTCTAGAAATGCTAAAGGAGACAACAGGCTCTCCCTTGGCTGTGGTAAGAGGAGCTGAGAAACATGCTGTGCTGTTTTTCAGTCACTCTTGGCTAAGCCAGAAATATATTGAGAGATTTCAAAGGCAAAATCTCTCCTTAGTAGAAGACCAGAGATTCCTGATAGACTGTCACAGGGAATCTACCTAAGTGACAATGAAATACTCTTTAATTTCTTCACAGAAGTTAAAACTCCATTGTAAGAACCAGAGCAATTACACCAGTGGTAAACATGGACTTTTCTGATCGGTGTTTTTTATCAGTCTCTTACCATAAGACCCATCTTAACAGACAGCACAGTATCACATCTGGACATTTATTCACACAGAAGAGAAGTATCAACCATTCTGTTACTGCTTTTGGACCCAGATTTGGACAGCTTAAAGCTTCCCTGTGCCTAGCCTTTCCTATTGAGTGTCTTGGCATCTTCAAACAGATAATATTAAACATAATAATAACAGTTGGAGTATTGGTAGGCACATTGGGTTTAAGCCATCTGAATGTGAGCTTCTAGCATAACATCCTAGTGCAGTGAATGTGATATGGCTTTCAGGACAGAAAGGCGCTACCAGCAGTTTTCACTCCGAGAAGGACTTAGTAACATCAGCAAAGCCACGGCCTTTATTTCCTCTTGTGTACACGGAAAGGAGTATATATACATATAAATAAACATATCAATTGTTTATTTTATCTTTAAATGATACTTTTTTTTACCTTATGGTCAAGCCTAACACTTGTGATATTGTTTACCTTGTCGCACCCTCGGATTTTCCCATGCCTCTCTAAGACACCTGCAGACTCGTTTTGAAACATCGCAGAAAGATCTCCAACAGGAGCATGTCCACAAATGAAATGCAACTTAAAGAGCATAAAGTCAACTTCTTTCATGATGGCAGGAATCTGTACCCCTTTTTCAGAAGAGCAAGTTTACCAGAACTGGTTACTCTCCCTCATTCCTCCTAAAATGGTTGTATTTTTGGCCCCCAACTGAAAATATTCTCACTTGGGAAATAGTTCTGTTGTGCTCCTACACTTCTGCTCTACTCTCAGGGCCACGAAATGAGGCAACTTATGAGCTCCTGTCTACGGGATATCCTGGGAGAAGTGACCACAATCTGAGGAGCAGAAAGTGTGGAGATGAGTTACCCAAACTGTATAAATCATAAAGTACCACAAAAGCACTTTCAAATAGAAATAATTTGGACTTTTTCTGAATTCCTGTGATTTTGAAATGAGATGTTTCATTTGGCAGATGAAAATTTCCATGGAAACCAGTTGGTTTTGTGGAAAAAGTCCATTTAGTAAAACTCCATAAATTTCCACTATGAAAGGACTTAAACAGAAAGCAGATGACCACATTTCTAATTGCTTTGAAAACAGCTTGGAGGTGAAGCCCAGGCTCCAGGCAGGCTGCCCCCAGCCACATGCTGGACTGCAGTTCCCTTAGCCCAGAACCGATGATGCTTCATTCCCAGTACATTAAACTCATTTCATACAGTCCCTTATAAGACATAATTAATGCAATTTTATCTCTTTTAATCGAAATAAAATATTTATGGGGAATGCAAAAACAAGACAGAATAAGGCAGTTGCTGTGCTCAAGATACTCAGCATTTTCCTTTGCAGCCCTTATTTCCATCATGCTGCAGATACTTCTCCCCTATTTGGGTTATTTTGTGACAATGCTAAATGGATAAAGTTTGTGAGTAATGACATTAATTTATTAATTCTTTATTCCAATGCAGGTTGACTCCTAACATTGAAACTTACAGTTTCTGTACAATAATTAGCACTTATGTTGTTCTCTATACTTTCAAAACACAATTATTGGCTAATCCATAATACACTTTTCTGATCCTTTAGGGCGGCTGTGCTGGTTAACAAAATAATCAGAAGAGAGTTATGCAAAGTCAAGGAGAGAATCAGTACCCACTGACTGTCAGAACTCCAGTGTTCTCCTTCCCAACACCATCATCTGTTCGTTACACTTTGCTTTTGAATTTTTGTAACCAGAGACTGCATAATTTTACATTTTTGCTGAATCCAACCCAAGAATGACAAGAATGTGAACTCTCTTCTGGTAGTAAATACTTACGATAGGCTTACAAACAGCTGGCAAGGATTACTAGCAACCCATCATAAAGAAGATACTTACCTTACACTGAGTTGTCTTGCTTTATAAAGGGGATGGATTTCTAAAATAGATGCAAATTTCAGAGCATCTAGCAGAGATTCAGGGCATATAATTTCAGGAAAAAATAATGCAGCTACATTACTCTTGGGACACAAGCTAGACTACCTGTGTGTTACCCTCTAAGCCATGTAGGCAGATCACCCTTATTCAGACCTAGCTTTGATAATTTATATCAGCGGCTGCTCAAATGGTTAGGTGGTGGGAATCTCCACATAAAATTTTGCACAAACACACAGATACATGTGTAACACAGTGGAGGTTTAAAAGAACAATATTGAAACGTACGGACACACACCCGCAGAAAAAAACCCACAAACTTACGACCACCACTGAAGCACCCAGCTGTACGACAAACTTTCAGCGCTCACTTCACAAATGAAATCACAGAAAAGTCAGAGTATCAGGTTCTTGCAGCTCCCTCCTCTGTCCCCCTTTCACAGTCAGTCCCCACTGCCACATGCCGTCTCTGCAAATCAGGGCATAACCAGCAAAATCCCCACTGAGGACTACTTTGCAGACCCATTTTCATATAACTTTTGCTTGGTTTAGTGCCCAGACTGGTGCAAAAGCCAACTAAGAAAATCAGTTCTTGGCAATCAGCCTCAGGCACCCCCTCTGCATGCTCCCACACGTGCTGTCCACGCCTGGCACGAGAGGGAAGGAAGACTCGGACACGGCACTGCAAACGCATGAGGACTCTGATGTGCCGAAGTGCTATATACATATATATGCGGAAACTTGTTACACGTCACTGTTAACACAGAACGCCAAAGAAAGATATTAGCAAGGTTTGGAAAGTTCTGGTGGGGATGGACCCCACTGTCCACAAGGCAAGACCTGCCCCGATCTATATTGCGTAGTTTATGACCATGTAAAGATATCCCGAAATGCCGAGTAGCAAGATTTGCAAAAGCAGCTGATGAGTTTGACATCAGTTTTGGAGGCCCAATGTAGACAAACATAAGGATCCAGATTTACTGGGGCGGGGAAAAAAATTCAAACAAAAAAGCAGCAACAAAAACCCCTACTCTGAGTGTCTCCAAAAAAAAAAAAAGAAAAATTCTTGTCTAGGAGGCATATGCGCTAAACTGAAGCTAAAATAACCCGACCGACTCTTAACATGTTTATTACACATTTCTTTGTGTATTTAGGTACCAAACAGCACTGAAGCAACAATTAAATGCAACATTTATGAATGTTGTTCAAAGTTTGTAAAATCTGAATTTTCTGCATAATTCTGAGCTATTCTGTGTAAACCTTTTAAAAGCAAATATGCAATATGCTAAGTGCTAAAAATAGAAATTATTACTTGGGTTAGTCTCACATCTTCCCTTGCAAACTGCAAAGACAATTAGAAAGTCACTAGAAAGTACTTCAAGATGTCCAGTAACAAACCTTCCATAACAGGTGACTAATGCCAGACTTCTAAGGCCATGTTTAAGCTACAAAATTCGATGAAACTGAATTTTAAGAGAAGTGATCCTTCACATAATTCAGCTGTACAGCAGATCAGGATATTTCTATTTCAGAGTTTAACTTTGAGCACCTGGCTTAGAAAATATTAATTACGATATCTTTGAAACCATCTTCAACCCTGAAACCCAGGGGAAAAAATTACTTGCATTCAATAGATACTAGAGCTTCTAAAAGAAGATGGATTCTCAGGTTAAAATACATATAAATTTTTACTTTATAGATAAATGATATTATATCTTTAAAGGCTTCTTCACTGAACTATGGTTAAGATTTAATTTTTAAAAAAGTATTCCATTTGCTTCAGCTTTCACTTAAGTCTCTAATGTAGCCATTATATGGGAACCCATACAGGTGAAAGAGGCTAAAATCAAAGCTACTATGTTTCTTCAATGCATTCATCTATCATGCAAAAGGTTTTCTTACTCAAAATTAATATTAATCAGAGGGGTTTTTTTGAAGCTGACATGACATATGACATTCTTTCAATGATTCTGCAGTTAATTAAGTATTTTCAATGAGTCTGTAGTTAAGTACTGAGATTGAAAATGAAGTCTAAATCTTATTCTTTCTCTTGTCAACTGCCAGGTTAACAGTCATGAAAAAGAAAGTAATGTAAGAAAGAATGACGCAGATCAAGATCATGGAAAAGGGGGAATTTATCGTAGAAATATTTTCAGAGGCATTGAACTGACTTGCTGAAAAATAGCTTTATCTCAGGCACAGCTTAGTGTGCGATTTGATACTGTATAACTTCTTACTTGTCCTTTACACACACTTACAATCTAAGAATGTGTGGCATATGGCAGCTGGGAAGAAATCTACTGCAGGCATCCCGTGCAGCTCTTAAAATCTGGCCCTGTGGATCCCAAATTCCAGTTTCCAATGGCTGCGTGTGTCTGTGAGCGTGCATAAAAGCCTACTCAATAGCCTTTCTGTTCCTAATAATGACATGATCACCTTGCATTTAAGTGCACCCCAAAGCAGTATTTATGCTTTCACTAAATATCCCTTATGTCGCCACTCTCAGCAAGCAGAGGTCGGAGTTAGGAAGGCACACGGAGCAGGGTCACTACTCACTGGTGTAAGCTAAATCCTTTAAAAAGCTGTGCCTGCAAGTGCAGCGCTCAGGGACACCTGAGAGTAGATCTTCCCTTTACGTCTTTCTCCCTCTCTATTTAAACAGCGCATGCTTTGGGTTTTATTTCTCATACTCTGCCATTGTTCTCACCCGTGGGTAACAAATTGAAATCAAGCAATCAGTTTACCTAAAATTCAAGTTACAAGTAAATAATTATCTTTAAATCTCCTATCTTGCCTTGAAACTCTTAATTTTCATATTTTTCTACTGGAATCACAACTTTAAGTTGTCTGTGATTTTTCCCATTTTCTTCTCCCCCCCTCAAAGTAATGATTGTATTAACTTGCCTCAAGAATTACTGCTGAGAGAAAGTGTTCTCTAGTGACTAAACCAAAGGAATAGGGCGCAAGGAGTTTATTTCTGGCTTCATTAGCAGTTCACCTGGTGAGCTGGAGAAAGCAACTTCATCTGTCTGCACAGCACTTTACCAGTAGCTACTCCCAGGGACACCAGAAGAGGGTCATTCAACCAGCCTTAGCTTTGTCCATCCAGCCCAAGTTAGTTACCAAGTTCCCTCTATAGCTGGTGAGAAGAGACTCACCTCATCCAAAAAGGCTGAACGAGCTCAGAGGGGCTTATGTCTCTCCACTGAGAGACCTTGGGCAACCAGCTTGGCCCCAATTAATTTAAAAAAAAAAAAAAAAAATTATTTTTTTAGTTTTTATTTGCCTAGCTCTGCAATATAACTAAAAGACAATCCCTGTATGCATCAAGAACTATAAACTTTAGAAATAATTATGAAAGGTCTTGTTTTCTGAAAAAGCTGTCATGTATGGGCAAAACCACAGGTGAAACAGATTTCAGTTTAGTGAAATCTAAAGCAGGGAGGAAAAGTGGGAAGAATTTGTAGCACATACTTAACAGTCAAATTAGCAGCTGCAAACATAACAGCTGTTGCAAAAAGAAAATCAACCCTTTATTTGTATTCCCAATGAGACTTATTAATGATTACCTTAACAAAACAGTAAAAAGAGGAAATTACTAAACTTTAATTAATGAATTGGCAAAGCAAAGCAATTAATAATCTCCAGCATGAGGATTTAACAAATACACATTTTTCTGCGTACATATCAATATAATTAAGCAGAGAAGGCTGTATATGAACAGCAAAAACCTAACCAGGACGTGCATTATAACTGAAGCTTGAAGAAACAATTACAGAAACAAACCCCACATAACTTCATGTCATCACATTTAAGATGAAAACAAGAAAAGACAGGTTTTAAAGGGAAATCATGTTTTCCCTGCACAATTTCCTACAGTTGACATTGACAACTTCATGGAAGCATGTACTATTTAAAGACATTTAAAGCCTGTTGACAGAAACAAGAGCTAAATATGACTGAATTACAAAATAAGTACTTAAACAGAAACATTTATGAAAATGTGAATTGAGAAAGCTCAGGAGTCTGTAAGGAAACAACAAATACAATCTAGCAGACTGCGATGACTACATTAAACACAAATGAATCTGCACAAAAAAATTGAGAAACTATATCAAAGCCAAAACTCATTTCATGCATAGTAAGTGCTGGCTATTTTAGATGAAGAAAAAAAAAATTGAATTCCGCTTTTTATAAAATATTCAATGTTGGACGAGTTATACTGTGTAACTCTACTGGGAATGTGATCTTTAAATTTAACAGAGGAATTAAAATATAACCTTTTGTGTCTTAGGAGAATCGTACAAAGGCTTGACTTTAAAAGAACATTTGTAAACCCTAGAGCTTCTTCAGCTGTGGCATCTGAAGAGCTCCAGAAATATCTGTCTGTGCTGGGGCAATGCTCATGCACACAGGCAGAGTCACTTAGGGACTAGAGTTAATCTGCAGTACAGTGGCAGCCGTAGTGAGGACAGCTCAGGCAAACAGAAAGGAAATGTTGTGATAAGAGAAAATAATTTGAAAGTGGATCAGGAGATTTTTAAACTGTCCTTTTCATTTTAAACACTTTTTTTTTTTTTTTTTTTAACTTGAGGTAAAGATAGTGTGAAGCTTAAAATGAAATTATAAAGTTGAAGACTTTGCTCTAACAATGTAAAAATAAAAGCAGTATATTCTAAATAATATGCAGCAACTAGAGGCACAAAAGCTGTACCTAAGGCAAGGATCTTACAAGGCCAGACAAGTAGGGTACTATCTTGGCAACTGCTGCATTTGTCCTAAGGGTACCAAAGTCATAGAAAAGAAAGAAAACCAGCAAATACCAATCACCTTTGTTACCTCTGCGCTTCCGCTGAAGCGAAACGCGTTTACAGTTATTAGAAGCCAGAGGACTAGTCCTGACAGCGTCATCTGCGATCTGGCTGACCTCTCCTCAGTGGGCACTTCCGAGGCCAGCAAGGGAGGCAGAGGCCTCACACTTAGTCAGCTAGAGAAAACAATTTACTGTTCTGTAACTCAGTCGAAAAACTTTATCAGTAAATAAGGAAACAGTAGAGTTGCAGATGCCACTGTATAAAGAGGGGTAAAAAAAAAGAGAAAAGAAAAAAAAAAAAAATCAGTCTTTGGTATTGCTATCTGAATGAGACTGCAGTCCTTGTCTCCTACACAGGAGAACTTTGGTGCATTATCAACTATTTTAATAAATTAGGATCTGAAATAAAAACTTTGCTGGTTTTGGAACAATGCATCTTCTCTGGTGGTGTTAATTAAAAAAGAGGGCTCTAATACAAGGAAAAAAAAAAATCCTACCATAATGTTGAGCTTTCTTGTTTATATCACTCCTTCCTTCTCAGTTTTCCTAACTTAAAAACACACACCAAACTTCTCAATGAGATTCACTCACTGAACTTCAGCAGGGCAATCTGTGACGTACCTTTAAACTGTTTTTTGCTTTTATTAATCTTTTCAGTGGTGATATTTTCCAGCTGAGGACAAGGAAAGGATTTTTCAACCCCCTCTGGTCAGTAGGACAGTATCCAGTGCAAGTATCACCATGTGCTCGTCCTGCTCTTTCTTCTCTCCCTAAGCTGTTGGTCACTGTTGGAAACAGGTTCTTCAGCAAGCGGGCCTTTGGTCAGATCCAGCTTAGCCATTCCCAGATTATGGTATATTATTTAATACACATGCATGAAATATAACCTTAATATCTTGCATTCTTTGGCAATTGGATATAGTGGCTTCCAGATGAAAGCCAACTGCTGTAATGCAACTTTATCCAAGTAATCAAGCTACATTGATTTTCAACAGCTGGGAAAAGGGGCCTTTAACATGAGTATTCATATTTCAAAGTATAGAGGTGACCTAGACAAAGATGAATAAATAGAAAATATATGGGAAGAATAAATAATTGTATCTACCTTACTCCTGCAGCATCTGGAAAGGTTAAACATCTGAATCAGGAATATATGTTGTAGCAGGAGACAACTGGTTGTACTTTGAGACAGGAACAGGGAATGAAATGAGGGAAAGAGCTAAAAAGTACCCATGACCGTTCAGGAAGAGACTTGTAAAAGTAATCCCTGGATTTTCACTCTGATAGTTTTAAAAGGACAGATCTCATGCATTAGTAGGTCAGACGAATGTGTAAGACAAGCAGTATACGTTCGTAAAAGCTGGTGCTGCTTACGAGGGTTAGGGCTGTTACAACGCGCTATGCGAGCCTCCCAGATTCAGGAACAGAACTAAAAAGTGAATTTAGTACCATAGCTGCCATGAGACGCTTATAAGTGTCGGTGCAGCTCTGCGATAATTTCCTTAGCTAACATCTGCACAGAAAGACGCTGCCCATGGCAGCATCTCTCCGTCTGATATCTGCCTAAACCTCAGCTACTCACCGCCCAGCAGGCGCCCAGCGGAGCCACCGAGCGAGCAGCGAACGGCTAATTCAAAACCTGAGAAAGCAGAAATTCTCCCACTGCAACAACTTTTTGACCTCTTCGTTGTCAGCTGGTCTAATCAAACTGTAATCAATGAATGCTTTCCCTATACGCAAGCTGTTAAGGAAGCAAGTTAATTGGCTCGCTTGAAAGATTTAAAGCACATGAAACTTCCGAGTGGTTTAACAGTTTTCCAGGGAGCGTTGTGAGGGAATAGCTGCAGAGACACTGCAATGCAGCACGACGCAGCTTGCAGACCACTGACACGGAATCTTTTGCAAAAATCTTAGGGCTGAGTTCTACCCTATCACGCTGCCACAGGGGACAGGAACGTGGCCGTTTGAGAGTAAAATGTGCAATAAAGCTTTTTAGCAGCTTCATTAGGAGTCCAGTATTCTGTCTATCCCCGCTCCCAGGCTGTGTCTTTCCGGACAAATTGTCACTATTTCAACCAAAGTTCACTTTCCTAAGAAAAATGTATTTCAGCTTCACTGACAACACGTTTTTTTCCTTAACGCTTTCCATACTGGGCTGTAATTTACAGCTCTTGCCATGAAAATCAAAATATATCCTGCATAAAAACCCGGAAGCGTAAAAAGTGTTTTTCTGTGTGGTATATTTTCCCATTTTAATTTCTAATTAATTGTTTAATAGGGACACATTGTTCAACCCTAAGATTATTTTCCAAGCTCAGGTTTTTATTTTGCAGAAGAGAAGGGCCTGCTCACTAGGTCCATATGTGTACAAGGGTTTAAAAGAGATTTGAGAGTTGCTAACCTGGGAGGAGAGTTAAAATGCTTCCAAGAATATTAAAAATTGGAGAGCAAAGCTAAACATAAGTGATCGGTTCCTCTTCTAATTTTGCTCTAAGTAGCTCTTGGTCCTCAAATTCTCTGTAACTTCATTTCAGCCATGTGCAGAAGGTGTGAGCTGCATGAATATAGGAAGCCATCTATCTGAAGCCTGCAGGATGGCTGGTGTACTTTGAATACATGCCTAAACCTCCATATGAGCTACAGCCACAATGATTGTTAGAGATCGCGATGCTTGACATTACTTGACCTCCATTTACACGATACATGTGTACATAAGATACAGTACACAGGTTATCTTCAGTTTTTAAAATAAAAGTAAGGAATGACTCAAAAAGGCCAGAGCTATGGCTGCTGTTCCTAAAGCTATAAAAATATACTCTCGCTGTTGAGCTCTGATCTTTTAATCTCTATGATTTGTTTTCCACTTGCTCCTAATAATCTTTCCATATTTTTGTTCACAGAATTTGCATTTCCGTTTGGACTTTCATACCTCTTTTTTTCTCTTCTATTTCTCAGAGAGATGAGGGGAATAAAGACGGGGACTGTACGTGAGGAAAACAGGGACTGAAGAGCAGAAAAGCTGCGGAGATGTTCTCTATTCTTCAAACTATCCCTTGTATTTCCATTCAGCTCCTTCTCATGAAATCACTGCTTGTATTTTCCATTATCCCTTTGTTCACTGTATCTGTGGTCTTTTACAGCATTTTCTCCTGTTTCCAGGACCACTTCCATCCGAGGAATGGGCAGCATGGTTCAGATAAGCACCATCACCAACCACAGGTCTGACAGCATTCAAAAATTTCTGTGATGCTATTCTATTTTATCTGAGCTAATCTCTGCATTTGTTTATTCCAGACAGGATGAGAAAACAAAGTGCCGTAACATGAAGAGGAAAAGCTATTCAAGTTGATGGCAAGCACTAGATTTTTTTGCAGGAGTTGCCATTCTCATGAGATTTGCTGCCAAATCTATACACATAAATGTGAAGGGAGTTCATACGAGGCCTAGATGAACTTTTGACTGAAACAAGGAAAGGGAAATATAAACTCTGAAAGCTGTTTCTATAGTATTCACCTTATTTTCTTCCCACAGCAAAGAATATTATTTGGTTTTGAAGACATTGCCAAGATAAGTGTGCTGTAAGCTTTTCTTTACTGCATAAAAACTAAATTATTGGAACATAAGCTTTTTCTACTAACAATTTTAATTGCTAATCATCAGCTGGCTTATAGTATTGACTGGTACTTATATCATCATCGCTTAATACCTGAAATATCAATAGCTAAAGGTTTCATTGAATGTTTTTGTTTGCAACAACATCTGAAGGCTTAATAAGCTGGAAAAGATTTTTTAAAAGGTACTGGTTAATATTTCCAGTAGCTGTTCTTGGATCTCCCCCAAAAAACTGAAGTTGCAGTAACAACATCTCAGAGCTTCCAGTATGAAAATGGAAAAATCAAGCTACAAGCCTACTTCGCTTACGTACTTGACTAGTTTTGGAAGCATTTTAAAGCAATGAGCCCCTGAGGGAAGCACAGCTGTACAGTTTTAAGACTGTATTTTACGACTATGTTCCAATATATGCATAAAGATAAGACATGGTAAATAAGAGGTCAGGTATAAATTATAGAGAAAGGACAAAAAGAGTTGTGCAGGATCTTCAGAATAAAACAAATATTTATGCTGGTGTGTGCTGGTCTTTCTGTGTGGCCTGTAAATCCTTAAATAGTTCTCTGTGAAGGTTCTTTAAACAACTGTTTTAAAACTGTTTCGTATTTCTTTGCCGTTAGGGATTTTCAAGAAAGAAAATACTTCATTTCACACCTATATTCACACAGTCTGCATTAACCAGCATCTCAGATTAAAATGAAATACTTCAGCAGTAAGACAACACATGCTGGACAACTACTGAATACTCTCACTACCTTAAAAGATCCAATCATTTCCTATAAAAAGGCTAACTTTTGGGCCCTCTTCTTCACCAGCTCCACTCTCTTCAGTGTGTTCTGAACTATTTGGGTGAAACAGAAAACTGGCTGTGCTTCACTGACGAAGTCATGCAGTTGGGACTAGCCTGCCCTCAACAGGGTTTTTGGGGAATGGAGAAGCATTGTAGGAAAAATGGATTAAATATGCAACATAATACTTCATGCATTTCATCAGTATCATTTGAATTACATGTTCACCAAAACTGAATTTGACATAGTACAGAGCTGGTAAAATGTAGGGGAAAAGTACGTCAACTAAAAGGTGAAATATAATAGGAAAAATCTGTCAAGAGATGCATTTTTTGTGTATTAATAGTGGCACAGAACAACTCTGAAATGCCAGTGATTGCTACAAGTACTCAGACACCATGGTGATAATTGCAGTATAAAATTGCCAGACAGCAAACAAGACTGCTGGAACTAATGGGAACATGCTTTTACTCAGAATCCAGTCCGTATAGCTATCTGTAATGGAATTGCTTTTCAATACTTTTTCTTTGAAATAACTCTGATTATTACTTAAGCATTTTTATATTAGTATGTTCCATTTATTTAACTAAAGATAGACACTTGCAATTTCATTTGCTCTCATCTGCCCATTTCTTAGCACGGCCTAATGTATTCTGTTTGGTGACTCAAGTGCAGATAAACCAATAAATCGATGCATGATACCGGATCTGAAGCACAACTGTAAGTTTGACTAAAATACCAGCTGTTTTTCTCTTTGTGTGCTATCATCAGGATCCAGAGAAACAAAAGAAGGTATCATGCTGGATAAATTCTGGCAGTACTAATTCGTGTCCCCGGAGTCCCTGAAAAAACTGACCAGCCGAACCTGGTATTAGAGCTGTTCTGTTTCACCTGAGACCCACGTGTGTCCCAGGCTGGGCACAATCAGGCGGAATCAATGTGTGTTGACAGGTCATAGCAGGACTTGTGAACTGAGGTAGAACTGTTAACTGAAAACTGATAAAACACTGCCAGCAAGTCTTCACAGAGACCTGTAGTTGCTGAACTCACCTGGAAGAGTTCCAAAGTAACAACTACTGTGGAAGAAAACCATCTTTAGTTCCTATCTGAAAGTAATATTCCTTTCATGAATTCCTTGAGAGCCTCAGATAGTCATTTGGGTCATAGCTCATGGATAATGAGAAGGGGTTCTGCCACTTTGACTCATGAAATCAGTCAATGCCCACTTCTTCCCACTGAAACTAGCTTAAACTCTGGAAAGCTAAATAATAGACACCAAAAGCTGGATGAGATACGTCCCGCCTTAAGTGTCTTATATTTTGCTGTATTTCCTGTTGATGCTTTTGCATAGAAAACTGTCATTTTCTCTAGTAAGTACTTGTTATCTGGGTCTAATTGCCCTGGAGGTACAAGGACACCATCACCCAAAAGTAATAATGGGAAGCTCTATGCATTTGGCAAGAAGCCTTTATCTTTGTTTAATTCTGGTCTGACTGTCTGAAGCAACTTCAGATCTTCCTGGTGATTCTGTTCATTCTTATCTTTTGCACTATCTCTATAAGGAGAATAGAAAAGAATGTAAAATGAGCAATAATGAAAATAAAATGATTAACTAAGTGCTGATTACTGTCTTATTATATGCACATTTAAAGACGGTTCTTATAGTTGCGTAAAATACTACTAAAAGCGAAGTCTGTGACAAAAATACAGCCATTTCCTTGGGATAGAATTGCCACTTGAATTTTCCTTCCAGATGACTCCTGACGATAGCTGGGAAAAGCACTATCTACAGCAGCCTCATCCTCTTAAACGGGTGGCTTTAAAGCACTTATCTTTTACCGTATGTCTTTAAGTTTATTATTTTGCTGACCCTCCGGCTGGTATTGTGCTATGATTGTTACCGTCTGCCCTGCTCCTTTCAGCGCAGCTGCAGCCTGCTCGTGGGTAGCACCTCGGAGATCAATACCGTTCACCTACAGAAGGAACGCAAACAACAGGTCTGAGTAGTTTAACATTAGACAAAAAGACAGAGTTGGGTTTTTTTTGAAATATCTGATGGATGTAAAGGTCAGGTTGCCCAGATGCAAAAGTGAAAGTACGAAATCAGAATGGCGGAGAGGACGTTACCGTGAGGATCTGCACTAATACTGCACACCATAGTTTGCCTAGGCTTATCCATGCATGTCCTCCGACCGCTACTTTTGGGGGTTTCCTGCTCTACTGAGTTTACATTTTTGGTGATATCTTCATCAATCAATATCATTTAATATATAAGGTTCAAAAGATAAATTTTCTGCGGTGCTTGAAGGTCACTGTAGAATACTCTAAGCAAGGAACTACTCCTTCAGCCAGACTCTGCAAGCCCAGCCTACAGCATCAGGGAAACGTGGAGATATATAAAGCTTCTCTAACAAAAACTGCTGGTTGGAGAACTTGCAGAGCAGAAGCCCCATCTACCATTTTCTTTTCCTGCAACCCCTCCTCCTATTGCCTAGAAATACCCCCGTATCACGCACGTGGCAGCAATGGAGTTGCTCTCAGATACAGCTTCACCATCTCTGGCTGTTCCACATTGATAGATCTTTCCATGGGGTTCCTCTTACTTAATAATTTTTTTGCTGCATAAGCAGTGGAAGTGGAAAAGAGTAAAACAGAATAGGGAATCCACTCCTAAAACTCAGGGGCAGTTGCAGAACTCTTTTGATTTGTATTTGTGATGTCAAATGTTTTGTCAGCAGCATCCCAAGGAAGAGACAGAAATCATATATAGAATTATTAACTGCTCCAGTAACTTGAACCCTGCTTTCCAGTGGGAGTGTTACGGTCTGGTTATACTGAAGTATGTGAGATTTGATTTATTTTTTTGTTTATATATTTATCTGTCTTTCCTTTTTACTTCTACAGGTTTCCACTCCACAATCTTTCAGTGAAGAACAGGAAACTTTTGAGATGTAAACAACCTCAGGAGGACCATAATCCATTTCTGATTGCTCAGGAAAAGAAAAAAGAAAGGAAATAAAGAGCAGGGGGAGGAAAGAGAACAATGCCACAGATTTCACAGGCAAACATGCCAAAACACAAGTCCCGAATTCTCACCAATAGCAACTATTTGTATTGATTTTTATCAAGTACTATCACAAGATGGCTAAGCACATATTGAAAATACGGATTTTATTTTATTTAAATTTTAACAACTTTCTAAGGCTTACAAAGATAAATTTCATTCCATAGAACTTTGCAAATAACAGCTATTGAGTCTGTTAGGAATACATTTATTTTGATCAATTACATTTAGAAATTGGCCTATCTTGACTTGCTGTCTCACCAAATTTTAGAGATGTGATGTTTTGGGAACACCTTTAGTTATTATTTATCATACAATCATACAATCATAGAATGGTTTGGGTTGGAAGGGACCTTTAAAGGTCATCTAGTCTAACCCCCCTGCCATGAGCAGGGACATCTTCAACCAGACCAGGTTGCTCACAGCCCCGTCCAGCCTGACCTGGAATGTTTCCAGGGATGGGGCATCGACCACCTCTCTGGGCAACCTGTTTCACCACCCTCAATGTAAAAAATTTCTTGCTTATTTGCATGACAAAATCTAGTATTTACTAGAATGTGAACAGCATTTAGACTATTATTCTTAGGAAAACTAATTTGTGATAGCAATAATATAAACCCCAGGAGATCCCACAGTTTCTGATCCAGAAGACTGCATTATGCTGTAGAACTGTTGATTGTACACAGAAACATAACTGTCTAGTTGAGGTTTCAGGTTTCTGAAAATATGATTCCATAAGAATCAAAGTTTTCCCAGTTCAAGGTGTCTAGAAAAACATCTTTCCGCAATTAGTTTTTTTTTTCTTTATGACAAGGAGGGAAAAAACTACATTTTTTCCTAAACAACTCATCCTTTCTTACCTCAAAAACATTTTATGCTGCTCAATTTGATGATTATTTAATATTTCTCACCGCCTTATTCACAAAAATCAGCTGTCCTCATTTCTAAAAATATTAGTCTGAATTTCAACTGTCTATATTATTTTAATATCATTCAAAACTATAGAAGATCTAGAATTTTGGAGTTTGACTTGTTGCAATATTTCCATGTTATGCAAAAATAATTAGACACTGGCTTATCTTTAGATTGAGGTAGAAAACAAGCAAATGAGGAGCTAGCATACCAGAAGAACATAACCTATTCAAATCTTACGTTACCGATATCCCCATGCATACAAGACCTATTATATAATCCCAAAAATGACGTGAAAGAGGAAATGAATTATAAGTTATCTCACAGAAAAAGAACAGATTTTTTTTTTGAGTTAATTTGTCCATATGTGCATTCAGCAGTGGAGAGCACGAATACTATCACCCTGCTGGTAATGCCTGCTTGATCCACGCATGTATCTTTGAGCCTTTGGGGCAGCATATGAAGGGCATAAGAGGCAACATGGTACCAGACCACCATCACGTTGCGTGGCTTCTTTGCAAGGAGAGGAATCTCAGCAGCCTGGCAGGAGGATGACTGGTAGAGCATATACGTGGGCAAAATATTTTAAGAAGTACTAAAGTAGCTTCTACAAGATAGGGACCTTGTAGTAGAAGTGTAGGCTGGAAGACTACCATACCTAAAGAAACATTCAAAACAAATGTCTGCACCAGAATATAGTGCTTTATGAGAATAGGTATGGATGGATCCCCATGTTGTTACAATCACACAGACAATCTGAAGGTAAGCTGTAACAATAATTCAGTGTTCTGGTCCTGTATTAGTGCCTTTGGCTCATATTTCAAAGCATTGTATGCTGATAGATAGACTCTGATAACTTCTACAACATTTTTGTCATCTGAAGTGCACAGAATTCATGTTGTTTTTACAATTTCTATCTAGATTGTGTAAAGGGAAGGGAATATCTTTATTCACAAGTAATGCTTTAATGCTCCTGAAAAGAAATTCTGAGCACAGGGCAAATGCAAGATAATAAACTTCATAATTTGTCTAACGCAAGAGTTCTCAGTTGTCCCATCCTCCTGTTTGAAAGCAATGGCTGTAAAAATGTCTGGTGGAAGCTTTCCAAAAAAAATGAGCCAAAGGTTCAAATACTTTCATCAAGGTTGTGTACATAAACCTTAAGTTCAGTGGATGGGAAGACTAACACAGACCCCTGGAAAAAAACTCACCGAAAATCAGTCTAGGAATATAGTATCTTAGAAAGCAAGAATTAAGTGCATTCTAAAAGAACAAAGGAGAGAATCAGAGCTTTCAGTGCCATAAAATCTAATATATTTTAATGCACAACACTGAAAATACCTAAAGAGGAATATGATGTCAATTAGGACTTAGATCGCAACCTCTGTGGAGAATACAAACTTCCTGAAAGGAGCACAATTTAGGCTACTCCTGTGGAAGAAAGAGGTGTTATGCCCTACTTTTGCTCAGTGATGGTGTTATGACAGTCGACGCTGCATTGCCATGGGCACAGATGTACCTGCACTACAACTACTCGTTAACTCAGCACTGTAGTCACAGCTTTGGTACTGTGGAGGTCCGAGCAGAATCCTTAAGTTTAGGCAGCACAGTGCCTATATCATGCCATAAAGGAAACCTCAGCCTCGACTCAGCGTCTCTGAAGAAGACTATTTTGAACCAAGTCACCCTTCCTTTAGTAGAGCTTGGCTTTTATCTGTGTGTTTTCCCCTTTCATAACTGGAGTCCTTGAGAGAGTCCTGAGAAAGAAGCAATAGGATGAACTGATGAGAAGCTTCAAGGAACATTCCTGAATTTCTCAGCTCCTGAGCTGGGGAGATGGATATGAATGATGTCGCTCAGTCAGTATTAGAAGGTCCAGGAAAAAAAAAAAAAAATAGCAATTTTGTTTAGGCTTAAGATTGAAGACTGTAGACTTCAGGAGAACGTGAGCCTCTCTTAAGCAATATAGGAAAACATTGTGGTGGTCTCTAAGAGTTACGTTAACAGGACATGAAGCTTTAAAAATCAGTAATAAGTTGTAATAATCTCTCTATAGATAAAAGGAGAGGATGTATGAAAGAATGAAGAAACCACATGCTTATTCTCCTTCTCCTCTGAAAAACAATAGTTTTATCCATATGTGATCTAAGATCCTAATAATGCATCAAGAATACAAATATAAGACAAGAATTCCACCAAAGTTAAGTTACAAAACATTTTTCACTTTTCCACAGAACAAGAAGCCACCGAAATGGCAACTGACTACTTTCTGCCCTCTGCCCACTCGTTCCAGAAGAAATTATTACCTAAGGTACAAACACAACACATTATAGTGGGTGATTTCTCTGAAATGAAGTTCACTTTTCTGCTAGGATATAAGTGGGAATGGACACTTGAGGACACACATCAGCAGGTAGAAGTCTGTTTGCATGCTATTTTGCTCACCAGCACCTGACAGAATCTCACTGCAGAATAATAGGCCTTAAATTTAGAAAGGAATTAAAACGTAGTCTGACGTTCTGAAGAGCAAGAAGAGTAGATGCTAACTTGATTTCTGGGTATTATTTGCCAATATTTAACAGCAAACATAACCAAGTCTCAAACCTTCCAGTTGAAAAATGGCATATTCATGTAGCAACATTAAATCTCGATGAAAGACACCATTAATTCACACATTTTAATCAAATTCTTACCCTCAGGCCAAAATGAACAAGAGATTCTGAAAGGGTAAAACAAATAATACTCTGTCTTGCCTCTTCCTCCAAAACAATGTCTTAATTATAACAATTGTGTGCAGTGATATTTTTCCCTGGTATGATTTCACTGCAAATTGTTAAATCTGATTTCAATTAATGCTTTCCATTAATTTCATGCAGTTTATGTTAAGAATAATCAGTAAAAGAAACAAAAATCCCAGAAGAAGTTACAAGTGAGTCTAGGAAAGTTTTATACATATCAAAGGTGTTTTGTTGGGGTTTTGTTCCCCCTATTAAATGGGCTGGCTTCCTTTAAGAAGCATTATATAATAAGCAAAGTAGCACTGCTGTTCTGAGCTTGACTGCACAATCCTGATGTCCTGGCCCAGAATGAACTTGACTGCACAATTTGTGATGCCTAACTCCAAAATGATTTTGACATAATGGAAATAAGAAGAGCCTCCAGCTTTTACAGATGTCTGTCTCTTCTGCATGCTGTGGCAAAAAGCACTTAGAAAGCTTACAAACAAAGAGAAGTGCCGCAATGGAAGATTATAGTTTAAAACTACACAGAAAACTAAACTGAGATGGAGAAAAAGATGCAACTATAGTTCACAGTAATTATAGTAATTGCCTTTGCATTCATTGACTCAAAGTAAAGCATGACCTACTTCATTAAATACTGAATCATAATCTAAAGGAAAAGTAAGATTTATATTTTGGGTAGATCAAACTCTTCTAAAACTGGAAGACTTATATTCTCTTTAAATATCTGAATAGCCCGTATTAGCACAAATTGGTTCAATTCTGAACAGTGCCACTTAAAGACTTGCTACGGTCTCGTTGTCTTCTATTAGAATGCTTGAGCATGATTCATATGTAGGTCATTCAAATAGAGGCTAGCAGAATAATCCGTTTTATATAGCCATTTATTTATTTAAGCCACTTTATTTTGTGTTTGTACAGTCATTAAATGAACACTTGGAATGCCCGGTTGAATTGGAAAGGAAAGGAAAACCACATCCCTTCTCTGGGGAGGAAACATACAGGATTTCTTTTCATTTCTTCTTTGAACTATTACTGACATAGTACAGTACTTTGACACAGTAAATGTTGAAGAAAAGAATTTTTACCACGGATGAAACAAAACAGCACATTTTTCAAGTTGTGGCCGAATTCTTTTATTTTTTGAACTCATAAATTAAGAGCTTTTGGCGTCTGAAAAAGCAAACAGAAGTCTGAATAAAGACAACTCTTTACAGTCACAATTGCCATTGTTTGCATTAAGATACAAAGAACCTTATTTATCTGCCTTAACTTTGCACATCAGCTTAAGTATTCTCAAGCACCTTAGCAAGAGGTGAGAGGAGAGCTGAGCCGTGCTCTCCAGCAGTCCTGCTCAGTCGCTAGAAAAGGAATGTCTAGCATCAACCCCTAGGTGATGGAAGCATCGCCTTCCAGCAAGACAGGGAACATTGGAAAAACACACATTAGGGATGATCTGCCCTGAACATATCTGAAGAGGACTTTCCTCACAAGCAGGTGGCACAACCGTTCTACACAAGGGCCCCCACAACTCTGACGACTGATACGGTCCAGGAAAAAGTACAATAATTCCAAGGAACTCATGCATGTCGCCAAAGTACACCCCTTGAGCAGCGACCTTCTTCAGCTGAGACAGGCCATCTTTTTTGCCAAGCGATGCCCACCCGTCCAGGCCGAGGCCCCACAGAGCACTGGGGGGAGCGGGTGGGCAGCAGACAGCTCTGGGACCCCCCCGGGGCCAGGGCTGGGGGAAACGGTCACCAGGGGGCAAAACCAGGGCCATTTTGCCTTGCCAGTGAAGAAGAAGGTTAGACATAGAAGGAGAGGAGAAGTGCACTGGGGGAAGAGAATCTTCATTCTCCAGCTTAGCTTCTGTTAGATTTTCAGGCTCACTTTATTGCTTGTCTCTCACTTCTCATCTTTTCGGTGCGTATACTTCCTTCTGATCAGTTAAAACTGCTTAGTTCAGCACACATAAGCACAGCGGTTGTCTCACCCTGAACTCCACTGAAAGCATAATACCATGTCGTGTCTGCTCTTCTCCATGCCCAGCATCCTCCCTCTCTCTTTTCATGGGCCAGCAATTTCAATGACCTTTTCAATTTTCCTTCTCTTGCTCCCTCAGAGTTATGACTTTAGCCTCTAGTAAGCTGGTCTTTGTGCTCTGATGAGCTGGGCATTCTAGAGACAAACTCTTCTCTCTCTGGAAAACAAGAACCACTGTAGGGGCATGAGCTATATCATTTTGCATACCTTTTTTCTAAACTTCTGCAGGAAGTTTAAGGAGGCAGCTAAACCAGCTGAAAGAGGTATCAAAGCATTACATCTTTGAAGCAGGAAGAACACTAATATTATGTTATTGACGAGGTGTCTTGTACACACTGCTTTTTACAGTAGGAACCAGCAAGATTTTATGACTCACCAGACCACATGAATCATTCCAAATGGTACCTGTTAAGACTATAACCATAGTCAAAGACTTATTTTTTAATCCAAATTGTACAGAAATTAATCTGGTAGAAGATCTGCTTCCCATGTGATTGTAGCTTTTGTGAATGATGCCAGATTGGCAAACTTTGAGACTGAAATAATTTCATTGAAGAGTTCACTGCGGTGACAGCTTAAGAGTCATTTCCCCTCAGTTCCACCAGAATTCCTCAAAACTTGTTTAAATTGGGTTTGAAATAAATGATAGCTTTTGAAAAGGACACATAGGCTCACCGAAGCCTGAATGGGCATGAAACTTATTTCATTCAGGTCGCTAAATAGCTACCAGCTAGTTCTATTACCAACCTGGACTGGATGAGATCCAGCAACTATGAGGTGTTCAATGGCATTTTGCCTCATTGCTAAATGGTAAAGTCTAGAAAGAGGCACACATGTAGTCTTTTCATATAAAGACAACTGTCATTACCAGTGAAAAATATCATATATGAGTACTGTGCTAGCTAATAACACAGGCCAGTATTTATTAACCAATTTTAAAATAAATATAAATATTGTTTTTCATTAACTTTATACACAAAACACTCATCCATCAAACACAATACTTAGTAAGAATATTCATTTATGTTAAAAGGGAGAGCTCATCATTAGCTCTTAAATTCAAACCTAGTTGCTGCTTTTTCACCTTCCCTCCTCCTGTCTGGTCAAACACCCCCCCTTTTGTTTTTCCCACTGCCTAATCTCATGGATCTCACTATAGTGTCATCTTTTCAAGCCTTCACACATTCACTCTCCTTTGCAGTTCCTGCTATTTTCCTAGCCCAAATTGATAAAATATCAAACTGTCCCTCCTCCTGCTTTTATTTTACACATGACTGTTACTTCCATTCACTTTCCTGCCTTTCTGAAATAATCCTCTTTCTCCCTATTTTCAGCACTTGGATTTTCCTAACTCCTGCTCTCATCCTGGGTCATTTAGGCATTCCCCTATTAGCAGCAGTTATTCCATATACCTTCGTTTCCACACAGTTCTAAAAGTATTTCTCCTTCCAGTATATGGATAGAGCTAAACTACCATTGATCAGTTTTGCTCATAATGCTGCAGGGTTCTTGTTTCACATTTGAATTTCAAAGGATGGTATAAGCAGAAATAATTATTGCAGTTCTCCTGCTGCTGAAATGATGTAAAGGTTTCCATTTTAACAAGTGCCTTATAACCCCAAGATGATAAGAACTTAATTCCAGATGAAGCTAATAAGCAATAGGTACTTAGGAACTGAAATAAAAAAGTAAAACCATTTTAGAGGCTGCTTAGAGACAGAAGGGCATTGGTGATTTATCTGACCCCAAGCACTGAGTTAGCAGCAAATTCAAAAACTGGAATCCTTGCCTTGATCTCTACTTGATAGATTATTCCATATTTCCAAATCCACAGAATACGCAACATGGCCTGTGAGAGGCGAGATGGCCATTGGCTTGTGTCATGGCAAATCTTCACTAAATTCAATCCAGTGACCGCGAGGCAACGTATCAGCGGTTGAACGGTAGCTTGTCTAACTGCAGTCTTCAGTTCTAGATGAAGTAAGTGTTCAGTGCTCACATTTTTATAGTGGAACTATCTGAATCACAACGTTCATAGTTCTTTTGTGGCTCCACAGATTAGGATTATGTGACATAGACACTTCAAATAGATGATGCTCCACACTCTCAAATAAAGCGTGTTTTCTAAAAGCAATGGAAAGGAAATAGCCCTTGTATTCTGTTTTTGCTTTTGTTTTTGTCCTGGTGGCTTGCTTGTTCAGATAAAGGGCATATCTAGCTTGTTTTTTTCAAAAGGATCTCCAAAATCTCCTCCAACAAATTATTGCAGATATCCCTCGAATACCCTATTTAACAGACGACTGATTTCTATTATTTTACAGCTTGTGTCATATGATAATTTTTTTAATCACTCAAGAACCCAAAACTTACTGGTCAGTAGAGCAGAATGATGCCTGGAGTCTAGTCTGTTTAAGTACAGGGCAAAAGTCCAGCCTGGGGCAAATCTCTGAATGAATAAAGCTCAGGGATATAGCCATTTTGCCCAGCGGTAGCAGTTTGGCTTTCAAATTTGTGGGTTTAGTTTTGCTCCACTGTGAGGCTTACACCGAGGGCTGTAAAGCTCACTCCCAACCTTCAGTGTATTGGATGTGACATAATTCTGTTTGACAGTCTTAAAACAAAATTTGCTAAGTCAGAACATCTGAACTGTATGTGAACTCCTTAAAATATTAGGAGCTGAAGAGCAAACAATCTGGCGTTAGATCATTTCTACTCATTGAGGCAATTGTAAAATGAATGTTTTAGAGGCAACTGATGAGTTCATCACAGCAAAAATACACAGCCTCTAGTCTAGGCCAATTTACTAGCTTTGCGTGACACATAACTGACAGGTCTGATAGCTAACACTGCCTGGCAAAAAGAGACATACCTTATTCATGAGAATTGTTAGTATAATTTATTAAGTTCTGATCATGTGCTTGGAAGCGTCAGAGTTAATTTGGGAAACAGTTAGTGCATCGAGGCAATTGCAATATATGTTATAGATTGCAGAAAGATGG
>JAVJGG010000027.1:19523390-19540570 GCA_035590195.1 Aviceda cuculoides
TATAGATTGCAGAAAGATGGAGGCGGGGGGGGGGAGAGAGAGAGAGAGAGAAAGAAATGTGGCTGGAAGACGGATTCCTAGATTAATAAAAGACAAAAGGGAGCTCTATAGTCACCAACATACATAGTATTCCAGCATATGCAGGTGGTAAGTTTTTCCCCAGAAGCTCCATTAAGCTTGTATTTTAGAAAATCATTTATTTTATTCTGAAGTCCAAAGTGACAAGTCTACAAGCTTCTGTGTCAATATAACCCAGTTATCCTGACAACAAAACAAGTGCATCATGTTTTGAGGCTGAATATGTCCAAGTTCAACTTCCAGCCATTAGATCATGTATATTTATTAACAACACTGAAAAACAGTTTGCGACCAGCTCTCTTCTCCAACAGTAAGTATTTCCAGATGGTAGTGTTTACAGTGACACAGTTCATACTTCATTAAAGTGAATTTTTATGGTCAAGGAGGATGCTAGGGCTTTCGTGACATAGGTTCTAAACTCTGAGGCTTCATGGAAAAAAAACAACCAACTTTTTTTTTTTTTTTAAATAAGACATTTCTTTAAATATATAAAAAAAGATAGTTTTCAAAAGCATAAATTTGCATTTGCACCCAACTTTTGTTCATTGGGTGTCCAGTTGCCTTCTGTACCTCTAAAAATCTCCTCTTGTACAGGGAAGTTGTATGGGTGATTCAATTCAGATTTGTCATGTGAAATGTTTTTGATTCATGATGATGACAGCAAGTACTGGAGATTATGTCTTTATGTCTTGTAAAAGGTAAAACTGAGCTTATATAGAAAGTGGAGCACTGTGCACCCAGATGATCTCATGTAAACATAAACAGGCTGAGGACCTTTAGAGATCTTATGCCATTTATAACTCATCTTCAAATCCCAAAACTTCCAAAGTTATCGGCAACATCTGGGCTTGCATTAACACACTGTTTGCCCCAGATCTCCCCATCAGATCCTGCTGTGACAGCATCTTTGCTTTTCTGTGTTTTTCTCTAGGTTTTTTGGAGCCTTGTGATCTGCCCTTGTACGAAGATGTTGACAGGCAGCTTACAGGGGCAGCAACTTTGTGGTAAAATGAGATCTATTGCTTCTTCTCCAGCTCTGTGGCTGTTCTTTAAGGAACAACATTATACTTGACAATTTATTATTGAAAAATTCACAGGGCCTATTACTCCCTCTGTTGTATTCTAAGTATCTGCAAATACATTGAATATTTCTCCCTAAAGTTTTCACTGAAAATTGTCCCAGCTTCTCTATATTCCCAAACATTCCTTGAGTTCTTGAATAAAACTCTGAATGGCCAGCATTGAATAGTTCGTTAAGTATTTGAGAATGAATTTCAGCTGGTTTGTAAGTATCTAATTTGTTGAAGTTCTAATTTGGTTTTGCCTTAGTCCAGTTTGAAGACTTATCTCTTTGTTTCTTCATAACTGCCCTAACTAGATGACCATAAATCCTTTTTTAAGGAAGAGAAAAAACAAAAAATGCACTAAACATTTGGATTCTCTCTGTCTCACTTCTAAGTAGGCTTTCTTCCAACTGTTTTAGAAACAAATTTATTGCTTGGTTTTCTATTCTCATCAAATATTTTCTTGCTACCTTTTCTAATCCTTACTAGTTACCATCCATTTTACATCTTGCCCTTCTGACTTTTTCCCAAAATTTTACTTAACATTTAAAAATTTTTAGGGCTTAGCTTGTTATAACCACAGTAACTTGACTCAGCTTCCACTTTTTCAATGTTGATTACTTGAGTTTCATATCATTAAAAGGCTCTCAAGTACCAAGGTTCATTTCTTACTACACTCACTATCTTTTCTTTTTTCACTCTGCTCTCAATACTTTTTCTTAAAATAACAGCTACCACTTCTGAATTAACTGCTACTTTAAAACTTGCTTCCTATGGGATTTTCAACATCAGCTGTGAACGCACAGCAGACTGCTTTTGAAGTTCATGTTATTCTTCTGAACTTCCTCATTCCCCTCCAGCACAAAATCATAAACTTTGCCATTACACTATCTGGTCACTCAAGGGCAAAATGTGTTTCATTCTCCCATTTTCAGGCCATTCTTCCTTAGTGGTCAGAATAAAATCTGGAATCATACTTGCTTTTTCCATACTGCCCACCAAAAAGATTGATGAATGTTTAGTCAGTTTGGATGGGATCTATTTCAATAAAGGGAAGTCATGACAAATTCTCTATAATCAGTGAAAAGAAATAGAGACTTTTACAGCAAAATTGTCATCTGAACTGTGTGAAATGTCTACTTTAGGGCAAGGTAAGTTGTACTCCAGAAGTGGCTACATCTTTCTGTTGGCTACAGAGGGATTCTAAAGGGTTATATGCCCTGCACTTCCCAATAGTAACAAAGCCTGAATTTTGATTAATCCACTATTTGCCCCTAAGCAGCTTTATCCACCTGCCCTTCTAGTTGTGATCCTATTAACATATGACAGCACCTGTGCTCTCAGCTCCCTTTCTCTCTAGAGATTTTCTTCTTACAGATCTGTCACATTTATCACCTACCATGCAGTAGTTATCATTTGGATACATTTCAGTACATTCTCCCTTGATTTTCAGGCAAGTTCTACTTCTTTAAAACAGTCCAGTCGTGTGAATTGATCGTCCCATTTAAGTCACTGCACTGATCATATACTAACATTCCCAATATATAACATACAATGTTCTACACATTACTTCGAAGCTGGTTTACATAGCTGTATTTTTTCTATTGGCTTATTAGGATCAATGTTAAAAACATAAGGGGAGACTTTATGGACAAGTGCAGCTAGAGGCCACAGAATTTGATAAACTCTTCTATGCCAGAGGACAGAGTCCTGTCTCATCCACACCACCACAGGGAAGTAAGTGTCCCAAGGATATGATCAGTGCCTCTGCAAATAAGTCTTGTAAGGCAAAGGGAGTATCTGTTATAATCCTAATGCTATTACACAACAGTCACAAACTGATGCTCCATGGAGAAAAGATTCTGGGTCCTATAGAGGCGATTCAAACATTTTCCAAGACAGTTGCAATTTGGAAAAAAAAAAAAAAAAAACAACTAAACAACCTGAGAAGTGAAACCAAATGGTATTTGCCAGTTTTCTTAGTCTTCTAACTAGGGAACAAAATGCACTCTTTGCCCTAAGTAGTTTTACTGCTTTTACCATGAGCAAAAAGCCATTTTAAATTAGAAAGCTGAAAGCTTCTCTCCACTAAGGTAAGGGAAGTCAGTCTGGAGGTCAAGTCTAACTGTAGCAAACATAAAGCATAAATATTTGCTATAAATAAGCTCAGAGTCCTTAGACTCTATCCTGCTCTATATGCACACATTTTGGAGTAGAAATTGGAGAACACTATATTTTTTCAAATGCATACTGTATTTTGCTACAGATGTGAGTGAGAAGGCAGGTGGGAGTTGTGTGGGAGGAACTAAGGAGAAAGAAGTGTTTAAACTGTTCATAAGAGAAAGCAAACATCTCACAAAAAATCACAGCAGGACGATGCACAAACACAAGACAAAATCTGATCAGTATAAGAGATCACCTTCCCTCTACAAGGGAGACAGTACTGAAGTGAGAAGCTGAAATACAGCGTTGCAAACTAACCATATACAATGTCAGTGACAGAAAACCCCACAGAATACCTCTGGTAGCCCTTTCCCAATGCATAGTTATTTGATTCTCAGAAAGTAGTGGGGGGAAAAGATACTGTCTTTCCCCATATACGAATAGATCCTAGTACTATGCTAGATGAAGAAAATCATACAGAATTTGCTTAACTTCATTCATCTGATTCAGGTTAGATGGGAGAGAAAATGGAAGCACTAATGAGTACTACCTGCATCTTTGCTGTGCAGCCTGTTCTTTTTCTACTCTTTTCCCTCTTGCTGTTGAGCAATTACCCTTCAGGAAACTTGTTTTATTTCCTTAAGGTAACCTGTGGGATGCATTCCTTGGGAGCAGCAATCTTGCTCCAGAGCAAGCAGTCTCCTCTTTCTCTTGATTCTACTTTCAGGCTACCAGCCACGCTTCATCCTGCCGTTGTGAACCACAAAGTACTAAAGCATTTCTACAGGAGGATGAAATAAAACTGGTACTGCTTCTATGGTCCACAATTTTATTTTACTTTTTTTTTTGCGGGGGATGAAGCAAGCATGATGGTAGCTGAAAAGCAAACATATATTACAAGGGCAACACACATGAAATGTGAGATTCAGTTTAAGACACCTAAATATAGACACAGACACATGTGCTAAGTGTTTAAGCTTAAAGTCAATGGATACCCGATCAATACAGGCAATAAAGCCTACAGAGCGATTCAACTCTACACAATTCATAGCTGGCCAGCTGAATCCTTCTCTAGCTGCCATTGACTTTAACAGCAACCAGACACCCGGCAAGCATGTAGATGTCTACATTTAAGTATCTTAATCTGAGGTTTAGTCTTGTCCAAAGACAGAAAATTCAGTCATCTCAAAGGTTAAGATTCAAATGCTAATACTTGCTGTTACCTCCTTATGGCTATTAAATTACCTTAATTCTCCCTTTACATACATTTTTAACTTTACATACATTTAACTTATGGAAAATTATAAAACTCTTTGAAAAACAATGTCACCATAAGCATTCAAGGAGCAATTCGCACTAATTATTTGTGTGTAAATGGTAAATCTGAATTTTGCTGCTGAACTTGCATGTGTAAACTAACTCTGTGCTTTAGGTACTGTACCTATAGATAAAGTTGCCCACCTGGCACTGTCAAAGCACTGTCATGCTTTGAAGCATGCAGCTTAAGACGCCTAAAATAACTAGGTATGTTTTGTCATAATTTTGATTTGAGGTTGTAAGGCAAAAAATGATGCAGCAACTTTTGTTTGAATAGGACCATATTCCTCCTTCTGCCTTCCCAGGAATTTCCCCTAAAAATGACAATGTATTCGCTATGTACCTCTTTCCTAAAATTATAAGATGTACTGCTTTCTGTCAGCAAGGATGTATGCACAATGTGTGACCATTTTATGCTTATGGCTCTTGGAAACCATTTTTTCTCATGCAGGTGATTTTAACTAAACAACACTGGGTTCCCATTGCTGTTTTAATAGGCAATATATTCTTTAGCATTGGGAGTAGAATTTTAAACCGCAAGAATGTCATCAAGGAACATTATTTTTTTGGGGGAGACTGCATTTTCCTAACAGATGGAGAATTTGGGGTTAGATCAGAGTTCAAGCAGCCTCTAAGTCTGGACTTGGCCCAGACTTCTCACATGATTTTAAACAATTCAGTTAACATCATGGCACCTCATTTCTACTGCTCTAAAATTGAAATAATACTTCCCATTGATATTCTGACCTGTTTCATTTGGGTTATACACATCTTGTTGTATACTTGTAACTTGTGACAAAAGTTAATCTGTATGTACACAGCACTTAGCAAATCAAGTCATGATGTCAATTAGTACTCAGAATGCTACCTGATAATATTTACATTATACTTAATAAGAGGGCAATACTACAGGGAGGGTTATATTCTCTCATAGTGATGAATGCATGCTGGTGATGATATGCATTACTACATTTTAAAGACAGTCAGAAGTGAGAAGGAAAATGTTCAGTTTGGTGGTAATTTACAAAAGAGTAATGAATTATAGCAAGAAAAAACTGACATTAAAAAAAATCCTACCGTTTAGGGGGAAAAAACAGCTTATCATGGATGTAACACTATAATTCAGGTTTTTGCTATTTGAAATATTTTACCATTTGAAATGTAACATTTTCCATTATTCTTCAATTTGCCTTCAGGGTTCAGATAGTATTCATTTTGTGTCTCTGCACAGAAGCATTGGGAATATCAGCCTGCTTTCCGAAGTAGGTTTTAAACGTCTCCAGTCAATTAACTGAGAACAGAAAAAGACGTCTATCACTGCTTTTCCAAAGCTTTTAGCCAGTTTCCGAGGGCAGATGTCTGTCATTACTCATCCTGCGCTGCCATCTGGTGGCATTTGGGAAAAATAAACTCAACTGCCACTCGGCCATGGAGCCAAGGCTGCTGCATAACCCATCACACAACGGCAATTAGGCCGAGAGATTAGGGGATTTGTCCAAAACTTGTGGGCTGACTCTGGGACTATGGATACAGTCCAGTGTGTCACCCAAAGGTAATGCATATTCCTAGCTTTGTTGGGTCTCACGCATGGATTTGCAGTCTATTGAAGGTATTTTTGTAGGTACCTTCCCAAAGGTGAGCATCCGCATCTCTCAACCAGTCAACACTTTGCCATATTCACAGCACAGGCATGAATCGGGAAAGTGCTGTGATCCTCCTCTTCCATATGGGAGATCGAGGCTTAAAAAAAATAAAGCATCTTGCCTAAGGTCACATAGAAGGACAACAGCAAAAATCAGAGAATTAAGTCCAGATCTCCAAAGTTTAAATCACTTACTATGCTTCCTGTCTGAAAGAAATTTAACCAAGCCTCAGTTAATTAGAAATACTACCTTTGAGGGTACTATTTGTTCTCAGTAAATCAGATTTGTCATGTTTTGAGAAATAAATGGGAGAACTATTTCTGTAGGGAAATAAGTATTTCTGAGGGATGAGACAAGAAAGAATAAACAGAGAGAAAGAGACCGACTTTGTGCAGCCCTTATAAAATTAAGGTGTCTGGGACCCTTCACCAGACAACGGTCTAAAATTAATCAGGTCTAGAAGTAGCCTGTGCATGAAATTTGTTTCATTTGACTATGGAAAAATGGATTCTTAATAGTCATTTGTGACTAAATAAATCAGAAGCGCCTGACTTGGTGATTGCCTGGGGATATGCATGCAGTCTAATTTAGGAATAATTTCCATCCCTCTCTGCTCAATGAACAAATAAACTACTCTTGCATGACAACTAAATGCTGCAGCAACACTGGTAACTTTAATTAGAACTTATGGAAAACACTGCTATAAAACAGACAAAAACCTGATTTAAAAATTCAACTGTGGCAGTATCCTACAGTGCTAAATATACACCTGCTTAAAAATAAAGGAAAATAGACTTTTAAATTTGTATCTGAGATGCTGGATTCCTGAATACTATGTACTGTGAAAGGCTTTGATCTCATAGTGCTCTTTCAGTCAGACTTATTTTGCTGCATCTAGCCAAAGAAAAATAAATTGCGTAATTGTCCTGAAGAAATTTCCATTTCTGTTCTTCAGGTTTCTCATCTGTGTTTTTCTTGGCACAGGCATTTGCCTTCCTTATCTCTTCATGTTGATAACCTTATAAGAGCCTATTTTGGTTTTCTTACAGTTTCCTATAACCCTTCTACTCGGAGACATCTCTAGTGCAGCTAAACATCTTTTACCTGCCCTTTCTCGTTTTTTTTTTAAACCCTTTTCGAGGAACAGGTCTAGATGAAATACGCTATTATGGTCCTCACAACTTCAGGTTACCGCCTCCCTTTGGTGTTAACAAGCCAGATTTTCCATATATCGCAAAACAGCCCCAGCCACCTTTTCACACCAAAACTTTGACAGGAGAAAGGTAAATTCACTTTTCATAGAATAAGCCAGTGGCCAAGAAACTCCTAAGCAATGCTGGGAAAGCAGCTCCAGCTTCCTCCTGAAGGGATTTAAACATTGCCCAGGAAAGTGCCGCGTAACCATGCCCCAAATGCTCCGGGCTAAAGCCATCTTCTACCCCGACACTAACCACAGTGCAGCCAAGGATGCACGATTTGCTGGGACGGAAAGCACGGCAGCGGGAGTGAGTGGGACACTGCAGCCTAGTGGGCCCATCACTCAACTGGGATGAAGAATTCCTGTGTTTCAGCTCTTTGCCTTAAGGCTATTTATGGACTTTGCCTGAAACAGCCACAACTGTATCAATTTGGGATAGTTTCTTTTTTTCTGTAAGGCGGTATAGTGTAAATGGATATTTAACTACATTTTCAAGGCTTTCATTGTCATTCAAAACGCTTTACATTCCAATTGTTTCAGTCAGATGCTTAATTACTTGACAGAGCTTAAAACATAAATGCTCTGTTTTTTAAATGTGTGCTATCAATATATACATGAAAGAAAAATAAAAAAGATGTTTTTGAGACTAAGTATGCAAAATATAACTTCAGGCTACAAAGCCTTTTATCCTCTAAAATTTGAAAATTAATTTCGGAGTGATCATCAAATTCATTAGAGGCACAGAGCTAATTAACATAACGTAATTAATCTCCCTCTTGTATTGGGCCATTTGCTAAGCAGTTTAGTGCACACTAGATGGCACCCCCAGCCTAGATGATTTCATCATGCTGCTTTTTCTCAGCAAAGAAAAGCTGAAATTAATTGAGAAATATCTTTGGCCTTGCTAGTGCATTTTGGGCAAAATGGAACTGGATGATGGCCTAAACTGGGAGATGCTGAGGTCTGCACTGTGTTCAGGTCTCTCTGCAGCGTTGCCATACTGTAGATAGCATTAAGCAGAGAAAAGTCTCATTCTGAGCTAAGGGCAAGTAACACCATTAACAAATGCTATAAAAACCAAGAGCAAATAAACAAAATATTCAGTGATAAACTGTTTCCAGCTTAGATTCACAACACGGAAACCAAAAAAAGACTTCTTTTTGTGTCCCTTGTACTACAGACAAAGAACAAGATTAAGCAGTTGGTCAGCAAAGCCCAACACAAATACTTACAGACAAAATTTGATCTCCTCGCTGCAGTTCTCCGCTGAGATCGGCAGGCCCGCCTGCTAGGATGAAAGACACGAAAATGCCTTCCCCATCTTCTCCTCCCACAATGTTAAAACCAAGTCCTGTGGAGCCCTTGTGCAGGATGATTTTTCGAGGCTCTCTGTATAGAAACAAAATGATAATGTTTTTCCATTCAAAACTCTTGGTATGTACACATCTCTCAAGGCATCTTAAGCATACTATATTTTGCTTAAGACATAATGGCCTGTTATTGCCTAAAGAAACCACTTAATAAATGAGATAAATGTGTTAATTGGAGAACAGATGAGGTAGGAATTAACAAGCTTTTTTTTTTCCTTCATGGTTGAATCCAAACATCTCTATTAATTTCAGCCCACTGGAGCCATCTTCACTAAGTTAAATGATGAGTTTATTAAAAGAAAAACCAAAACACCGAAGATATTTTATAATCTAATTTATAGCAATACTATATATACAAGTAGAATCACTCGTTTCATGGTACCCTTTTTATTTTAAGTTCTAGTCTTTCTTTTTAAACAAATGAACAAAGAAAAAACTCAAAACTCGAGGCAAAGCAATGGCAAATCTGTTTGATGCTGACAGATTTGGGGCAAATAACAATTGTATGATCAAGCTAATAGAGCAGAATCTCATGAAAAACTCTGGTTTGACTTTGTCAGGAGCTTGCAATTGTGAAGTCACACAGCAGCTTTATCACTGAACCAGACCAAGGGATATCTGCTTTTGCCTTACTGGTTTAAAAAGTTGTTCACTATGATGGAAATCAATAAATAATAACAGCTACATCTCACAGAGCACTTTCCATCTGTAAACTGAAAATGTGTCCCAAAGGTTTTAAACATAATAACATGCATTTTACTGATGGGAAAACTTATGTCCAGAAAGAGATGACTTTCCTAAGCAGTCAAGGTAACAACCTTCAGAAAGTGTCCCAGGTATCCTGGTTCCCAAACTCTACTTTACATACAAGGCCTCGGATCTGTCTCTCCCTTGGATATAGAAGCACACACAACCATATATACATACACACCCCCCCATATTTATTGGTACTTACCCCATTTCAAATCCCTCTAACAATTTACTTTTCAGAAAAAGTGTAAATGCTGTTATATTAGCATGTGTAAATCTTAAGCCCAGCCCTGCAAATACTCACAAACACAAACATTTATGTGTCTGTGACTCCTCACAAAGAAGGATGTTCTTCTAATTCTCAATTTTTATAAAATAAAAGTTACCATCAAAGTGACAATTGTAAACGCACATACACATCATCTACAGAAATGTGCTCCAGAATGCTTCTTGTAACAAAGTTCCAATATTTTCTGTGTACTATATAACAGTTCTACATCATATGAATGGCTTTTTCATCTCCGTATTGTTTTTAAAGAAAAGAAAAAAAAGGGAGAGAAAGAAGTGATTAATTGAGGGATGTCTTTTTTGATGCAAGTTAAGCCTTATGGCTGTATACATGGAGACTTAACCTTTACTTGGTAATTCCCAAATCGGCAGGTGTTTGGTCATCTTTCCCCAGTGCTAATATTCAGTGTCCCCAGCTTGATCATGATCTTTAAATAACATCTCAACTTTCTGAAAATGAAGCTTAATATTTTTGAAAGAAAAAACTAAAGCAAATTTTTAATAATATTTTTAAAGGTGCTTGCAACCTTTAGTGAAAGTATCAGTCCTACTCCATATGGTCCTCCACCTTGCAACTTTTTCTTAACATTGTATAGTCAGAAAACAACCTTTTAAAAATACAGCTGTGAGAAAAAGACATATTGCCATGAGTTTGTATATTCTTGAAGTATTTTTAACCAATCAGAAAATAAAGGTTTTTTTCTTTTCTTTTGGATCGTTGCTGTTGATTTGCCTTGTAGCAAGACTTTTAGTGCTTTCTTAAATATGTGCAGATTAGACATAATGTAATCCAGATCTAAGAAGTCTAAACAGGTTTTTAATTAGGAAGGGTGGCCTGGGGGTTGGAGCAGAACTGGGACAGCAAGCTGGAAGCATGGATTCTTTCCCCTGCTTAGCCCATGTGCTGCTGAGAGATCCTGGCAAGTCATTTGTTCTTCCAGCCTCAATTTCCTCATCCAAAAAATGATAGGGTGACACTTGTCATCTTCGAGTCCTACACATAAAAATACTTTGCAAGATGAGCTACTGCCGTTATTGTTTACCTGAATATTGAGGGAAAAGAGGGAGTAAAGTCAAACAAATATATCTGCATCCTCTGCTGGTGAGAAATCCGGAGAGCTCTTGGTCAAAATGAAACTGAGTATTTCCACATGACAGGCAGCTTGAATCAAATAGTTGAAAGCCAGTGCTATGGGCAAAACTAGGTCAATACAACTGGGTATCTACTGAATAGTAAGCTGTGCAGCTCAACAAAAAGTTGGCCTAGTTATTAATCCCTGTCTCTGATCAAGTCAGCAGATTTATGCCTAAAACGCTGTCAGTGCTGTTTTGTAATTTTGGCCTTTTGACAGCAAAATTCACATTCTGCTCTTGGATGATTGTGTTCCGAGGAAGCTCAAACAATAACGGGGAAATGTCAGCAGCCGTGATTAGAACACAGTGGGGTTCGGCTCCTGCTCTTTAGCCTGATCAGGTCATTTTGGTCATGACTCAAATGTGACTAAACAGAGACTGACCAACCATAACATGTCTTCATATTTCTTTCATATCTAAGTATCCTGCAGAATCCGAAAAGTGGATTCAAGAATACACAAGTAGTGTTGTCATCATCACTGAAATAACCTTTAGCCATGATTGTACTGCAAAACCTACAGGAAGTAGGAGGTATATGCCAATTTACCATAATACGACAAGTAAGTTTTTTGAAGTATATCATTGTTCACACTTGCATAGTGTACTTAGTATGAAAAAGAAAAAAACCCACAAACTTACGGTGATAATAAAGCTTTGTAGCATGTTATGAAATGAAAGTAGGAAAAAAGTTTCTTAAGCAAACAAACTACAGTACCAGCCACTGACCAGGTAATCTCTTGAGAGCAATGCAGAAATGAGTTCTCTGTCAATGCATTAGCCACACTCAAAGAAAAGGCTGAGGATGTTACATATTTATTCACCTGGTATAAAAGTTTATAGTCAACTCTTTAAATATGATAGTTAAGGAGATCTAAGAACAGGTCTTCCAATTTTTCTTGAATATCTGGGAAGCAACTTTAGGAAAAACTCTTTTGCCTCTATTAAAATTCTTTAATGAATGTAATTCTAATATACATGAAAGAACTCCAGCAAGAATGCAGATAAATGCTGTAAAGCAGGTAAAGGAATCAAAGACTTAAAGATAACATGGTGATGGGAGAGTAGGAACTGAAGGAAAAGTAACTCGAATGTGAATGATGTTTTCTTGCAGTAAATGCACTCAGTAAAAATGTGTAGTTCTCTGCAGAAAACAGTAACTCAGGCAAAGGTAATTTCAGAGTAACTTATTTTAAAAGCTCACTGTTTTATTCGGAGACAATAGGTGGCACTCTGTAGCTACCTAGTAAAAACGACGAGTCTAACATCCAGTGTTTCTGAAATGCATGTTTCTGCCTCCAGCTTAAACTACTTATCACATTTACAATTTCTTCTGTGATAAACACGGCTGAAGGTAAGTTTCTAGGTGCTAACAAAGCGTACTAGCACTTTAATTCTGTGTGTGCATCTTTTATGCCCTCCTGCAGCTTTGTACCAAATACAAACAGAGAAAAGCAGCAGGGGAAATCAAGCAGAAATTAGAAAGGAGTATGAGATGAAAACATTCCTGGACTGGCAGAAGGCAGCGGGGGGGGGGGGGGGGGGCGGGGAAAAAGAAAGAGCAAAGAAACAAAGAAAAGAGAGAACAGGATAAAGGGAGACAGTGCATCTGTAGAGAACAGGGAAGGAATTAAAAAGGTAGAGAAAGAAGAAAGGAAGATTCACTACAATAGAGCCAGAAGCAAAGGAGCAAATAAAGTGCTGCAATCCACACAAATTTACAAGCTCAGAAATCAATGGGAGAATCAATTTGGATGGACTTGGTTACTTGCTTCAGGGAATGCATCAGATCAGATTCTGTGAAGCACATCATAAATTGCAGGCCTGATATAAAAGCAAAGTATTATTAAATTAATATTTGAAACCAATAAGTAGTAACAAATCAGAGTGGGTAAAACTTGGACACTTAAGAAAATTGTCCTGACATAAAAATGTGATTAACAAAAATAAATAAAAAAAGTGAGGCATTTTTTCTCCTTAACACTTTTTTTGTTCGTGTTTATTTGTTCATTATCTTGAAAATAGCTAAGTGTTTTGTATCTGCTACATTTGTACCAAATATTTGTTTTCATCAGTTTACTCTTTTACAATAAGAAAATGACAAGACTAAAACATGAGTATCCCCATCATTCTTCGATAGATTGTGAACCCATCGTAATTATAGATTTAATTTAAGAGATTAAAAACTATACTGATAAATGTAGGGAAGAGCTTTCTGAAAACAAGTAATTCTTATAATAACTAACTCAAAGAAAAACAATTTTTAATTTTCTTATTTTGTGCTCCTGGCTATATTAAAGAATACAGTCAGTTTTATTATTCATCTCACACTGACACAGCTCTGTCTTTCTGTTTCTTTTGCACCATCTATAAAATTGGGGTGTTGACATGATTTTAAGCTTTCTGGAACATCTACAGAAATACTAAGCACACCGGGTGCTTTCAAATGTCAGACCCTAGAGTCTTCTTCAGTTATATGCAATCAAAGAGGTATCCCAAATCAGCAGGGACTTAGAAGTATGGCTTTGATCTTGCTTTGGCTGCAGCTTTTCTGTTCTTTTGGTGGGGTTTTTTGGTTGGTAGGGTTTGGGGTTTTTTTCAAAAATGCTGTTTGCTTCACAAAGGATATTGAAATCGTACATGCATTCATGCACAGGCTGATTTGGTGTTACAGTAACACAAAACATCGAAAGCCCAGAAGAATATTTATTTATATTATTGTGTGGATTAAGGTAGCACCCAGGATCCAACTAAGGCCCCACACCCTCTGTGCAAAGCGCTACACACATATAATGCAAAAACTCCCATTCAAGCTACTTAAAGTAGTAAATAGCAGGAAGGAAAATGGAAGTAGAGAGAAATTGCATTAGTTGGTTAAAGTCACATCAGTAAGTACATCAGGGGGAAAAAAACCCTAAATCTAAGGGATCAAAGCACCCTTCTCTTGAGCAGCATGGTGTTCGGCTTCCGACAATTCCCTGTGGGAGCACCGAGCTGTGCCTGCTTAGAGTCAGTTGGCTAATCAAGCTGTTTCTTTTTCGGTACAATACTTCTAGTTTTCCTCTCATGCTTCAAACAATTCTGATAAATAATTGCATGTTTATTTCAGACAGCCAAAGGGCATTCATACTGGAAGGACCTAAAAAAGGTAATCCAAATAGATTGAGCATTCTTCACAGCATTTAGCACAGAAAGCTCGGATGGACAGAGAATGTGCCAGCGTGTATGATGTTTTAAAACTGATTAATCACACAAGAAAGAATTCGAAAGCTTAAGCGGCTGAAGGCCTGGAATATGCACACACACCTTTTTAAAAGATTTTGAAGTTCAGGCAAAACCAAACTTACTCGGCTTTTTTAAATTTTTCTTTATACCTCCTGCAACTCTGCTTCACAACAATTTACAGAAAAATCTATCTGTACTGCTCCCACCTCTTTTACTGCAGTATCACTTCTGTGGCACCTTGGTTTTTCCTTTTCCCCTTGTTATTCCCCTCTTAGGCTTGGCAAAATCTTCCCAGCACGATGTGAAACAGCACTACCCCTTGCCTTCCTCCCCAGCCCTCCCTCCGATCTACCTTCACTGGGATGTTTCCAGACCACCAGGACCTGGCAGTGGTGGGGAGCTGGCAGACTTTCCCGTCTCCAGTCCCCAGTCCTTTACCATCTCAGAGCCTAGGAGAGGCTAAACGCATCAGTGTTACCCATCAGTGTTGCATCTGACCCCTGATTTGTGACTTTAATTATTATTATCAAGATTTCAGTTATGATTGACAATAACAAAAATAAGGAAATCTGCCTCTTATCTGCTGCTGTCACATTGAGCACCCCAGTCCAGAGGGGTAACTTTGCCTTCTTGAACTGAAACAGCATTTTGGTCATGGGCAGAGCGTTCCTTTTCATCACCTGTATTGAATCGTGACTTATTATTTCATTTTACTAAATGCCGATAAACTAACAACTAAGCATTCAGCCTTTAATGAGACGTTCCTTTATCATATCTCATAGCAAAATATTATTTTGCTTACTACACTTAGCCATAAAGTATTTTATCTGCTCATTTGACTATGGTTTCCTTGGCATTTCTTGTTGACTGAATGTTGGCATTAACTGTAGAAGCAATACTTTATCCTAACTTTAATGCTGACTACATTTTTAATGCATTTATTCTGCAAACATCATGTCTAACTCATCACAAACTTTGAAGTATATTTAATATGCATGGGAGCCAGGCTTCAACCTGACCGATGCATGCATGAGTGCACTGGCTTATACAAGTGCAACCTTGTTTGTTTTGTGGGAACCCCTCTGGATTTTAACAGGCTTCCATTTTGTCTTTTATAGAGAAATTAAAGCCTGTGCACCAGGCAATGTTTTCTGCTTACAGATAGCAACATGGAATTGGCATATAAGAATAATCTCTTATTTGAAAATCTGGTCTATATTTTTACCACAACACCTGGTATTTACTTTAAACGTGCAGGAGTATGTCTCCTAGATTTGAGAAAGCTCATTGATTTCTAGAGCGACAATGTAGGACAGATAATATGCTCTTTATCTTTGAAAGGGAGATGATTATTCCAGTTTGCTTATTCATTTATACTTTGTCTCACATAAGCACCTGTCTCTCTTTCCTGATCCGGGAGGTGCATTATTTACATGCTAATACTCAAAATAAATCCTGAAAACTGCATCTCTCTTCCACCTGCTATATCCAGCACAGACAACTCCATACTAGAAAGGTTGCTTTGTATCCTGCTTTTAAAAACTATCGGTTCCATATTGAAAGCACTTCTCTATAAACTATTACTTACAGCATTCGATGGCTCTATTTACCATGAATGCTTCAGCTTTAGGCGACCTCAGTGCACTGTCAGGAGGCAGGAAGTATTCAAAGGCTAAGAGAATACCTAAAAATAGCAGTGCCTCTAAGCCATGTTTCAAAATATCAATACACACTGCCCGTTAGTAGCAAGCATCCAAAATTGCTTTATATAAGACACTTTTGAAACACAAAGCGGTCTGTAATATCTGTCCTGTTCAGAATAAAAATTCTTACCCTTAGTCATGGTTCAAATGCTGTTTATTTACATATAAATATTTATATATATATGAGATACTCAATCACGTTGATAAATTGGTTTAAAATTTCCATCAAAACACTCTTGATCAAGTAAGTTGAACAGTTTCTAAGCAGCTCAGCAGAAGAGATGACTGGTAGCATATAAAATACAATTTAGTCTGAATGTCAGCTGCAGAGGGAATAGCTATCACACACCACTGACTTTATAGCTTCATGCAATAGTACAGCAGGATTTCCAAATAACAGAGTTTAGTTTTCATCCGATATTTTTCCTATTTTGAATACTCACAATTAAAATTGTTCATTAAAACTGTTTCAAAAAAGTCAAACCAACAATATTTTCAAATTCAAATGTTGTAGTTTTCTTGTTTTTAAACCATGCAAATAAACCATTAGGGAAGTTACTAATTAGATTGCACTAACAATGACACCAAACACCTGTGAAGTTCATGCTTTTATACACATAATAAATCTGTTCACTTCATGTACAGTTATAACTCTGAAGAATATATGGCTTGAATATACAGAAAATTTAATCTTTAAAGACACCTTTATTTTTTCACTTTGCTACTCATATTTCTGCTGTACATGAAGTCCACAAAAGCCATCCCTGGGAAAAAAAAAATGTTTTTATGTATGAATCCATTACCCAGATGAAAAAACTACTGAAGTTTTTTAAAAATCTATTCCAGCCAGCTCAATTATCACATATTCAACAGGGTGGAAGAGAATAAATGCCAGCGAATGCAATTCCCCCTGTATTTCTTTAACTCTCCCATATTTCATTTCTCCTTTACAGGACCAAACAATTCTATGACTTCAGTGACAACACAGTCAGTCACACAGAGTGGGTATGCAGGTCACAAATCTAAGTGTGTGCTAGGGATGCCTTGCAGGTAAAGCAGCTATTTACAAAGTGCATCTCAAAGGCAATATAATGAGTCATCTAAATACAGGACTCTACTATGGCAACCCAGTTCCTAAAAGAGAAAAGTAACTTTGTTTTGACCACAAATTGTATTAGCTATAAACATACTTAGCAGCATGGACTTCACGAAAACATTAGAATAAATCGAGCTTTAACATAATGAAATAC
>JAVJGG010000027.1:19540580-19551036 GCA_035590195.1 Aviceda cuculoides
GAAATACTTAGGGCTGAGCTGATTACTTAGTTTTGCTCAGCGGTGTAATAGGCTAACATTCCCACTTTCCTATGTGAAATGAAATATGACTCAGTGTAAGTTGATTAGTAATAATTACAAGCCAGATATTCTTCTACCTCCTGAACGGCAGGAAATCTCTAACATCAATTGCAGATTTCCTGCGCTGTAATGATTCATACACAATACATGCAAGCTGTCTGCGTGGCCAGTACAGATTCTGCAATTTATCAAAAAATTCACATAGACAGATTGATTTCCAAATTTCAGTAGGATTTTAAACCTACGGGATACCTCCTGAATTATGGAGTCCAGTAGACCAAGTCAGAGACAGCATAATAGAATTTCTTTCCTTAAATCTCAATTTAGCAAATCCTTTTTTTCTTTTTCCCTTTTTTTTTAATCCAATCACCATTTTAACTGATAAACTTGTTCTTGAAGCTCAGTTTCACTTCAAACATCAATTTATTCATGAGTTCATGATTTGAGGAAAAGACAGTGGAATTTATTATGACTCTCTGTTCACTGAAGAGAGAGATAAAGAAATCCAAAATGAGGGTGTTTAAGCACTGAGCCAGGTCGCCCAGAACTTGTACAATCTCCACATTTGGTGATAGTCACAGCTCCACTGGACGAGACCCTGAGCAACCTCATTTAATTTGAAATTAGCCCTGTTTTGAGCAAGAAGGTTGGATGACGAGGGCTTCTTTTACAAAATTACCTTCCAGGTAACAGCCCTTAAGCCACATGCACTTTTCCTGTAGCAATTTCATTATTCAGTCTTGTTTTTGATGAATAATTACCATTGCTGTCCTACACATTTTAAATAAAAACTTAAAATCTTAGATCTAGATACGAAAGAAAAAATTGAGACTTGTGAGGAAAACATTTCAGGCTTCACTTAGGAGTGGATCATTTCACGTATCTACCGTTTTATTTTCTGACTGCACCACAGTAAGGTTGTAACATAAAATAAAATACAAGAAGATGACATCTTTCCTCTGTGGAAACTTTGGATTCTCACTTTTATCACAAGAAAGAAAAGATTTGAAATAGAACCTGAGAGAAGCCAATGACAAGTTATTACCCATGCCTACAAAATATTTCAACAGTTCCACATTTCTATGGGAGGGGAGAAAGAAATCTAACATTTTTTGTAAACTACACCAGTCAGTGCAACCCAAATCTGTGTTTCAGTGTTAAATATCAGCTTTCCTAATATTGTAAAATGCAAGAATATTAACTGCGGTTTTGAATTATTCATATTTTACCCAATTGTTTTTGTTAAAATGGAGTCAGCTAAGTACTCAGAGCTATGCTTCTACAATTAACACATTAATATACACAGATACACACCATCACAGGATTATTATTCTCTATCAGTATTTCTTCACCCTTAGCTCGGGACACCGCTTTGTCAAAAAGAACTCATGCATACATTAAGGAAATAGAGTAAGCCTTCACTGGGTATTTCCATGATTAGGGGGAACCATTTTACAGTTAACACATGTAAATATTAAGACTAGTCAAGCGAGATGAATTGAAGAAATTGTAGTTAATGTATCTCCATGACAGTTACTCTCATCTCCATGAAAACCAAACCTCCCAGTGTAAGTACCTAGAAAGGATCAGCACTACTTTGAAAGTATTTATTTCTCCATCTCACAGACTTAAACACTGTGGGATGCAAAACCACATTTAGTTAGCAGCTATGTGTATGTGGGTAGTTCAGTGTCTGGCTTAGTGGTATCTGAGAGCTCTACAGGCAGCTTCAACAGAGGAGAATCATCTTACCCTTCCACAGAAATGGTCCGCTGCAAGCTCACTGTGGGTGGACGCGTTGCAGTGCTGTGCTGGGAATGACTGTACGGCCAAGGAAGAATAAAGAAAAGCATTTGTTAAAGACATAGAAGTTTCTCTTGTTCTTATTGTCTCTAGCAGCTTAGCTAATGCCAAAATGGGAATAACAATCAGATTGGTTTACACTTGTCTAAAGCGTTTTGACTTCAGTGATGCTCACCTATTCAAAAAAGGGCTCAAGCCTACAATCTTGTTTAAAATCAGGTTTCATTCCTCATTAAGAGCAGATAGTGAAGAGAATAACTCCCCCTTATCTTATTCTTTTTAAAAAATACATGTATACACACACAGTTCAGTGACTTATAAAATAGCTTAGATGCTTACTGTTCTGCTAAATATACTAACCATAAAACACAAAGTTAATTTCAGAGCAGAAGGTAAAACGGGAAATGATAATATCAATCTAATTCTCAGCGTTTCTCAGGCAGAATGCTCAGTAGAAGAGGACATGCACTGTTTATAATTGCGCCATAATGTAACTTCGAATTTTACATGTTTCAACCAACACTCAGTATTTCTAGCAGATTTTAAATAGCTTTGAGTTTTTCCACATGAAATTTTATCAAAGACACAACATTTAGAAAAAAACCATGGCATTTTCTAAGCAAAACACAGACTGTCTGAAAGAAAAATCTTTTTGATTGAAAATCCAGAGGTCTGATGGCTTCTCATACGTTACGTTATCATTACTAAGGAACCTCAAAAATAGTTACTATGTTACAGAAACCAAATAAATTACACAGTATACATTAACATCAGTATTGTACTATTGCATAATAGTATTGTACCACTACTATTCATGTAAAAATAAATGGATAACAACACAGCATCAAAGGAAGTTCTGTGATAGTAAATTGCATTCCTTATCCAAGACAATGTGTTTTTTAAAAAAAAAAAAAAGCAGAAGCATTTGAGTGTTATCTTCTTATTACTTTAAACGGCTACATCACACAGTGAGGCCCAGTATTAATAATGCAAAGTACACATTAAAAATAAATGTTTAAGTTAGTTTTATATCACTGATTCTACTAACTGCAGATTTTGTCTTGCTTTCAAGCTTCATATACAACTCGAGCTGTTTGTTCAAAAGAAGCACACCTTATTTTCATTAAAAGCTAAGACATTCGACATTAGTGAGCAACACATCTATTTTATATGCATTTTATCCAGTAGCATAGCCAATACTGTCTGTCTGAGAAGAGATGTGATTTTTTGTATAGCACATAGAGCTGCGACACACAATATCATGCCACAGGACAAACAAAAGACCTGCTACCTGCTGGTAGTTCCTGCTGCGACCATTGTTAGCAAAACTGCTGAATCCTTACTCTGAGTATTTCAGAAGGTTTGCGGGAAAGTATATTCCCCTTATCGGAAGAACTGCAGAGTTTTTTATCTGTTTTATAGCAAAACATCGGATGTACAGGAGTATCATGAGTCTCTGGCATCATAGCGTGAATAGAATAGTTGAGTTGGACAAACACTGCAGAATAATATTTTATGAATATTGGTTAAAATTTCACATTAAGTTTGCATCTCACAAATTACTTAGGATGCGTATTTTTAAACTAACCTTTTTTAGTGTTTATGTATTTTTTTAAAATTTAAAGTTTAGGTTGTGGCTTGTCTTCTGTCCCTCTCCCTCTACAGAGCTGAAAGGGAACACACATCCTTACATTCCTGTACTGGTTTTCCACACAAAATTAATAAGGAAGAGAACAGCCTCTCCCCTGAATTTCCCCCCTGTGTACATAAGACAGAAGTGGCGCAGCAGAGCCATAACTCCTCCATCTTTTCCCTGTGCCGCTTGACTATCAAAAACTTCATTCCCTGAAGCTGCATCACAAGATGCAAAAATACGGCAGGTACAAGGAAGGAGAATCCAGCAGAGAGGAGGGAGGGTGATGGACGTCACGGCCCTCTAGGACACGCTGTGTGTCAGGGTCTGTGTCTGAGCTATCCTGCCCACGCCAAACCCACAACGGAGACTTTTCACATACAGCTCATATTCTCGCAACAGATGCTACATTATTTTGTGGGGAAAAAAGATCTATTAACAAGGCATGGCAAGTTTGCAACTGAAGGTTTCATGCAGGAGTTGGGTTTATTTCACAAATGTTGTGTAGCGTTCTGTTTTTCAAAGCAGTGTTGTCATAGGAAAGGGAAGCTGAGGAATGACAGCTGATATGGCACTTTGCCTTAAAACATTTAAGCCATCTCTCCCTGTTTCAAGATCTCCGCCTTGCTAGAGCCACGGCATACTGTTACGACACCATACCTACATCCAACCACAACTAGCCAAATGGGCTTGAATTCCGAGAGCTTTGTTTCTTTTCCCCCAAAAGATTTCAGCATTGTCCTATTTTCACTACAGCAAACTTATATAACTCTGACCAGCTTCAAAATGAGCAAAATTACAAGAGCATAAAAGGTAGGACTTTCAGCTGCTAAGTACTAAACCCAAATAATTTCCCATTTATCTACAGAATTAGTAACTGAAGGTCACAAAACCAAACTGAAACAGTCACAAAAATATATTTAATAGTACTTGGGGATGTGACTATGTTTGGATGTTGCAAATAAAAAAAAGGGCTACAATCACCAAAGTAATTTACAGAACAGTGAATTATTGCTCCTGCACTGGACGATTCAAAATGAGGCAAGGGACCAGTCTGATCACTGGGAGTCCCCACAGCGATGCTGCATTTTACTGATGAATTCAACTACCTTTGAGGATTGATTCTTAACGCAGGCTACTTTGTGCAAAACCTGAAAGTTATGATCTCTCTGTTTCCAAATATTTTATATAATGGATGAATAAACACTAAGAATTTTGTCATTATACTATTATTAATGGCCTTTACAGAATTAACAAAAACTCTTAGTTTTTATATAAGATCTCTCTTTGACATCACACATTTTCTTTAACATGGAACGAATTACCTTTCTGAACATCAACCTACCTAGATCTAAAGCTGGTATTGGCTGCACTTTCATAAATTTATTACTGGATTTCACTATTCATGTATGTTAAAAAAATCAGACATCTTTTTATAAATGCAAATTGTTATTGTTTAAAACATATGATTCCTATTCAGAAAGGTTGGTGAAAATGCTATTTATGAACTTTCTAAGGAACATCATTGTTGAAATACAAAACTGAAATGAAAGAAAACGACATTTCCAGAAGTGACTATGAGCACGACGTTCCTTGATTTTGGGTGTCCAGTCTAAAATACTTCCAAACCCCTGCTTTGCCAGAAGAGGATATTCATCCCTTTCAGAAAATCAGATGTGTAACATCCCAGCAGAAGAGACCCAGAACTCACTAATCCCTCTCCTCAGCCACCTGAGAAATTGTGCCATGCCACCACATGTGCTTGGTAGTTACCCCCCACAGTGTTGTTATGGCTGGGGCAAGAAACAGCAAATCAATCAAACGATTATCTAGACAGGCTGGGAAATGAATATTCAGGGGGAAGAGCAAATTCTTGGGAAAACAAAATACATTTCAATGATGGAGTGAAAAAAAAAGACTAGGATGGCAATATTTTCTATTATATGAGATGCTCTATTAAGTATTGTAATCCTGTAAGAAGTATGAATTAAAGCAGTGATTTCAACTCAGCATTCTCCTGAAATTACCAAACCACTCAAGCACTAGATGTCATCAGCATGCCTCACTGGAATGACTACCTTGTTATGCAAAGCTGTGCAAGGAACCTTATACCTCACTCCTTCTAAGCAAGGGGCTCAATTATTGGCAATATTCCACTCATTAGAAAACCCTTTCCAAATGTAGGTATTTGGGACATAGAGATTAAATAAGTCCTCAGCTTTTTTCATGAAAATAATTCATAACTGGTGGCATGAAAACTCATTTTTTTTTTACATAATTACAAAAATCAAGTTTGATGCTCAGTACAAGCTTATGCCTTCTAAAGTATCACGATGAATACAATGACAGCTGAAAATCAAAAATTCACTTTAATCACTGCTTGACACAAGTGGTTATACAGTTGGAGACAGAAATAACAGTCTGGTATCATTCCTAACTGACTTATTTAAAAGTTAAAGCTCCTGCTGGCTTCTGTCAAAGTGGTGGAACCAGCAGAAAGAAGCCGTTTCCATCACATGCTTAATACACTCATGCATGTGTCATGTCTTTTGTAACACAAAAGAAAATAAAACTTCTGTGTTGCTGCCACCAACATTTTCTATAACGAATGCCTAAACATAGACATTTACATCCCTATTGAGATAAGCAGGTAAGTAGCGTATTTTTACACACACAGATCTAAGTATTCGAAGTTCAACATTAGGCTTATAAAAATGCTACCCTTTCTCTGAAATGATACAGAATGAACATGTCGATAGTTTTAATAATATAAAGTAATAATATTTCAATATACTACTCAGTACAACAACCACAAGATGGGTTTTCCCTGAAGAAATGAATCTCAAACCCTGCAAAATACCAGTTTCAACTTAATTCTATTTAATTTTAGTGCACTGAAGACAAGGTGGATATATTATTCTTGTAAGACAATTCATATCAGTGAAGGAACAAGGAATGAGATTCTAAACAAATAATAAGGGGCAAAACAGAAAGCAAAGAATCCAACCTCTCTTCTTTAATAGGTTTAAGTTGTTTTTTTGTTTTAAAGCTATTTCTTATGCAAGGCATGCCATTTCATGACTTTGTTAAATACTAAAAAAAGAGCAACTTGCTGTCAAAATATTTTTTAAATGCTTATTATGAAAATAATGATATCAATAAGCATTATAGTAACAAGAAAGTGAGCAGCCAGTCTCCTTAGTTTTAATTCTGTTCTAGCCTAAGGATGCTCTGGAGGCACTTCTGCTGTGTGGGTGATGCTGAAACTGGAGGCAGCATCATAAACCCTTCTTCCCCTGAAGGGACCACATGAAATACCGCCTTCCCTTCTCAAATGGCACTTTCACCAATACACGATTCCCAGTGAAACCCCTACCTGGGACGAAACAATCACGTTAGGGAAACATTTATTGTGTTTTAAACCTCTACCATGCAATTTGGCAACTAAAAATAAGGGCAAACCAGCACTAAAGGATCAGACTGCATGACACTCAAATCAGCATTCATCCCGAAGCCTGCCAATTGCATTGAGGATGGAAGAAAGAAGGTTGTCGCAATCTAAATTTTTTCCTGGTCTCTTGCTCATATAAAAAAAATCCACATTGTCTTTACGCACAGAGCACTAGAAAAGTCATCAGCTTTCCTCTCCCAATCCACCTCCTACCAACAAAGAACAGTTTCTTCTATTTGCTATAGCCCTCATTTAGGAAACCTTTTGTTTTCATATGTCTTTGTTTTGACAAGTGAAAACTGAGAGCATAAAAGTAATTTGCTTCCTAAATCAATTGACCTGCATCTTCTCATAAAGCTAGTGGCACAGGCTGGATAGAGACCTCCCTCAACACTGGCTTCGGAGCAGCATTCTTGAGGTTCCAATTCTGAAACTGCCACACAGAAGAAAAGTATACAGAACGCCATTTGCCTATCAACACATTCTGTGCAGAACCTCCCCCCCCCAAAAAAAACCAAACCCAAAGCCCCCAAAACTAGAGCTCCTAGTTATTCTTTGTTATTCACAACACTAAAAGAAAAAAAGATTGATAAATACAATATTGAAAAAGTTCCACTGGAGAATAGTGAAGGGAACGCTAACACTGTTTGGTTTTATGATGTATTCTCAGCATGTTGTTTCTTATGTCAAGGACTGGAGGTAGCAGTGCAGTTGTTTATAAAACTTCTAAGCCTTTGCTTTGATGGATGTAAGAGTTTAACAAGGCAACAAGCTTTAATTCCATTAATGTGGAGTTTTAATTCAGCTCAGTGAAGTGAAACCAGCTTTTCCTGATGCTGCCGACAGCTAAACTTCTAACTTAAATGAGTTTTTGCTCTCCTGTGGGATTAATTAGAAGACCAGGGAGTGCTTTTTTGGTATTAATTTTATCTCAGCTACAAACAGCTTGATAATATCCAGTACTGACAGTTACTGACCTGTCTTAGAAGTGTCAAACTAACCAGACAGTCTCCCATCAGAGGTAAATAGGAAGCTTCAGAGAACAAGACATCCAACCCTGCTACTCTCAGATCACCCTTAGGCAACAAAACCACACATGAGATGTAACCCTGTTTTCATGCATGGGCACATGCAGTGAGGATTTTTGGAGTGACTTAGCAACCATAACTCTTTTTTTTTAAAGTAGCATCTGTACATACTCTATGAATAGGATTGCTAGGCTAAATACCTACCTAGTGGAAAACAGAAAAAGAAACAAAACTAAGGATTAGGCTGTCACTCCGCCTACAAATATGTAGAATAAGGACCACACTACATCTCTGTTCAGGTTCTCTGGAGTAATTTTACTTGCACGAGTAAAGTCAACAGGGTTGCTGCCCTCTTCCTTCCCTTCTCCCTTCCTTCCCTAAACAGCAGCCAAAGAATAGTGGTTAGCCACATTCCAGAACTTAAGGTATTTGAGTTATTACAGCCCTAAATTAGCAGTAAGGAAGAATGCAAGGTGAAACTGTGACTCAGAGGAATACTTCAGCTCCTGGAATAAAGCTAATTATCCACCTTTGTTAGCAGTGCACCTAAGTCAGCACCTATCTTCAAAGTGGTAAAACATCCACTGACTTCAAATCTGCTTCCTTACAGCTGAGGTAATTGCAGAAGAATAATGATAAGCTTTAAAATATAAAAAGTATGCTTATCTGAGAAGAAATTGTTATTTTAGTTTGACATATAATATTTAAAACAGCTGAAGAAGTTTGGAATCATGTGAGGGGAACTGAAAATAATTAGGAATGCTGTTTAAAGGAGTAGAGTGGAGAGGATATACTCGAAGAAGTTTCACATGGAGTCTAATGTTCCCATGTAGAGTAAATATGGACTTACACAGTACTGTGAAGAACACAGCATTGTGCAAACCAGGCATACTAAGTGCAAACTGTAAGAAAAAAATACTGTGACAAATCCATACAAAATTAAGTGGAACACATTTTAGGAAACATGAGACCTGTTGTAATGACTCAGACATAGTACCTTGCTCATTTGGGAGGTTATTCCGTTCTAGATGTCACTGATACGTACTGATTTCTGTGACAACATAGATTTTTTAATTTTGATTAAATTCTTCCCTTTCATTCCATCCTTCTAATTCATTACATTCCTTGTGCTTATCTTCTCAAACTTTGGACAGACTTGGGTTTTTTGAAGTAAGATGCCTAAATCTCCACGGCATCCAAGACATTCTATTACTGTTAAAAAAATGTAAATCTCAAGTCTTCCTACTAGCCTCTCAGTTGCATTATTATTACTTATATTACGGTAATGAATATGAGGAATGATAAAGCCCTACCTGAGAGTTGAAATACTCCCTGATTAAGTTAGTTTGACAATTATACCAGCTGAGGACTGAGATTTACATGCCAAAATATTTGCAACAACTGAAAAAAGTATGTAGGTATGTCAAAAAAAAAAAAAGGAGAATGGTAGAAAAAAGAAAATCTCACCTTCTCAGTTGCTTAAGCAATATCAGATGGAAATGGTCCAAGAACATAACAACTCTAATTATAGTTGTGGGAGAGGATGTAGTGCTACTTTCATGAATTTAAATGAGGAGCATTTGTTTAGGAATGACAGAAAACTTCCTGACGCACTTTGCATGGCCTCCTAATTACCTACATCTCCTGGTACCCTGGTACCAGTGCCTAATACAACACTGAGTTTTCAATTCCTTGTGGAGGAAGCAGCTGTTACCCTCCTCCCTACTCTTTGACATGATGCTTCTGTATTTCAACATTGCTAAGGTTTTCTTGCCATGCTGCTACATTTGAATGCCATACCTCATTTACTGTTTGCTATCACTCCTAATTCTCCTCTGGCACTAGCGCTTTCCAAGCATTACCATTCCAATGAATCGCACAGGGTGTTAGAGAATTGGAGACAGTTTGATTTCTATGTGACAGAACAAAAAGCATTCTTGCTGGGTAAAAAGAAATCAGCTTCACCAAAGGAAAACACATGCTATAGTACAGAAAAATGTCTTAATCAGTTAGGTCTTTTGAAATGTAATTGAAAGAAAGACATACTTTACAAAAAAGCTTCTATTAAGGATGTCTGGAGACACTAAATAATCAGAACATGTTGAAACAATTCAAAAGCAGAGTGCCAAAGCTTGTGGCTTTATATGTCTGGAAGCAGCCATTCAGCTTCTCACTCATTTTATGTGTATGTGTTGGGTTTGCGTGGCAAGGTTTTCGTAGCGGGGAAGGAGGGGTCTACGGGGGGGGCTTCTGTGAGAAGCTGCTAGAAGCTTCCCCTGTGTCTGACAGAGCCAATGCCAGCCGGCTCCAAGATGGACCCATGGATGGCCAAGGCCGAGTCCATCAGCGATGGTGGTCATCCAGCAATTGCAGCTGGAGAGAAGAGTAAGGATACGTGAGAGCCCCAGCCCCGCAGCCCCCCAGGTGAGTGCAGAAGGAGGAGGAGATGCTCCAGGCGCCGGAGCAGAGATTCCCCTGCAG
>JAVJGG010000027.1:19551297-19603080 GCA_035590195.1 Aviceda cuculoides
CGTGGAGAGAGGAGCCCAGGCTGGAGCAGGTTTTCTGGCAGGACTGGTGACCCCGTGGGGGACCCACGCTGGAGCAGGCTGTGCCTGAAGGACTGCAGCCCGGGGAAGGGACCCACGCTGGAACAGTTCATGAAGACCCTCCCAACGCTGGAGCAGGGGAGGAGTGAGGAGTCCTCCTCCTGAGGAGGAAGGAGCGGCAGAGACAGCGTGTAATGAACTGACCCCAACCCCCATTCCCTGTCCCCCTGCGCTGCTGGGCGGGAGGAGGGAGAGAAAACTGGGAGTGGAGTTGAGCCCAGGAAGAATGGAGGGGTGGGGGTTGTTTTAAGATTTGGGTTTATTTCATATTATCCTTCTCTTATTTGATTGGCAATAAATTAAACTAACTTCCCCAAGTCGAGTCTGTTTTGCCCGTGATGGTAATTGGTGAGTCCTTATCTTGACCCATGAACATTTCATTGTATTTTCTCTCCCCTGTCCAGCTGAGGAGGGCAGTGATAGAGTGGTTTTGGTGGGCACCATGCATCCAGCCAAGATCAACCCACCAGTCCTTATTTGCCATCCTTGATTTCAAATGTCAGTATTTTTCCTATTAAAAATGGAAAGCAATAATACATGCATCGCCTTTCTTTGTGTATTGATACAAGCGATAGGAAGCACAAATTTTCAAGTAGAAACTTAGATTCCCTGATTTTCAGCCACTCCGCTGGCCCACTGACCTTCCCATTGCACAGAGCTGGTGTAACTGCATTTATCCCCAGCACCAAGAGATGCAGACGGTGGCCCAGGGCCACCACAGCTGAGTCTCTGCTGCAGGGCACTGGTTGAGTTGGGTGCGCAAGGAGTACGTAGCTCAATTTCCATTAGTAGCTGTTCTGTGGCAACTGCAATACACAGCACTCACCATTGTCCCATAACACCACTTTTGATGTATTTCTAGAGCTGTGCATTGCTTCCATAATGAAATGTATTTGTTGCACACGAAGCTTATTAGGTTTCTGTGCAAGTAACAACACAAGTATCTGCACCAAAATCCCTTTCCAGTTTAAGCAACTGTCTAAAGACATTACCAAGGACTTGAAATGGCAAAACTTAGACAGAAATCAAGGAACATCTCAGAAGTTTTAGGATAACTCATATAGGCACAATAGGAAGAATCATGTAAGATTTGCAGTCCAAAAATACCAAATTGTACATCATACACGTATTTACCAGTTACGTAGTTGGGAGGAAAAAAGAAAAACCAGAAATGAGTAGGGAAGTTTTCTAGTAAGGAATTTGTTCCTATTGTCTAAAGAAAAAGCTCCTCTAATTTATAGTCTGTGAATACAGCACAAATTCTGAAATGCTGTAAACTAGTAAATTGTTCATAACGATGCTAACAACCAGTAAGACCTTGAATTTCAGAAAGTGTTAAGACCAGAATTTTTAGATTAACTGGTTTATTATTGTCAATAGAACAGGATGAACTGGATTATTTTTGCCAACATTCAATTTCATAGGAAATAGGTACTCAATAGGAGGATAAGAAAACAAATGGTTAAACAGATACTAGAAAAATTTGGAAGAACCTCACATTTTCATGTACTTTTCCACCACAGCCCACAGAAGTTCATTTGAAGTTATGAATACCACTTGCAAGACTGTTAAGAGTTCCATTCAGGAATCAGAGACCTAATTTCCAATTCAGGCTCCCAAAATGGAAGTATAACGTGATTTTAATACAGAACTCTGTCAGAGCAATCTTGTCATTAACAAAATGGACAGAGATTATGACTTAATGGTTACACTGATCTTGCAATACTGCGTTTAGTGCCTAGAACAGCTTAGCTTTGCTTTCTCAAGGGAGGGTTGACTTTCTTTGCACTGAAGACGACACTTGAAAAATAATTCATAGGACTTTTATACTGCATCTGCTTCTTTTTTAAAGAGTAGGGAAATCATAGATAAATAAGCCTAATGACAGAGCTCAAATAACTGCAAGCCATTAAACTAATTTGCAAAGTTTCTACCCATCTCCATCCAAAGAAAAACAAGCACATAAAATTCTTTTCATGGTAGAGTCATTGCACTGAATTTTACTCCTTCAAGATAAAGCATATGGATAATAACAATTAATTAAAGTGATTTAAAACAGCAATGAAAAACTGTCTGATGCCAAACCATACCATGCCATTAACAAACATTTCTATATCCCATGAGAGTCTGTATCATTATATTTGCACAACAAAAACATTCCTACAGAAATTTAAGTTTTAGTATTGTTTCTGCCTAAGACCAAGTTGATCTCCTCCGTACTTACTAACTCTCGTGTGCGTTGCAATGAATTACATTAATTGTCAAGGTGAAACAGCCAGAAAAGGAGTGTATTCAGCTTCCACAGAAGTGGTTCATTAAAACAAAAAGAATGATCACAACAGAAAGAACATTAATTTACGATTACAATCTGTCAGAACAGCACACTTTGTATTGCAGTTGCTCCTGATACAATGTTTACTGCACCTGTGTGATACCTTCTGATAATGTTATCCCTCCTATTTGGATATACATTATCTCTGCGCAAGCTAGGAATATGGGTTGAATAGCTGTCTTTTTCAGCAGACCAGAGGTGAGAATGTAATCCTACATAAGCTGCAGTTTAGTCTCACTTTCTCTATCATTCAAATCAGCCCAGCATGCATGTGTGCATGTGCAGCTATACCAAACACAAAAACCAATAAATCCTAGAGAAATGCACACAGAGAAAAGCAAAAGTAGAAATAACGTAATGCACAGAAACAAACAACATCCCAACAGAATACATACAAACAGCAGTGAATGGTAAGTTGAAAATGCAGAAATATAAGAATGCATTGTCAAAATGAAAGATGAATAGTGAGAAATTCAACAGCTTAAGCTCTTCTGTTTCTAATCTAATCTGTACAAACTATGATTCTTGGGTCTTTTTAATTTGATAGAAGTTGGAGTTACTCAGAATTTAGTGGGAAATATTAAGCATTTTACACTGAGGTCTAAGAATGAGGTATGCACTAGAACTAGATTTAAAAAAAATTAAAATCTATTAATTTTTCTCATTATGGGGTTACTCACAATGCAACTGTCAGCCGTAAGCCTCTCCATAGTAGATCACTTTAATATTGTCCAAGCACATTGTGCATTGGATTAGATTAATGATGGAGTAGATAGATTATTTATATGTTCCATTATGTCAATCCTCATATCCCTAAATTGACATATAAAACTCCATTTATTTAAAGTTGTTTGTTAAATTCAATCTGTGAAGAGAATTTTAGCTATTTAGGAAAGAACTGTGAAAGGAATTTATGAAGCATTTTACACTTGGAACCAGATGATCGTTAAGGTTCCTTCCAACCCAAACCATTCTATGATTCTATGATACTCTAAGCCTGTCATAGTCATTAAGGTGAATTGTTTAGTTAGAAACTTAATACATAAATAATTTGAGTAAACCACTGGAAACTGGTTTTAAAAGATTTGCAAAATTAGCAAGCATGCATACATGACTGAGCTGATAAACAGTCTATTTGTGATCCTTCTGGGAGCTTATTTAATGTCATTAAGATACTTAATAGTGTAAGTCCTGGACAACAGCCTGAGTTTCCTTCACTAAACTTTTCAAATATTTCTTGTAGTTTAGGGATCACTTCTTATAATTACGATCTTCTCATCAGTCAGCCAGCAAACCCAAGGTTCTTGGGTTATTTCAAGGTTACGTTAGTGTGAAGAGTGAAGATGCTGCCATGTTTCTTCTACTTCCGGCTTTTGTTTATTAGATAAAAAGCTTTATCTAGAACTAAATCTCTCTTTGCTGCTTCCAACTAATCATTTATCTCCGCAAGTATCTTTGTACTTTGTTTCCCAAATGTTTTGGCCAGAACCAATTGCACTGGGTATACTGAGAGAAAAAACACTGCTGTTTAAGAGAAAACATATGAATAACAGACAGATAGGGAAGCACAAGGAAGCATGAAACAATCAATAAAAATGGTTACAGTTGGATTTATACCAGCAACTCACCCAATCTCAACTAGGACTAAAACCAGAATTCCACTGTCATTTAGCACTGTAAAAAGAAATAGTCACGCAAGGAAGCTATTTTTGGAGATGGGCATCTTGTGTCCATCTTTATCCTGTGCACATGAACTGAGCTAGCATTGTGGCTTTTTGCTTCAGTTCTCCATGTGTTATTTTTGAGGACAAAGCAGTTCTTCTGAAAACCTATGAGTACCCTGCAATCAATGAAACACTTCACATACAAAATATGGATTACTCAGATGATACAAAAAAACCTGATGGAGGATAAGCCCATGCACCAGATGGTCATCCACATTTTCAAATCTTGCATTTGCAAGATTGGCAGGAAATTCCATGGCAATAGGCTCTTGTGTTTAGAATTCCTTTGATACACTATTTTATTCCAAGTTATGCCTCTCTTCCAACTTATGAGGGATGTCTACCATTATAGAAAATATCTGTTTAAATAATCGTATTCTTAACCAGTGGAATTCTCCAAAAGTTGGATAAACATACACCAAGAAACCCAGAGAAGGTTCTTTCACTCATCACTTACTTCTGGATATAAAATGCTCCTTTTGGTACCTAAGTTAAGTGGAACAGTTTGATTGCTGTTTCTTCTCCTGGCTCAAAGATAGGTCTGGAGATACTCTACACCTTTGAGGCATCTGAATTCATTTAAATTTGCATCTTATTATTAAACCTATGATAGCTACTGTAGCTGCAGAATCCTTTTATATACCAATCAGACATTGCTACACATCGGTCCCAAGCATCAACTCTCCCCTTTCAATGTGAGTGCAGACTGTATAATTTAGTGTTGGAAAAGATAAATGATTTCAGTTTATGTATTTCACAGATGGCAATCCAGACCCATTAAATATTCTTATAGTAAATGTTACATTATGCACACCTCTGATTGAGAACAGAGGTGAAAGAGCCAGCATTTTACAGAAGAAAATACAACATAATTTCCTCTCACATCACAGTTCATCTTGTTCTCTACTTACAGACTGGTTTAAGCCTAGATAGATGAAGTGCTAATACCCTTTAAAAAAATTTATTAGGACCTATTGTAATTCACTTTGTTCTCATTAGAAATATAAAGTCCCTTTACAACACTGCCAAATTCCTGCCTATCGGTTAATCAACCTGTGAATCAAAATTCCCAAATCAAGTGGTGGCTTTGACTTTTTTCCCAGCAATTTATTTTACAAGTCAATTGAAGCTATCTCAATTCTTCAAAAAGATAATTACATTGATTTAAATTCATATGTATGCTACTAGAATTTGAATTTGCATAATGTACTCTTGATTTGTGTGCTTTGTTTGTTGCTCCTTTTGGCAAGTGAGTCTGAAACTTCCCAGCCTCACTGTGGATTTCCTTTAGGACCTTAGTAAAGCCATTTACTCTTTCCATTTGCCAGCTCCCTGTCTCTAAAAAAAACAAAGATAAATGAGATGTCCTGACTCATACAGTGATGGGAGCAAAATTAATACATTTAGGTAGACAAGACTAAAATTAATTTGCGCTATCCACCGTTTCTGTGGGCAAGCTGAAGAAAAACTGTCATTTCCTAAGTTGCATTTCTGTTAGATGACACTAATTAAGCTGATTTTTTTTTATTGTAAAGTCGTAATGCAAGAATAGCAGAACTGGAAAATTTAAACATGAAAACAAGAAAGGTTGACATGGACAAAATTATATAAAACCGATGTGAAAAAAACAGAGCATATTTTAACCTACTGAAGAGCTAATTTACATTAACTTTTATAAAAATCCTCTCTCATCATAGTGGTGAGTACTAAGAAATACAATTTTATTCTGCAGCATTGTGTTTTAAGGTTTACTCCTCAGCAATGGTCCATGCTACTTGATTTATTTAAGTAAACAACAAACAGATTTACCATTCCAATCATGTACAAATTTATTGTCCATGTGATGCTATTCTTTATGAAGGATACCCAGTAGTACATTCAAATAGATTGTGGCTTTTTGAGAAATAATCTGAGATGCTACAAAGCATGATGTATGTGATTTGGAAGTTAGCCTTGACATGAAAGTATGAACCTGCTTATAGTATTATGTTGCCATGTTGATTCTGGATTATCCAAGCTCCAACAAAGTCAATGTAATTCTCTTTCTGACTGCACTGAGATATGATTTGGTTTTGGTATTGTACTGATCTTCCTTTGTGGACCTGTGCTGCCTACTCCCACTTTTGTCAAAACAGAGAACTCTACCCTTCTTGTCAGTAATTCAAAGCACTATGGTATTGTACAAGACTGTATCAGAAAAAAATAGGGAAGACAAGGAAAAGAAATAGGCTGAACATACTTGTGTTCTGATCATTGCCAGTATGGTTTGGATCTTGAAGTTTTGGTTACAAAGTGCAACTTTCCAGTACCCTAGCTGACAGACCCAGTTCTGTAATCCCTGGCATACCAACACAAATGCTAGTTGTTGAGTGATGACTACAAAAGGTTATCTGGGAAACCAGGCAAAATTCGTTAGGAAAAATGTATTGGAATTTCCATCAGGAATAAATTTCCCTCTTTGCATACTTCCCTTTCTAATTGCTGTGCACATACTAACCAGGAGAAGTTTCAATCATTTGAGCCTCAAGATTCTAGACAGCACCTGTGATTTTGATGACACTCAATAATTCATTGCCTACTTTAGATATCTTCATAAAACAAGACTTCTTATACACTTTCACTGAAGTACTATAATATATAAAATGGTTGTAAAGGCTTGATATGAAAAATTAACAACCTTCACTCATACCGCTGAATCTGAAATGTCAAAAGCAAATTCTCTTCTGCGCGGTGCAATGACAGTATTAGGTGAGTTTGTACACTAACCAAACCTGTATGACTCCTGCTTCCAACCAAGCCCGTATAACCACGCTCTTGCCACAGATGCTATGTTAAGTCCTCCTACCTGCAACTCTTAGTCACCGTGCCCCGAATAGGCTAAGAGTTCTGATTACACTTTACGCAATCTTCATCAGATCAGCGACTGAACTGTCTACACACACTGCTGATTATACCCAAGTCACCTATAAATCAATGTGGGCATTTATTGGCAGCAGGTTAGACTGCTTCATCAGCTAACCTAACTTGTCTAGAACCAGCTCAGGAGTATCTGAATGGTCTTGCACCGGGCTGCGCAGATGCACCTCACTACCAGTGAGTAGTAAGTGACATTTGGTTTCCGCACTGTGTACTCCTCCCATGTGGGCTTCAGTGCATTTCACGTGTGCGTGCTGATACGTTTTTCTCTTTACACAGTGTAATACACTATGATGGTTTCAGGCTGCTTTTTAGGAAAGCTTATCTTAAGGGTACAGTCATTGCTATTCAGAATTCAGATGTTAGAAATCAGTGTAATCAAATCAAAAGCAATTTGTGATGTGCAAGACCATATACACAAGTGTACTCTCACACTGTAAAGTTATATTCTTTTCCCTGCTCCCCACTTCATCAGTGTAGTGATTTCAACAGCATAAAAGCAAGAACTATAATGATCCTCAAAAGGTACAGCAAGCAACTCCAATTATCTGTGGAACGATTTATTTTCTGCATGGAGTATGGAAATACTAAGAAACTCTCTATGCATCTCCCTGGTGATTGCAATGCTTCTGTTCCGGTATTTCCTTAACAATATTGAAATTTTAATTTTGAAAGTCAAACTAAATCTTCCTCTCCTTCCCTTTGTGAGCTAAAAAAATTATTTTAATATCTTGTCACTTCCATTGACCTTGTTTTTTATGCAGTAACAGTAGTGGTTTTAGGCACTATAAGCATTATTTTAAAAAAATCAGATAAGCTAGCTGCTTCTAGTGCTATTCTTTAAAAATGAAATAAAAACCTTTTAAAGAATAAATTGTTTAAGATCCCAAAACATTAACAAATTCTACATGCAAATTTACAATGACAACTTAGCCAAATTTAGGTTCAACCCAAAAAGGTCAGTTGCATAACCAGACTTCCACAAAATTCATGGATGTTTAGAGCTTGTAACCCTTTCTGCACACCTAAGACGTGGGTTTTTTCTTTTCTTTCTTAGCAAAACAAACAAAGAAAAACTTTTCCCAGTGACTTCATATTTATACAGCAGCTTATAATGACTATGGCTTACCGTGAATTCCTATGTCAATTTGTCCTACCATTGCAAATTGGCACTGAATATCTCAGCATACATACATACATATGTTTTATCAATGGCAGTTTTTTCTTCTCCTTTTCAGAGTTTCCTATCAGAAACTCAAGTTCAGGATTTTGCATTTCCCCTGTATTTGTGAGTAATAATTAAGTATCCCTCTTTCTGCCCTCCCTCTCCTACATTCTTCCCCCACCACGTACTACTTCTCAAATCAATACAGTATAAATACTCTGACACTTAAGACACTACGGTGAAGTACAGTAACTCTATAACTTACATTGTCAAACTTTTAACTCTAAATCTTCCCCTTTCACTTTTTCAGTTACAAAACGAAGTTTCAGTATCTTCAAACTCCCAGGGATTTTGATTCAGGTCCTGAGGTCCTCCGCAGGTAGTAGTAGAAAAGGCACCCTCTCTTGTGGGGAAACTGATAATCAGTAAATCCAGAATAGCTTTCATTTGTTGTGTTGGGTTTTTTAAATCACATTTGGGGAAAATTTGGGATGCAAGTATTGAGACGGTATAGTGATAGGTGAGCTCTACAACCTTAAAGTTGCACACTAGAACATGTCTGAACAGCTCCCAGTAATAAACCAATGTTCTTACACATTTCTGTCTTCCTCTATAGCAAGGCTTTGTTATTTCCTACACACACGCTCTTTTAAAACATTCAACTAACATATGAAAAGATTACAGCGCTTTTGCCAAAGAAACTATGGAGTTGGAAGAAAAACTGACTGCAAATAGGCACAACCCTAGTCCACCGGGATAGCATAAATTATCCTTCTAAATCCTAATGTATATTCGGAACTGAAGTGGAATCTACAAGAGAAATTTTAAAGATCTGAAGTCACATTTGGATCTCACTGCAGGTTACATCATTAGAAGTTAAGTCTACAGGGGGAAAAAAAGCAACCAAATAAACCACTTTTAAGTAATCACCAGATTATTTTGGTGGCCAAACACATAGCACCTCCAACCACCCAGGAAATGCAGTAACAGCTTTAAAATATTCTTCGTGAAGGACTGAGCTACTATTTCTCGCACCAAATAGAGAAGTGAGAAAATACAGAGACAAGTCAACTGGAGTGATATTGCTTTAATTAGGATTTAAAAGGGGGCTGGTAAAAAGCTATAGCAAGTGTAAACTCAGACTACTTTCAGTTTGAAAGGTGAAGAGATGGAAAATTCAATATCCAAACTGGGATACAGAGCAAAAGTGTCACAGTTTGCAAAGTAACTACATGCCAAACTATGGAATTTAAGCAGAGATTCTTGCCTATATATCTCTGGCCTGTGTTTCTTTAGTAGTTCACACTTCACTTTCAAACGTAATTTAGGTACTTCCAAATCTGCATTTTACTGGAAATCAGTTGGACTTTGACTCATGAGATTATCTGAAAGCTCATCTTGTATTTTACAACAGCCAGATTTCTCACTAGGCTAGTGAATCACTCGGTAATTTTTAAAAAAGTTATTCAGTATCTTCTGTGTCTCTTAAATATTACAAACATTTATAGCTATATTTACATGAAAATTAATTTAAATGAATAAGAACAAAAGTTCAGCAGTCCTCTCCATGCCAAAATGAAAGTTTAACCTAAAATAAGGATGGTATTTGTTCAAAGCCCAGATGGTATTTAAAAACATTTCACTAATTGTAACGCATGTACATAGATGTACTATGTAGGTAAAGGGGAGTTTAATTTCCCACAATTTTCTGTTTTCTTCTCTGCTATTTTCCCCATTTTCATAAACCCTTTTATAGTATTTGTATTGCCAGACTGAATCAGGGAACAACATACAACAACCTCCCAAAGTTATGTTGAGACTTTCAGTCCAACTCAAATTTAGGTAATCATCTTAAAGTTTTGACGTTATGGTTATCACTACTTGTATCACACTGAAGTCTCTGCAAACAGATGGTTCCAGTTATATAGTCAATATTTTCAAAGAGTAACAAATACTTTTTTGAAATAAGAAATGTAATGAGTACTGATCAATAAATATTTCTGCAGTAATATGAGAAATATATAACCATTTGGTTACATTTTTCCTAACAATGGTTGTATGTCCTTTTAAAAACAAAGAAATGGCAGAAGAATCTGATCCCACTGTTTTAGCCTTTGGCTACTGAAATCAATTTTCCCTGTATCATGGGAAATAATTATCCTCATTGACCCATAAACACACAGGTACATTCTGACAGTGGGGGAAAAAATGTGAAAAGGAAAACAAATGTATGTAGAAATTTTAGAGTAGACCCAGGAGGTGGATCCCATCACATCGGGAGATTTTTTTTTAATCTTAGTATTTCTGTGTTTCTGACTATTCCATTAAATAGTATTTTATACTTTTTGGAAAAGAAGTGCTGTGAAACCGGCAACTACAAGAGATGAGGAGCTAGTTTAAACAGCTCATTCAGCGCTGCAACGCCTTCCACAGCGGCGTCCTCAAACGGCTGGCGGTACCATTGGCCTAGCACAGACTCGGCAGAGTGCCACCTCCTGATTTCTGTATTGCAAACATATTTTTAGACATATCCCGTTCAAAGTCAGACCTTACTTGACTTGGCAAAACTAGCAGAAACGGACATATTTGCAAGTATCTACATATAGGGCTTATGTCAACAATAATAAATGGCGATAATTAAACACAAAATAACCTCGGGGCCTGAGTCAGCACTACGTTACTCCAGTGGGATAACTGTAGTGTAAAACAAGACTAGCAAAGGGCTGAGGGAAGGTTCATTACTACTCTTGTCATAATTCTCTCGCATTTCCATGACAAATTACATTGCTGTAATTAGAGGTCCCACCTGCTTTCCATGATGCTTCTTATCAGCCCACTTGGTACTAATGATCACTCTTTTTCATGCAGTGCAGAAAATCATGCATACCTGCACCTGCTGGAAATATCTTTTAACTCCAAAGGGCTACTGGTGGTGTCTGCGGATGTGTCACGTATTTCACAATTGGACAAAATTGAAGGAAAGTCTTAATTTGCCAAGGTCATACAAACTGTCAGTGGTACAGGCCAATTTCCCAGGTGCCAGCTCTTTGCTCTAACCAGTAAGTTTCATGCTCTTTTGTGTGCAGCTACAACCCTGAAAATTATCCTTCCCCCAACAGGTACAGCATAGGTAGCCACAGGGTAGCTTTATTTACCCTGTCTCCACAGTAATATTTTATTTCTAAGCTCAAAGAACTCTCTCAGGGTAAAAAGAGCAATTTGTTCTCCAGGTTAAATCTATTCTTGGTTTTTCTGATGAGCTGAGAGTCTAGCAATTACTGTGACAGATAGAGTGATGATTTTTATGATGTGGAAACTTGTCCACAGGAATGAAACTGAAATCTCCAAACCCATTTCTCATATTGGCCTTTAGACAGTTGTCAGGTAATAATTGTCATTAACTTTTGTCACTGTGGACAAGATTTAAATCAGTGAATGGCTCCATTAGGTTGTTATTGTAGCACTCCTATGCAGAGTGACACATTCTGTCAAACTTTTTGTCATTTATTCTGAATACACTTGAACCAGATATAGAACCAATACTAAAAAATGTGGGTTTAAATTTCTCCCAACACTCAGAAGCATTTCAACATTATGTCTGGAGTTTTAGTGCTCTATCATTTTGGAAGAACTGTTTCAACGGGATTTTCAGAAACCAGGACAAGACGTTTGAGCGGGTGCTTACGTATACTGCATCCCACCAAAATTACTGTTTCAAACAACAAAGTTATTGTGTGGACTTAGCTATGAACTGACTGGATTTTCATGAATTAACCTGAAGCACCAGCCCTGCCTTGTACCTAGCCAGTAACTGCTGTGGCCAGTGTTTGGTGGTGAATGGTATCCTCTGAAGCAGACATCAGGCAAAACTTTGGTTTTGAGGGTCATGGTCCACCTTGTCTTCCCCATACTGGATGACTGATTGCCCTGGCCCAAATCCTCAGGCAGGAACCAGCTAAAAATGTCAGATACCTTTCTAGTCTCCTGGTTCCAGTCTTCACCATTAATCCAAAACAGACATAGGAACTGGCATTCGATATTCGGGAGTGTTTCCTGTGACTGACTTAGAGACTGAATTTCAGAGCTTGCTTATAGGCGTGGAAAGGAAGGAGACATCTTTCCTTTGTTCCCAAATGTCTCTCTGTAGCTCTGTTTGTGATCATAACAGCAGGGAAATTTTAATACTAGTGATTTACAGATGTTTTCTTACTAAGAATTGGTATTTTTTTCTTCTCTAAAGACATAGTAAAGAACATACTGCTACTTAACTAAACTGAGTTAAGATTTCTGTCCATTTTATGAGCTAAGAATATACAGTTTAATTTCCATGGGTGCAGAATATGAACAAAAGAGGCTCTGTTGCACAAGAAAGCACGGTATCTCTGAAAATCAAACCATATATTCCAAAAATATGAAACATTTCCCAAATAATGGAACAGAACAAACACCTTAATTTTTCTCTTTTAAAAATTTTATTCTATTCTGTTTAATGATTTTAGTTATCCTTTTCAATATCACTAGGTAAGAAGATTATGTTATTGATAGGTAAAGCAAAGCAAATAGAATTAAGTGATTTGCTCAACAAAAGAGAATTAATCAGCAGCATAACTGGAAGTAAAGCCCAGCAGCCCTAACCTGAAGCATCCCATCTTAACCTGAAAAGCTTCTGTAACTTTACATAATTAAACACTTGAACTGTAGAGATTTTATGCCTTTACAGGTTAAGATTCTCCTGCAGTCATTTCTCTGAGTTTTTAAAAGGTGCATCTTCCTAGTAATTTTAATTAATAGTGTCCAAAATTGAAGACTCCTCATGAAAAAAAGGAAAGAGCATAAAAGAGTCTATAGGAATGTTTGTGCTTATTAGAGTCAGAGATTCATCCATGCAAAATAACATGAAAGCTGAGGCTGAAAGGCAGCATCATTTTTCTTTCATTAACTATAACAGTTACAGGACTGGATCATTTACTTGAAGAGAAGACTTGAGTCAGGATTAAAATGAAATTATAGGAAACCATTCCAGTTAAGACTTCTTAATTTGTTAATTGAAAGTGATAAGGAAAATCCACAATAAACTTGTATCATTTCCAAAAGATCCTAAATAATTTAAAGGCCTCAGGAGTCTGATTCACAAGCAGGGACAATCTACATTGAGATGTTGCATTTGAGTTGTAGACAGTTAATCAACACAGTTTATGCTGATTTTTTTTTTCCTTATAATATGTAACTATAAAATATTGCAGTTCTGGAGCTGCTTTCAGAAGCAGCACAACCCAGTCAAGCATATAATGGGTATGTGGTTGCATACATCTGGGCTGCATCTTGTCAACCACTGCAGTGTGTGTTCCTGAGCGTGAGTCAAGGTCTCCAAGCTTATTTTTAGAAAGGTCTGGGTGCCAGAGTTAAAGAAGTACTTGAATTGCTAAAGATGTTGCTTAGGGAGTGAAGGCCATAGCACTTACATACCTAATTCACACTGAAATCAGCAATAACAGGATGCTTCAATTCCCACCAGTATGAACATCGGTACCCAAGCCAGCCTCTGTGATGACCAGTTTAAGCTCTTAAATTGCTTAGGGCTTGCTATATGCTCTGTGCCTCTGAATGCCTAAATCTGCATATAGATATGCCTTAAAGTCACTTCTCAAAACAAAAAGTCACAGTGTTCATTTTTTAAAATGCCACCTTGTGGGTTTAGGGAGCTACTTTATCAAGAGTTATTTTAACCAGGTATCTTTTATTTTCTAAGGATGTTTTTATTTTGTGACTATAGGATTAATTTGTTTCCATTGACACTGAATAAGTTGAACCTCAGTATTGCCTAATTTGCTGTTCAAAAATCCACAGAAAGAATTGTGTACTCATTCCTTTCCGCTGTCTTTAAGTAGTGCTATTTAGTAGCGCTAGTTCACCATATATAAGCTTGCTGTCTGTGGTTGGATTGTGTGAAATGCAAATCAGTCCAGAAGTTGATTCCAAGATGTTAAAATAGGAAAAAGGACAAATCTGCCCCAATTCTGATTTTGAATATTTAAGTATTTAAACCCATTTGCCCCAAACTGACTAATTTCCAATTCGAAATGTTCACAAAAAGTAAGTAAATGAATACAACTAAACAGTAAAAGTTCATTTGAATTCAAGAAAGGTGGTTGTGTTTATGTGGGGCAAGTTGAAGACTCAATTTCATAATATCATTGCTTTTTACTGCTTGTTTGATAGGTCCCATTTTCAGGTTGCCAGGCATTTCAAAAAACTCAAAATGTGGATAGATGTGTTTTGGGAGATATCATTCCTATATTAAACACATGGGATTGAAAAAGGGACGATGAGTACTCCTGCACAACGTGAATTTCAATAAAGATGACAAGAGCCTCCCTGGAAGGCAGCCACACACAAGTACAGTTCTGTGCCTCATTTTGACAACAAGCTCGCTCCCAGTAGGCTGCTGGGAAGAAAAAGGTTGCACAGATATTAACAAATGAGAAAGGACCCTATACCAACGAGTACCAGAGGCCCACCGTTCACTCTTTTTTTGAGGCACAGTTACCTTACTCTCCTGCTAGGATCCGTGAAAAGCGATCAGCACCTTCTCACTGTCACTTCATGGCCTACGGAGGGATCCCAGGGATCCCGACAATTAAATGAGGTGACCGCAAGCAGCAGCGCACAGCGCTGCAGACGTACACCAGTCTGACTGTGGAGACTGCTGGAGTGTCGTGACCCTCCTGGCTTACATGGAGGCTGTGGGAATTCAGCCACTCATTGGAAGGAGCATCACACGTCAATCATTAAGATTCTGGACATTATAGCCTCTTTACCTATATGTCCTGCATATATTTCAGCACACTTTTATTAGTGTAGTTCTTTATTACACAATGCTCAGTTACCCTTGAATACCTATGCAAAAGGTGTGCTGTTTTCTGCAAAAGACTCTGCTCTGGAGCCCTGTGCCAGTATTATCTTCTCTCCCTGACCCCCATCGGTGAGAAAGTGGTGGTGGTCCCAGGAACTGATGTCATTAATCCAATTCATCAAATAGCTTAAAATCATTTTTATGTTATTAAATAATAGCCTTGCCTAAGACTGCAGATCACAGTGTCAGCCAGAACTGGGGCTGGCTTCAAGAAACTAATCATGATTTAAAAAGAAAGCCAAATACTTTCAATTCAGGCACCCAAGCACCATAAGGAGGATATGCAAGTTTTGACTAAACATGAACAAAATTTTCACCTATTTTTATTTTCTTTGGAGGAGTCATGTTCCCAAGCTTTTCTCCCATGACTACAAAGTTTGAAACCCTACCCTTAGTTCCTTCCCCTACATGTTTCAAAAATATTGATGGAATCACATGATCAAAGGCTTAAGAAGAAAAGCAAATACTGATGGTGAAAAAAAATATAATTACACAAACCAACAATATCAGGGCTGCCTTTTAGCAAAAGCTGGCAACTAGAGTGCCAAAAAGATTTCAGTGAAGACAGGGAAGTTAGTTCTGGGCAAAACGGAAGCATTTTTTAAGTGTGTCTCTGTAGTGGTGTATGTAATGAAGTTCTCAGTCCAAAGACTGAGAACACAACATTTTGTGTTACATAATGCAGAAACAAAGTCTTGTGTTTGTAGAAAGAGTGTTACATCTATGAGCTTTGATTTCCTTTCGCTGCCAATAATCTTCTAATTGTAGACATAATTGTCAATAATGACAGAGGCCAGAACAGGAATACTCTGCACCCATTCCCATGCGGTGCTCTCAAAGGAAAACTTACTACTCTAAAATTGTCTCTCTACTCCTGCCTTCAATGGGACAGATTTTCAGTTGTTACACGTTGACATAGCCCTGTTACTATCGATTCACAAGAACTGATAATTCAATCAAAAACCAAACTATTTTTATCCTAAAATGGGAGTATATTGTTCTAGACCTCCAAATCTCCCAGGAGTTAAAACAGGCCACCATAAAAGCAAGGGTTATAAACTTGAATTTATTACAGACAAGTAAGGCTTTGGCCTATGAATTCTCTTTGCCTATTAAGTTAATGAGCCCTGACAAAACAATCATCTGAGGAGTAGCTGACAAATTATCTGGAGCAGCAATTTGAAAGGCGTTGGCTGGCTTACATGCATTTCAATTGGAAGAACATGGCATCATGTTCTTCTTCCTCTAGAAGAGTTGTTTGTCAAACCAAATTTCTTGCAGTTCCTCAGCAGATTCTCAATACTGGAACACTGAGATACAACAATGACTGCAGTTGCCAAAACAAGAAAATAATCCCTGTCCCTTCCTCCTCAAACCTGAGGCTGACAAATTCTGATGAAACACTCTTTCTAGGAAGCCTGCAGAAAGACAGGGAGATACCTTTTCTATTTGACTGGAGACCATAAGAGTGTATAATGTGGAGGAATAGGGCTTTGAGGAATTCAGGTGAGTAAAGGGAGACCTTTTGAAATACCTGGTCAATATTTGGAGGATTTTTTTGTAGTACAACTTCCAATAGAGATGGTGGTATCACAGCTGGGGATTTAAAACAAGGTCTTTTTATGGATTAATTCTTCCAAATATTCAACACAATACAGCCCTGAGACACATCACCTTTGTGAAATTTAGGGCTGCGTACAATGAACACTTCTGTAAAAATAGCCACTTGGATTAGGGTTAAAATGGGGTAAACACTTTTCTAAAATCTGTTCTCCAGCTGTGAACACTGAGTCCATTTGGAAATCGGATCATACGTTGTAAAGCTGTCACTTTCCTCACCAAAGGCATTTGGTGAAATATTATTTCAAATGCCTTCTTCCACGGTCAACTATTCAAAGAGTCCTGTGGAAAAGATGACAGTATTTGAGAACATCGAAAACTGTCATATTTTCCATCTGAATGTTATTTCACAGTGGGAAGGAAGTATGAATTATAGCAATCAGTTGCCTCTACCACAGCATGTAGCAGAGCATAGTGCAGAGCATTTAACTGTGAGTTGTGTCTTTTCTCATTTTTTGTGTTCTTTTTGCAGATTTTTTGTTGGACTGTTGAAATAAACTGATTAAATATACAGGGACTAGAGCTTAATTTTACATCAAAGTAGAATGAAGAGAAATCAAACCTTGTTCTTAAAAAGAAGTGTTAACTGACACTCAGTAGAACAAACTCCAGATTTTTAAGTCCTGATGTCAGGTCATCAAATATCTGATGACCAAATATTCAAGCAATCATACAATAAAGCAAAAGGATGTCGAGAATTATACCTTCAGGTGGCAAAATGCCCTTATTCTATGAGCTATCCAGGGCTCCACTGATTTTTGGCATGAGAGTATGTGGTCTGCAGGAAGTAGCCTTAACAGATTCACCCCTCCCCCAACCTCTCTCCATAGTCCTCACAGTCATGTCTATAGAGATTGACCACTTAGCAAAGAATTGCATCTCTCTACAGTTAGCAAGCCACAATCTAATCCTCGGTGCTCCCAATACACAATTCCATGGCCCCCAAATCCCCTAGAACCTGCTTGTTCAACTTTCCAGTTCAAGTTGATCCCTTCCTCTCTAAAGGGACCATTTTAAAAGAGACTTTTTACAATGATCTCTTCTGTTGTCTGGCTCTAAACACACAGAAGCACTGTGATGCTTACAGATAAATTACTTGTGTACACTGTACCTAAAGACCTAAAGTCATTTTACTACTTTTTGGCTAGTTATTTCCTTTGAGATAATATTTGCAGAGAAATTAAAATATTGTGGATAGATCTGTTAGTGCCTGGTGTCCTTCTGGAGTTATTTATGCGTTTATAAAACATTGCCCTTACCACTGTTTTTCACCCAAACTTGCACTGGCCTGAACAGCTTGACTAATCACTTTGTCCAGTGATTAAGCATCTTTTTACAAATTCTAGAAGCTACCCAGTTTTCATTCTAATAAACTAACAGCTTCTGCATGGTCTTACCACATCTGTTCCATTCTTTACTAGTATTTGTCTTATTGCTTTTTTAATTTAGCTTTTTATTTCATAGCACTGCAATGCCTTTCACAGCTGTTTTTCTAATCCCTGGGGTTTCTTTCCTGTTATTGTATCTTACATTAATTTACCGTTTTACTTTCCACTTACACATTTCTGCTCCTCTCTTCCCACATCACTCTTTTCTTTGAAAACTGTTTTCTGTAGAAAATGTCTGTGATCAAAGCTCCAAATACAATTATTTTCTTCTACTCTAGAATATAAAAGATGATACTTTTTTCTTGACAAAGGAAGCACTCAACATCTTCTTGAAAACTTGTGCCTAACTCCTCCTCTATCTCCCAATTCTTGTTTGCGAATAGTTTACCACTAACCTATTAGACTATAGAAGAATAGCTGGGTTATACTAGCATACAGTTTTGGATAGTATGTTTTTCTTTATTAAATATTTCTCAGGAGGCAATCACTGACAATATTTTAGAGAAATGTCTTCCATTACTTCAGTTGTGGAAATGTTCATCATTTTAGGTTTTATTAACTGTCCTCTTGGAGCAGGGCTAGCCTAGGGAATGCTAAATTTTAGACGTATTCTCAACCACAACTTGGTGAGGGTGGTGATTATTTTTTGCTCAATTTCTTCTGAAAGGCTTAGGCAGCCACCCTATAAACCCAAAGATGCTCAGTGAACAAAGTATGCACAACACAGAAATAATATGACTGAATCAAACCAAATTACTACAGCTTTCAGTGAAGTCTTAGTCACTTTCTGTACTCACAGGGAAACAAATTCTGAATGCAGTTGTAAAATGTCATACATATTATGTAACCTATTTTAGAGCACCATTCCAATGGATCAAAACATTGCCTGTGTTCATCACTGGATTTTGGATGACCAAAATTATATACTGAGATAGCATATACCTTCCAGTGGTGCAGATGTGAAAGCATGGTAAAAAACAAGCACAAGCTGTAGAAAAAGAAGGTCTATGGTGAAGATGCAAACTAAGAGATAACTCCAGTGATGATCATGCACTCTAACGAAGGAGGTGAGGAAGAAGCGCATGCAGTACCTGGTGATCTCAGAGTCAGGGAGCAGGCCTACGTGGTAGTGGGGATAGGGAGCTGTAAGAAGGAAGCTTTTGTCACACTCGACAGGGGAATAGTGCCTAGGAGAAGGTGGTTTATCACACAGTTTGTTCACAGTGCTGTAAACAGGTTCAGGAGGCCTGGTGATACAGAGACAAGAGTAAAAGATCAGGTGCGTATTAGTGGCTGAGGATACAGAGAAAACACAGCAATCATTTTAAAAGCATGCATAGCATATCTGTCAAGCCCTTTCCAGTAGGGTTTTTCTGACAAGTAAAGTGTGCTGTTAAGGGAAACGTTAGAATTTGATAACACAGTATTACGGCATACAAGCAACTGCATATAAAGATATACACAATGTAAGTGGGCCATAAAACTGGCTTATGGGAAGTGTGGCATTGAAAAGGAATATCTTATCTCTGAAGTTCAGCGATGAATTTTCCCACATACTCTGCTTGCTTTTTTTTTTTAAATCTAACAACTTTACTCCTGCATAGCTTTCTGTGATGTTAATTTTGAGCATTGTATAGAAGAAAATATGATGCTTGTTACCTGAAAAGAGGTACTTTTTACCCATTAATTTTAAGATAACAATGGCATACATATCACTTGTTAATACAACGTACTCCTGCCCCGATGAGCCGGGGCTTTGCAAGTAGAGCTGTGGTCAAAGTGAGCAATATCTTGCAATAACACTGATGGTAACAAACTGTGTAAGCGATTCATCTCATTGGCAGGCAATTCATTTCATTTCAAGAGTTCTTTGCTCTCTTTTCAGATTCAGCCTTCAAAATCCGATTATGCAGGCCACATCTCAAACAGTTAACCTTGTTGACAAGGCTACTGCAATTGCACTTGCACTGCTGCTCCAAATTACAGACAGCAGTCTGCCAAGCTAGGTATGAAGAATAAGATCCTAAAACTGACACTCACGGGTCACCTCGCATTTCTCTCCTGCTGCCTAGAGGCCAACCGCTTGGGAGAGGCAATACTTACCACGAAGCTCCCAGGGAGCTGCCTGGGGAGAGGGGAGAAGGGGATGCAGCCTTTAGTACCAACCGGCCAGGGATCCACAGGAGACAGCCAGCAAACAGTTTTCAAAAAGTGCACCGCGCAGCACATCTCCTATCATGCAACTTCTCCAACCACTGCACTGGCCCCAGCAGATACCTCTGGGCCTACTGGCAGAGTGAAACTTGACTCATAATTTCCTGAAGTTTCTGTTCTAAAGAATGCCAAGATGCAATTGGTGTCATATCCTCACTTCTGCCAGAAGATCCAGGGTACGCCACTGCCTTTAATCACAGCAATATAGTATTAGCTAGATGAAAATCTTATTTCAGAAGCCTGAAAATATCAAGAGGCCAAGCAGTTAATGAACTTTTCTTGTTCTTCTGGCTGCACTGTGCCTCACACGGGTGTGGTTTTTGCTGTGACTTTCACAGGTACCAGAATTTATTACGGTCATGGATGCACTGGCAGATACAGAGAACATACTTTCCTTTGTTGTTAGCTTCTGGTTTTGTCCTTTGGGGGAAAAGGAGTAGCTGCTTTACTTAAAAATTGGTCTCTCTCAATGCCAATAACATTATTCATAGCAATCCGACACATGATTTGAGAACTCTCTGTGCCTGACTTTCACAGGGAAAACTTTACAGTTAAAAAAATGGCGATTTAAGATTACCAAATATTAAAATAGCAAAGCTGTCACTCATTTGGTTATAAAGCATTCTGTCGAGCATTTAGTAAGATCTCTTTTAAAATGTTTAAGGTAGCAATTCTTTTCTATCAGCATATTTCACACTTGTTTCAGAGGGTTGGATTTAATAATTTATTTACTGAATCAATTGCTGCTTTCAATATAAAAAATCCAGAGGAAAAAAACACTTCTATTATTTTACTTTAGACCAATACTGCCTTATATTGCCTCAGAAATCACTTTTACTTTTAGGCAGTATATTAAAGAACAAGTACAAATACCAAATATAAATGATACCTACTATGAAAACTGAAGAAATATTGCCCCAGCGCAGGAAGATGAATAAAAACTGTAGATTTCTCCATAGCTTAAAACACTAACCAGTCCATAAACAACTTGCTATCTTCCTATATTCAAGTTACTTGTCTCCTCTGAGTGGTAGATGACATGAGAATGTCACTGCCCCTTGGATATATTGTGAACGCTCAAACTACACTGAGTCATCAGTGAGTGACCATCCAACCTTGTGCTGAGACACAAATCGTGCCACAGAGATGGGTAAAAATGAGGGATTGCTCTGCTAATTGACAGTTACAAACTGCTTCCAAAAGCAAGATGAAGGTAAACATCCAACGTCTACCTACATTTTGAGACAAATTAGTCCATCAAATATAAACACAGAGCCCTAACAAAATGTCTTGTGAAGCCCAGCAAATTTTAAAACTTTTAGTGTTTTTCACTCCTTCAGTCCTGCTGGATGGTAAGATAACAGAAAATTAGAAGTCACTGTACTGATGTATAAAGTCCTCTACTCATTGGTATTATATAAGTGATACTGTGACCTAGCTAACGACATACCCTCTGTAATTGAGCTGAAGAGAGAGGTCTTAAGGTTAAGAAAAGGAATTCAAACTTCTTATCATTTTAAAGCTTCGACTTTTTGCCCAGAATAGGATCCAGGGTGTCAGCTAATTCCAGTTGTGAGTGCACTTCTGGTAAGGCCTATGAAGTGGTCTGAGATCATCATAGCCACCTATTTACCATCAGATGCCATTCTTCAAGGTCGTTAGGACCACGGACTGAACTGGTTCTTTAGATACCTTCATACTACTCAGAGGCATATGCTAATACTGCCAATTGCATAGCTGGGCCCTGGCTGCACATTTTATTGGCACAGAAAAAGCACGAACTTGAAAAATAAGCAGTATGTAACATCAAGGGTCCAGCTCAGATCAGTATAAACTTATTTTACCTCTCCATTTGATTTAGTAAATATAAACTAAGTAGTGTAAAAATGATTGAAAGTTGGGATAAAAAATGGAAAGGAGGAGAATGATTAAAACATACTGGGCAGACCACTGTCCTGGTTATACAAACTGTGCTTCATGTAGGCTAGTAATCCTTAAAAGTAGTATGAGATACTTGCTGCAACAGACTTTTCTTCAAATATCCTCCTGACTCTTCACCTTCTCTATGGCAAACTAGTACTTAGCTACAATAATACCTACCTAGTTTGGAAGACACCCCCACCTCCCCCCAAAAAAGATAATTATGAAGACCACCCAGCTTTATTAAATGATTCTTCTAATGCAGCATTTTCTCTTGTCATTTATATTTCTCCTCACTGGAAGAAGAACTTCTGTCTAATGGGATCAGCCCACCTGATAAATCCTGTATCGCATAACTTCTTCTCCAGTGCTCTGACAGAGACAGGTTGTCTTCTCTCAAAGCATGGAATAAGGAGAATGCTATTTAGAAATAGTTTCTAATGTGCCATTTTGAAAAAATACAGTCAAGGTCACCTCAGCTTTTCTTGCAGACTGAACATAAACATTAAGGCCTTATTTTATGATGCAATAATTCTTCAAATGAATTTAAAAATATGTAGCAGGTCATTTAGCATGCTGTAACAAAAGTGTAAAGCTAGATATATATTATTTAAGGTCTGATTCACTGTAGTTTATTTGCAATTGCATCATTTTCAGATACAGCAGGTACAACTTCAGAGGTTTTGTCTTATTTAAAATAAATGGTAAGCAATGTTTGTATTTTTTAACATGAGAAAGAACAAAGAACTATGTTACAGAATTTATATTGTCCATTATCTTCATTTTTTTAAATACTTATGCAAAAAATCCCCTTAAAATGCCAAATGTGTGAATATTAGTGTATAACTCTTGGATAATTGTAATATCTCTTTTAATTAGTAATTATCCAATAAGGGTCTACTCTGCAAAATGATTAACTGCTGCTGTAACTTCTTATTTAGCAGATCTGCTCCCTTTCTGTCTTTAAACTATGTAGTGACAAACATATATTACAGTTCTCTGTCTTTATCAGTGAGATAAAAACCAAGCTCTGTGATAGATGAGAGGAACAACTGCTAGGTCTAGATGGGCAGCGATAATTAGGTTAGCATGAGAATCAGGCATACAATAGTAGAGGAAAAGCACCAGAAAATGTAAGTAGTAGCATAGCTTGGCTTGAATATGCCTCAGTAGATAATTCAATCACATGAGAGAGAATCAAGTCACTCAGTGCCACAAGGTAAGCTTTTAAATGGTACTATGAACAGCAGATAGTCATAAACTACTTCTCTAGCAAAAGAAAAAAAAAATTGAGAGCTGGAATTGTTAATCAGTATAGACCTAACTGCAATGAGGCACAATTCCCACAGAAAGGTATAACTAATTGGTGGAAAAGTTAACAGTAACAGTGGGAGTCGAAGATTGATCTGACACTGGTTTTATTTATTTATTTCATAACAGATTGTATAAAGAAAGCAAATCTTCCTAGTTGTTTGTAGCCCTTATTATCCCTTACTTGAATCACCATTGTGTTATTGTTTCAGGCTGGCTTAATTGCACAGCAGAAGTTATAAGAAAATGGCATTATTAAAACCGTTCTCTCCTCAGCATCATGCAGGGTCCTCAATTTAATTTTAACTTATTTTATTGAAGAATCCTGTTTGGTAGAGTTCAGTTGCCAACACATAGCACATTAAATGTTAACAGTTTATTTTTTGGATTTTAAAACCTTTTATGATATGGAAAGCAACCAGACAAGCTCTCACAGCGTATTGAGTATGCAGGGCCATAGCCAGGAAATGCAAAATTCAATGTGAGAGAAAATAAATCTCACAATGCTACAAGTTTCCAACTTTTTTTTTTTTTTTTGAGTAGCAATTTTTAATTGTACCCAAGTTCAGTAAAGATAACTAATACTTTAGTATTGCTAATATAATGTTGCTGGGAAGTGTGCAAAGAACTGTCTTTAAAAGTAAATCACTATTAAAACAAAAATCAATGGCAATTTAATACAAATGAACTCTTCCACTTCTAATAACCAGTGATTTTTACATATATATGTCTTTTGACTTCTTTTAGGTTCTTGTCCATATAACCTTCTAGGAGAATCACATACCTTATTGTTCAATAGGTTTATTTAGAATTGAAAGTTGATTTTATTTCATAGGTTGTGTCCTGGCAATTCAAATAAGACCTCATCACTTACATGACATGTTTATTTCAACTAAATGAAAGACAGAGAAAGGGTGTGAAGAACTGGAAGAAAATACTGGAACTGCATTACCTTAGTTCTTTCTGGAAATCCTTCTATAATCAACGATTTCTCAGCTTTTCCATTATTAACTCCTATTTTCATGAACTTTAAAGTTTTCCGTAACTGCAAAACAAGTGCTTGAGATCACAGCAATTTTTTTAGCACAGTAATAAAGAGTAAGGATGGCCTTGTTCCTCTTAACAATACTATTTAAACATTTTAATCTGGTTTTCAAATGAAAAGGCCTACAAGAAGGCATAACTGTAATTTAGAACTTTTAATATTCTACACCTGATTCTACACTCATTATTCTTAGCCATTAGGAATTAGGAAATGACTTAACTGCTTAATTTGAAAAAAACAGTAATGACTTTCTGCTGCAGTAATGGAAAAGAAGGCTGTTTCACATAGGAAGGGTGAGACTATCAGACCAAAGGCCCTAGTCCCTTGCAGCGACTTTTTTGGAAACAGGGCCAGTAAAGAATGGCCCTTCCTTGTCCAGCTGCTGGAAATCAGCAAGTTAAGGACCACGTAGACCAGAAACTAAATCCAAGCAAACTGTGGTTAGTAGCCCTATCCACCATGAATTCGAGCACTTATCGTCATCCGTGTTAGAACATTTTTATTTTCTTAGGCTTCACAACCCCCTGTGGTAGTGAGTCCCACAAACTAAACACATGACAAACCCAAAAACTCTACCTTTGTGTACTGTAAGCCTGTTACTTGGTTGTACATTGATAACATACAGTAACATTTCAAAAACTTCTATTTTCGCTATTTTAAACTTGTCAATGCATTGTAAACTCCCTTTATCTGAGTTGAAAATGCTAATAGTAGTTGCCTGTTGCCTTCTCTATGCCATAGGTACTTTTGCAGATCTTTGTTCTCTCTCTCTCTGACATCTTTTTTCTCCATTGGAATTATTTGTTATTTAGCTCCACCTGGAAACCATGCTACAACCTGATCATCTCAGTCACCCTCTTCTGGGGCTTTTTCCAGTTGCCTCCATGTAGTATTCAAGATGTGGATGCATCATAGATTCATACGGAAAAACATTATATTTTGCACTCTTTTCCTTTCCTATCAGATCCTATTTCCACTCTTAATTACCTTTCTGGTTGCTCTTGAGTGCTGAGCTGACAATGTCACAGAACTAACCACAATCACCCCAAGGCGTCGTTCTTCAGTGCTAGTAGCTGCTTTAAGAGTCCATGTCCATGACACATGTAGCATGTACTTAGGGTTATCTTTTTCCTCTCTGCACTATTAAATGTTACTTACCATTTCTGTGTGTATTATCACTGGCAATCCTACTATCTCATTTGAAAAATGTCCATACGAGCACTAAAGCAGATTCCGAAATTTCAGGGGTTTTTTAGAGTGTTAAGTAGCTTCAACTGACTGTATTAGAAATAGTCAAATCCTATTACTTGGGGATCTCTGACAGGCCTGTTTAAATATGTGTGGATTACTCAGGACATAACACATTATCTGGTGACTTGACAATACCTAAATTTTTACTTTAACATAAATTATTGTCCCAAGTTAAGATTTATTATTTAAAATAAATTTGGGGTAGCAAAATGAAATCTTATGATAGGCAGACAATTATTATGCATTTGTAAGTTTAACAATTAGTTTAAGATAAAATTTGTGTATTAAAAACATGAACTATGAAATAGTTGCTATACAATTTAGCAATTTCATGCTTCATTGAAGGGAACAAATAATAACATAGAGGTAAGAAATACAACTGTGTCTTTTTTTTCTGAAAAGCTGTTGACAGGTGTTCAACAAGTAGATATTTTTAGATGATACCATAACTAAATGCTGTGCCATCGTATTTCACTAAGGGTCCAATTTAAGGTTTTATAGACAAACTTAATTTTTTCTTAATTGAACGTTTAATGTGTAACTTGAATAGTGGCTTTTTTTTTAGTAATTCCTTAGATTGATCAAAGACTAAACCAAGAAGGAAATCCTATTATGGGACACTGAATTCAATATAATCATCAGCAGGGTTGCCAGCTTAAGAGCTAGAGCATGAAAACTCTTATCTTGCGAGAGATGGAGAGCAGCCAGTAGGAAAAGCAGGCTGCCGTCCTCCGGACGGACGGGAAATGCAGATGAACTATCGTGACAGAACGCCTGCGGGGATCACACGTGCATCATGCAAACCCCACAAACCGGGTTCCTCTCCCTTGTTCTCCAGAGAGATGGCCCTAGCCTGATCCTGCTAGCATCTTATCAGCAACTTTTCCTACCTGCTCTCTGTCTCTGTTCCTTGCCCCAGTCTTCTTGCACAACTATCGATTATCCCAAACCTCATGCCTCACTCCCTGAGGGAGTTGCTGGTTCAGCAGCCCTGAAACTCATCGCTGCTTTTCTCCAGGCTATTTTTCTCCACTGCTTCTTCATGCCTCTTCACCCATTTCTCACCTATCTTCTTCTGTATCCTAAGTTCCCCTTCCAAATCCAAGTTTTCTTACCCAATAAATACCAGTCCTCCCTTCTTGTGATTTCCATTCTCACACAGCCAGTGACAAGTTCTCCTTCATTTTCACACCCAATCACACCATAATTCCTTGCCAAACATGCTCCCCCTAGTCCTTCAGTCTCTTCAATGTTCAAATCTAAGAGGAATGGGCAGTCAGAGGACAGAACAGAATCACTCCTGATTATGTTTCTATTTCAGAAAGAACCGGAAGAAATAAGTAGAGAGAAAAAATAGCTTTGGCTATATAACACTGTGCTCAATCATGCTGCCTTTTTAAAATAATCTCATCAGTATTACAAAGTTGTGAGAAGCTTTGATGCACCACACTGTGAATATGGAATCTTAAGGAGTTGTACTGCAAAAAAATATTAAATACATTTTGGAGGATAAATGAATCACATTTTTCCCCAGGACTTATATATGTTGGCATTTAGAAAGATTTGGACAAGCGCAGTAGAAATACTACGTGGATTCAGTTTTATCAGCTCTCATATTTCAACACCCTGAAGCTATGTATGGAATATTACAGTATTTAGAATATAGTATCACTGCAATTTTTAACACAGGATAGAATAGGACATGAATTAAGCCATGTAATTCTTCCTCCATCTCTTAAATGACCAAGCTGCTATGGCTAAAAATAAATGCAATTCGACCTGATGATAATAATGGTTAATTAAAATTACTTTTAAAATAATAGATATAATTTACACTAAATTTTAAAGCAAAACATGCAACCTTTGCTATCCCTAGATAAACAAATCCAGCCCCCAGCAAAAACCAAGCATGTACCTTGAACAAACTTGCCCCAATCCATGTGCATGTAACTGCATCAGTGTACTTCTATGTATCTTTTACTGATCACCCCTATAGTAACATCAGGTCAAAAACATAGTGTAAAATTCACCACCTGAAAGTTCTGTCTGCAGTACTTGATGATCTTCTTCATTTGGGAAACATGTTTCAATTCTGTTCCCTCACAAAAACTAACAGGAAACGCAGCTAACTCCTTTCAGCAAATAACACACTTTTAAAACATGCAGAATATTTTATCAGTGGATGATCTAAGTTAACTCATTAAAGATCCCAAAGAAACAGTTTTCAGGACTCTCTACTAAAAACTCCAATTCTTTTTTCCTACTGTTGTGCTTCATAAAACCATTGTCAGAAAACTGTTATTGATAGTTTTATAAGACACAAACCATAATGTTAGTTGTAATGGCTTAATACTGAAAAGTGAAATCTGTGTATCAATTCAAATTTAAAGGTGTTGCCATAAAATATCCTCAATTCAAGTGCAAGTTTATGTAAGTAAACAAGAAACAGTTGAGGAACATTACTTTCACTACAGGGAAAAAACTCCCCTGAGTCTTCAACTTAATGGTTCTCCTTTTTTTCCCTCCCAATACTCAGCACCCCCTCCTTGTCCAGAAAATGTTATTTTGCAAAAATGCATGTAAAAGAAATCAAATAGGCTTTGCCCAGGAAAACAGATAACTCGGGCAGCTTTTTCATCCATGAATCTTTAATATCTAGCCAGAGTTAAATGTTAGAGTGAATTTTTTATCAGCTGAAGCACAGAAGTTTGATGTTACCATTTTGTGAAGTAAAAAAGGAAGTAAAAACTCAAGATGGTAGTTCTTTATTTTTATGGATCTTTTGCCTATGTTGTTCATTAAAGGCAGAAGGAATGAACATCTAAAAGCTACAGGATTTTTAGACTCCATTTTCAATATTTCTGGAAATAGTAAGGCAGACATCTGCTAACAAGTAAATTGTAACTTCTCTCCCAGCTGTATTAGTAATGAATGTTCCACAAAACCACTAATAAATAAATAAATAAATAAATAAACTTTTTTCTTCCTACTATCATAGAAAATTTGGTTGGAATGCATTTCCGTAGGTCATCTCATCCAATCCTATGCTTGAAGCAGGATTATTGCCAACACTAGATCAGATCAGCCATGATTTTATCTAGACAAATCTTAAAAATCTCAAAGGGTGGATATTTCACAACCCTTCTAAGCAACCTGCTCCAGCACTACTCCACCAACCTGGTGTCTTTTTTTTCTTCTCAAATGGAAATTAGGATATCCAAAGCCAACAATTGTGGCCCTTGGTCCTTCTCTATTGAGAACAATTTGGTTTCAACATCTTTGCTCCTGAATACTTATAGGTTGCCCTTAGATTGCCCCTTAAGTTCCTCTTTACAACATTAAACAAACACCAGTTCCCTCAACATCCCTCTAACCTCCATGTGATGTGGGACTTTCAGAATCTGTTGGACCCTCTCCTGTTTTCCACATCCCTCTTGAAGTAGAAGAATGGGAACTGGTCACAGCCTTCTAGAAAACAACTTATCTTTTTCTGCTGGCCATGCTTCTCCTAATACAGCCCAGTATGCTGATTACCTGTCTGGCAATGAGGGTGCACTCCTGGGTCCATGCTCAGCTTGGCACCCGCTGTAAGCTCCAGGTCATTTTCAGTGAAGCTGCAATTCAGATGTTTGTTTCATGGCCTGTACAAGTGTGTGCAGCTGTTCCACCTGAGGAGCAGACTTCTTACAGAACTTTATGAGGTTTCTCCTGGCCCAATCCTCAAGTACATCAAGATCCCTCTGGAATATAGCTCTGCCATTTGTCACGTTAACCACTCCCCCTTAATTTATTATCCTCTGCAAACTTGCTGAGGGTGCACTCTGTGTCATGATCTAGGTCATTGATGAAGACACTCACTGACATTCACTGATCGTTACCCTTTGAGCCTACTGGTTCAGTCAGTTCCCAGCCCAGTCTCTTCTTTTAGTCCACTCTTCCTCAGCTTTCAAACGAGTGCTGTGGGAGACTGTGTCAAAAGCCTTACCAAAGTCTGCCATTGCATGTGAATGAGTATAACCGTGCTTGGAGAAGGCTAATGAGCAAGATGACAGCATATAATCCAGAAGATACCCAAAAGGCTATCCAAAAGGTTTCCACACCTTGACAAATCATATCTTCTTTGCAGCTATGGATTAGTTGTACGTGTTTATCCGACACTTCCTCATGGTTGGATGAGAGGCTGCTGGAGGAGTTTTAAAGGGTGCTCCCTGTGTTACAGCTTCTCCTGCCCACAGAAGAGGTGTGAGAAATACCTCTGCAGCCACTCCCCAGAGCAACTAGTAGAGAAGAGGAATCACCACATGTCCCACGGCAGATCCCAGATGCACATCTGTGGGAGTTATGGCATGGGTCAGGTATGCCTTTGGAGTCAGCTGTGTTTTCACCCAGCAAAGAGGCATTCCTGCTCAAGGCAGCATCTCTGCTGTAGCACTGGTTGGTATAGGGCTGCCGCTGCTCTCCCCTCATCCATGCAGCTACTCATTTAATCAGGAAAGGCAAGCAGGCTGGACAAGCACACGATTTGCTTTGGGTAAAGCTACGCTAACTATTCCAATTACCTTCTGGTCCTTAAATCCCCAGCAAAGATGATGTTGAGTACTTCAGCTTTTTCTAATATTGTCTGTCATTACATCGTCTTCTCCCTTACTCAACAGTTTTTCTCTTCATCAAATTTACCTTCACTTTTGAAAGTAGCACACCTGCAGAATCACTTTTTGTTTTTCTTTATGACCCTTGTAAGTCTTAGCTCAAATCAATCAGCTTTCTGATTTTGTCATTAAGCAGTCAAGCAATGCTTGTCTACATCTTGCATTTTAGGTCAGGAGAAAGCTCTCTGCTCAGCCCAGAAGGCCTTCTGCTGAATCCCCCTCCTTCCTGTTCAACGAGGTGGTTCAATCCTGAGTTCTCAGTAAGTTTTATTTAGAAATCATCCATCTTTCATGGACCCTATGTCTCTGTGGCAGCATTCCAAGAGATTTTGCTTAGCAATTCTCCAAACAGGCTGAAGTTTGCTCTTCTGAAGTCTATAGTCATAACTTGCTGACTATCTTTCCAGACTTCCTTTGAATCATGAACTGAACAAACTCATGGTCGCTCTGATCCCAGCTGTTATTTATCACCACCTTTGCCACTGGTTCTTCCCTCTTCATAAGCAGCAGGTCAAGCAGAGAATTATTCCTGTTTCTCCCCTTTAGCAGTGTTAGGAAATTGTCAGCAACACAATCAAGGAAACTCCTGCACTGCCTGCACAGCACTTTAATCTTACTAGAAACTAAATCAAATAAGGACTTACTTGCAGAATGATGATGATTGTATTGATAGAGTTACTTGGCATATAGGTTTTACCCACTTTTGATCCCTCATTCTACTAACTTGAAGTTGTGTTATTTTATTTAAATTTTAAAAGGTGACAGTCTTAAATATACAGGAAGGCAAAGCTTCCATCCTGAGTGAATTTAAAATGAGTTCAGCAAAACAAAAAGTAAATTATGCCCATCACTGACAGCATTTTTGACCAATAATATACACAAATTCCAAAAGCTCAGTAATTAAAAGACAACAGCCAGCTTCATTAAAACTTGTGGATGAAGATGACTTGTTACTTTTCTATCCCTTGTGCTTGGATTAAGTTAGTTTTTCCCCATAGTTTTATTAAATCAAAGTTGTACTGAATTTTTTTTCAGATGCAGATTCACTATCAGACCAAAAATACAAGGTTTATCAACAGAAACACTTATTTTTGTTAGGCAAAATGCAAGTATTTAGGTAAAAAAGCCTTAGAAGTGGAACACAAAAAGAAAAACAAAAAAGAAAAAGCAAGAGAAAGTGGACAAATTGAGTGTTCAACCACTTAAGCTTTACTGATAGATTCATTACAGCAAGTAAATTAAAAGAAGTCTTGTCCTGAGTCTCACTCAAATCACGTGTACAAAGAATTATGAAATTGCAAAAGCCTCTTATAGTGGAGAAGTTAGTGTTCCAAATATTTTTAGCTGGCACAAATGAAAATCTGCCAGAAGTGTGGCCATATTATGACTGCATGGGTAATAAATTTCCTTATGTGATCATCATGTAAATTAGCCCTGAAAACCTATTTAGCAAGAACCAGGTAGTTTTAATGGATAGCACTGCAGTAGTTGGCAATCATCTTAATTATAAAAAATTATGTGAGGAAACCTAATTATAAATGCTGCAATCAAGGGATCTATAGGTTTCACTAAAATTATCAATATGATAATTAACTTCCCAAAGGATTTTAAGTCTTTCTAAAGTGGTCAGCAACAAAGACTTTCCAAATATCTTCTTATTTTAATGACAGACTCATTGGAAAATCCTATGGCACTGCACAGAAAGAGTGCATTCACTATTCTCAGTTTATCGCTGTGAAAATCACTGTAAGAATTAATTGTGGCATTTTCAATAGTCCCACTTGAATCAATAGGCAATAATTAGCTACACGGAAGTTTAAAAAAAAAAAAAAGGTTCAGCATTGTTCAGGGGTTAAATGATTTGGTTTTGAAGGTCAGACCTTAGTCGTTGTAGTCAGAGGAACCTGGTCTCTGGCTCTTGTTTGGTTGTCTCTCAGATATTGCTGTATGATGTACATCCAGTGAGGAAATGCAATGGCAAGAAGTACCATTTTTCTTATGACTACACTCATTTTATCTTTGTGCTTTTGTATCCTGGGTATCAGTGTAGCATATAAGCTATTATCACTAATATAATTAAGTCCATAATAGCCTCCTCTTTTTCAAAAGGTCAAAGTAAATACTTGTTTAGAACTATGAGATTTTCAGCTGATTTGCTCTGTCGCATTCAGAGTCGGCTCCTATTACTCGACACCTTTATTTCTGCCAGCCCCACACGCCCTCCACAGAAGGTCATGCTTCTAGAGCCAGCCTCTCCTGTCAATAGTGCCCACGCCACAGAAGACTTTGCACATCAGCCCTTCATTAGACAGCACACTAATTTGGAAATCCAGGAAGAAGAACACAGGAGAGCAGTATTTCACAGAATATACATGGCTTCTCTGGGCATTCTTTTTTTTTTTCCCCAAATAATGCAAAATGGATGTTGGCGTGAATACCTCAGTCAAGAACCAGACTGTGTCAGTATTTGGTTTTACTGTCAGGAGCTAAACCAGCAAAATTAACTTGTTTAAAAACAAACTAAAAATATCAGGATAGGAATACATCTTTCTTCCTGAAAAGATCAAAAAGACATACTAATTAATTTCAATATATATCCTGCATGGTTCTTTGAGCAAGTATGCTTTCTACTGGATATCTACTGAACTAATGGGCTAGGACTGTCATTGCCTTTTCTTCTATGACTATTTTTTCTTACTTTTTTTTTTTTTTTTTGGCAGAAGCAATTAGAAAGTTAAAATCATTTGCATGCAACACAAAGAAACACAGGATTGTCTAAAGATACTTCTTCATTACCTTACAGGTCTTCCAACTGTTTAAATGGTCTCTTAATTCTCAGGGCAGCCTTCCTCCTTCTTTAGGATTACTTCTCTCACTTTCTGTGACTTCTTGGTCTCCTTAGCTATTATCTACTTTTAAGGTTGCATTTTTTTGCTGTTTTTAAACTTTGCCAACTCTTTCTTGGTAATAATGGTGCTGACATCTCATTACAGAAGGGAAGAATTCAGCACTAGAACCTTATTGACAAAGCCTTCATCATTATAACCTAGCTACTATATTGGTATTCTTCATATACATAGGCATTTTAGAAATTATGAGGTCAGTAGCAGCCCGGGTAAAGCCTTTATGCACAATTTAATGAAATCAATGTTTTAACTATTAATTAAAAAATGTAACTTCTTGGAACCCTTTAGAGAAAATTCATCCTAATTGAATGTCTCATAAGTTGAAGGAAAGCAATGTCAGCTTTGCATTCTCAATCAAAACAAAGGAGAAATTCTTCTAGCCAACAGAGTGAAGCAAGGTGTGGTTTCTATGTATTTGTTTTGATTAAACACTGTATCATGATTTAGTTACTCTGAATCTGTCTGATCCAACAAGTTAAGCAGCTCGAGATCATAACTGTATGCAACAAGAAAAATGAAATGCAAATTAGCAACTTATGAAGCTGATGAATACACAACTGGATGAGATTCTTTGGCTTGAGATACACAGTAGGTCAGGTTAGTTGATCAGAACAGCCTTCTCCTAGCTTTAAATACAATGAATTTATAATACTGAAGCACAGAAAAAAAAATTAATTTCTCATTTTCTGTGGCACTAGACATTATAATGAGGGCTCATTTTACAAACTTAACAACTGTTGTCTTCTAAGTTAATGGTAGTGCTCTTCAAACAAAAAGATAATACACACTGCCTCATCAGTGACATTCAGGGTTGATCTAACACGAGGCATAAGAGAACCCTCCCACCACCTTCCTATGTGTCTTTTCTACCTGGAAATCAACTACATAGATACAATTCCACCACCATACTTCCATATAGCAGTCACAAGTCTTTCATGATTATTAAAAAAAAAAAAATTAGAAGCAATTTCCAGGGTCATTTTTGCTGATAATCACATCTAAGAAGCCCTTTTATAAAGGTACCGAGTGCCACTGCATAAACAAGTTTCCTTCTAACCTCTACGCACTCACAGAAAACTGTTTCATATTATGATTGCTCTAGTGGTTAAGAAACTTTTTCCAGTGTGCCTCTTATATTTATTTGCAGCCAGTTTGTACATCTTCTTTCCTTTCCCATAGTGTTTTCTCTCCATAACATTTATCTTTCAATGTGCGTACGCAGAGGAATTGCAGGCTATTTCAGCCTCTCCTTCACTAAACGAAACAAGCTGGACCTTTCAGAGCGTCCTGCCAGCGACAGGTACAAGTGCACATACAGTCCCTCCACCCACACATGCCGTGAGCCAGAGGAGTCACTGATCCTGAGATCTCCTAGTTGTGTTAAGAGGCAGAAAATTTTGCTCAGTGCCAGCACTGTTCTAGTGCAGCCATGCTGTTTAGGAACTAGTGCAGGATTGCACCCAGACAACATGGACCTCAGGTCAGCATTCATTCCTGTGATCTTTCTCTTAGTTGTCTTCAGACCTGTAACAGTTTCCATTCATCTTCCCTCGAACATGGGTGAAAAGAACTCTATGCCATATTCTAGTTGAGGTGCACTGAATGCCTTACCTATGTCCTTTGCAATTGTCATGAAAGGTAACAAATAAAGAGAAGCATCTGACCTGGTGTAGTCGTCCTCCACAAGCATGTGCTTTGGAATGGGGGAGTATCTTCCCGGTGAGATAGGGGCCAGGGATGCCTTGTACTCTAAAGTGCCATTGTTTCCAGAAGAGAGTATATGATTTTCCATTGGTGGAGAATAAGCTGAGGGCAAGAATAAGCATTTCTAGTTAGCCACTTTCACGTTTTATTAGATGTCACAAAAGCACCATTTTTTAGTGAAGTACCAAGGACGTGCTCATTGCTGTAAATAACATCAAAACAGACAGTCCTTGCCTGCAAGAGCTTAAAATGTAACAAGAAAGAACGAACAGCTAAAGTTTTCCTGAAAGGTTAGTAATAATAATGTTGGCTCATTTGCAGGGATTGACTCTTTAGAGGGGATCTGAATAACAAAGGATAGATTGGGAGACAGGAAACATTTTCTTCAATTAGGACTGACTTGAAGAAGGAAATGTAAAGAGGAGAGAATGAGATTAAAAGCACACTCCTCTTTTTGGCTCCAATATACAGCAATAGGAATAATACAGTAAAGAGCTCAATGTAGGATAAGAGCAGGAATTTTATGTATGGCAAGAATTATGTATGGTGAAGATTTAAAGCTGCTATCTATTAAAGGTGTCAGAATTCCCAATATAACTGAAATTTCAGTACCAACATAGATGGTATTTAGATCACAGTAAATCTGTATATTTAAAACAGAAAGTGGATACAAGTCTCTCACACATTAATGATTAATAATGAAAATTACAGGACTATGCTGTCTGATTCTATATTGGGTCTGTGGGTTTTGTTCTTTGCTTGTTTTTTCCTATTCTGAAGTTACCGGGGATATTTGTGACTAGAGAGATGTAATAATAGTTGTATTCAATCTCTAGTTAATGTAATTAGAAATGATAAATAGGGAAAACAATGATGCGTGCTTCTGCAATGAGCTATGATTAATTTTCTCATGAGAAGACAGCTAAACTTTCTAGTATTAGTTTCAATCTTTCTTTCAGCTGCTGAGATACAGAATGTTTCAAAGCAAAATATCTCTACAGGGAAAGGCCATTACCCATTCCAGAATACTCTGAACATGTAGGTATAATGAAAGGATCCCTGGGGATAAATGAATCTGTATGCACCAACAGACTGGGATGGGCTACTGCAAATCTTTTCAACCTTTACTCTCCCTCTGGAATTACTTCTGTCTTCTCATAAGCTGCTGATCTATAATCTGACATAATAAACCACACTGTTTTAAAGCTCCCAAATTATTATTTTGGAACGTATTATAAAGCAGGAGATTGGATCGAGACATTTAGCATTTTTACTTCTTGGGCTTTGCTAAGATCCAGACCAGACTGCTACTGAACAACATGATTGCCATCTGTTGTAACATTTGCTAACTAAATAGGTATCCTCAGCACAGTTGAGTATACCACCTGACGCGCATGTTACAAAACCTTGCCTTCTATTTTTATGGAGCAGTATAAATAAGGAGGATTATGGATATTTAGCTTTTCCCTGAACTTTGTCAGTCCACAGAAGCAACACTACGCAAAAGTGCAGGAAAATTTGAATCTCTAGAATTTACTGGGAAAATCTGCCTTTCACAGTCCTTGGTTGGCCTTAAGCACCCCTAGGATTATTAGCAGGAGGTCAAGATGGGTATGGATCAGTTGCTGCAGCTCTTCTCAAATATTAAACTGCCACCCAGTTGTTAGATGGTGCAGCTGGTCCCTGTTGATAGTTGAACCCAAGGCAGACAGTTTTTAATGAACAACTAAATGAAGAAAGGGAGTTTCAGTAATGAACTGTTTAGACTAACAGGCACCAGTGGTATAGAGAGCTGCAACTGAATGTTAAGATTTCTGTGAATGAAAAGGGAATGGGAATGCTTGGGTAAGGACACCAGGAGGACTGGCAGGAGGGGCATAAGAATGGCGTGTACTGATAGCACCTACATCCGCCAGTAGGTCATCAATACTCAACATAACTACATGTAACTTGTCAGGACAGCCTACACCCAAACTAAAAGACTCAAGCCATTAAGAGGTGATGGCAGGAGATAAAGACTAGACTGGAGTCTAGTACACTCAGATAAGGAGACAAAAGAGACGTGAGTAAATCCTGAAGACAGCGTAGGTGGGACAGATGGGAGAGACGGAAGATCCTAATTGCTGTCATCTCCTTAAGGGTACAAAAAGCACATCAGCAAGGAGGTTGTCAACATAAGAAGGTACATGTGTATGATAAGGACTCCACTGCCACCCACCCTTGTACTTGGTCATCTCAGGGAGTCCTGGCGATGTGCCTGGATGCGCGTCTTTCTACCTGAATGCTGGACATGAGCCTAGATGATTTTGAGTGTGTGGATATGACGGCCTGATTGAAATCGGTTTGTTTTAAAATAAAATCATCTTCCCTTCCTATGAGATCCTTCACTGAGCTTTACTGTATTATTTCAACAATTTTTCCTACAACAGAGCGTACACTGAATGCAAGGACAAATAAGGCCTTGGTCCTCAGTGAAAAAATAGCAGATGAACATATATAAAGTTAATGGACAGACTGAGAATAAAGCAAAGTGAAACAATAATTTAGGAATTGGATATACACAGAAAATAGGTAAATTTTTTTAAGTAGAGCAGAGATTTTTACATTCCAAGTAAATATTTTATTCAAATATGATAGATATTTGCCTCAGGCTTTTCACTTAGTTTGTACAAGAAGCTTTGCTGTTTGTTCAGATTTTTCAGTGGACAGGGGACTCCAGTCTACAAATCTAATCATATTTCAAAATATATTTGCATATATTTATTACTGTAACTATCACAAGAATTACAGTTCAGTCCGATCACCTGGACAATGGCTAATTGGAATCAGCACAGCAGTACATCAGCTACACTGTAACTTTTGCTGCAAAAATACTTTAGCGGAGTTATATTATTTGTAATATTTCATGACTGTAGCATACTTAAGTGGCAATGAACATTTCATTTTTGTAGCCTTCCAAGCTGTTTCATAAACTTTAATTGGGTACTTTGGACAAGCAATGAAAAAAACACAATCATCTGACAAACAGGTATCTCCTACAAAATGAGTTGCAGAAGTCACTTACAGTGAGTAATATCTGGTGGGCCATATGGATCAGTCATGTAAATGGTGGTGGGCTTTCCAACTTTCAGATACACTACATCTGATGTGTTCTTCAGTATCGCTACTGCCTCTTCATGAGTAACTTCTTCTAAACTGTAATTATTTACCTTAAAGGAGAAATCAGACAGGTGAATTGGAATGCAGAAATAGACATAAAAAATGACACAGCCTTGCAGTTATCACAATGTTGGGGAAAAATGCTGTAGACAAAGAGCACTGAAGATTACAGAAGGTCTGCTATTGCAGCAAGGTAGAAAATACAGTTTTCTTAGCACATGCATATTCAAAGACTGACATAGCAGTATTGATATCACAGAATCATAATGGGTCAAGATGGCACTTGGTCTTGTCAGTAGCAAAGTCCTTTGTGATATTCTGTTACCAGTCTCATCATTGACATAAAAACATATTAATTTAATAACTTAACACCACATCATTTACAGAAACTGCATGTTATTTCACCTGTCAAGATGAACTGTCCAACTTCACCTCTTAGCATGCATGTCTGGGCTTTCAGCAATACTTAATACCCCCAATCTTTCCATCCCTGATATGACATTGACCATTGAAATAGTAAGAGATACAAAGCGGTAGACAGAATAAGAGGCTGCTTATGAGGTGCGGGAAATGAAAAAGGGCAGCTCTGGATGAGGGAAAAGGGATTTTCAGTATGGAAGTTTGTCAGTTTTCTGGAAGCACAGGAAAGAGACACTGAAAAAGTAAGAGAATGTAGTACTAGTTCTGTGCTTTATCAGGAAAAAAAATACTTAACAAGAGCAAGGATAAGAGTACAGGACTACAGCTTAATTAGGGAAGGAAATGGTGGCAATAAACTTGCCTGTTTATGCTTTACTCCCAGAGAAAGAAAATCAAAAGAAAAGTGTAAGAAGTGGTTTATTGTAGAGGTGTATGAAATTTATTCATATATAAATCAACTACATCCACAGAATGTCAACAATAGGTTGTGTTCCTCTAAACAGAATAGTGAATGGTCCCTGCCCCCAAAAACATACAACCTGAATGAAGAAAATAAAGGATAGATGAAAGAAGTAAAGAAGGGTGTAGATATAGGTTTCAGACATGTGGTGTAAGGCAAAAGACATCGTAGAATCATAGACTATCTCCAGTTGGAATGGACCCGTAAGGATCATCGAGTCCAACTCCCTGCTCCTCGCAGGACTACCTATAACTAAATCATCCGACTAAGAGTGTTGTCCAGACACTCCTTGAACTCTGACAGGTTTGGTGCATGACCACTTCCCTGGGGAGCCTGTTCCAGTGACCTACATTTCACAGTGAATGTTGTACACGAAACTCTTTATTGTGATTTAAAGTGCCATCTTCCAACTTCTACAGTTACTGCAAGGATTCTTTGTTAAGATTATGCAAGATGGAAGAAAAAGTAGCTCCTCAACTATAGTATAACCTAGTACAGCTGTAAATAACAGAAAAAAATACATACTTTCTAGGGAATTTAGTATCAGCAAATTATTAGAGAACTGACTGTGACAACAAGCTACTGCCAAAGGCTTTGGAAAGAAATCCGGCTATTATGAATCACTGGAGGACTCTTCACACCCAGACAATTTCATCAACACCAAGAGAGAATGATTGCTCCTGGACAGTATTCCTAAATGTAAGGATTCTGTTTAAACTTTGTTCCTTGTGTATAATTCTCAGACTTGGTTTTAAGGTTAATTGAAAGAGGCAGTGACAGGCATGTTATGACAATTTGACATGAAGAGCAATGATACAACCTAACACTCCAAAGAGAATTGCTGACACTGTGTGCTGTATTTTGACAGGTCTTCAATTTAAATAAAAATCTGATAGCTATCTTCTATAAATTCATCTGGTTTTCTTTGTTACGAACAGCAGTAACATACATATACACTTTTAATAAATAAATGTCTTTTAAATTACTAGGCTGGTAGCAAGAAGAAGTGACTGAAATGAAGCCTTTCTTGTTTATGTATTTCGAAACTGCCAAATACTGAAGATTCACACTTTTGGAAATACGACTGCACAGTTATCCTTTACCTTTCACCTTCCCATGCTGTCTGTACATTTTATCTATCATGTTGTGTTTCATCCTAACTGCAAGCTTTCTGAAGTAAAGAAAATCTCACATGATAACCTCCCACTACACTGCTGCTGTAAATAAGTGTTCTTAGTAAAAAAAAAGACACAAAATGAAATATCATAGCACTGTCTAGATTTTGGCTTTTGGTCTTTTTAGGAGTGTATAAAAACAATTAAGACGCAAACTGACTTGTTGCATTTTTTTTCCAAATTTTTTTTTCCTGGAAATATAGCTGATAAAAATCTTGGATAGGACTGCTGTACTTCCATCACAACATACTTGGATGTCACAGTTGTGCAGCTGGAGGATAAACAGCCATTTTAGAAACAAGAAATACAGTTTGATACATACAAAACTTGTATCTGCTATGACAGGTCCTACTTCTTATCTCTCTGACAATAACTTTACAGGACAGGTATTTTACCAACGCTGTCTACAAGTTTACAAGTTAAGATAAGAATTAAAGACCAAGTGATTCTAAACTAAGAATTAATGTCTGAGCAGTTATGCATTATGTTGATCTTTCTACACTTCAAGATCCTAGAGATCATTGCAAAGTTTATGTATAAGGATTTTTTTTCTCATTTCTAGTACATATAAGCTTCAGTGTGCAGAATATTGCAGAAAACTAAAATATGTAGAGCTGGAACTTGGTAGAACTTGAAAGAAGATAACGCATGACTGAAATCAAGATAGAAATAAGAACTTCAGAGAAAAGATGCTGGAAGAAAATTTGAAGAGAAGAAAGGACCCTTCAAAGTAAACAGAGTTCTACTACAAAAAGTTTTCCAGCAACATATACCAAAATTGCTATTCAAACTCATCCCAAATATATAGAAAATTACAGGTTTCTCATCTCTAGAGAGAACACTCCTAGAAAGGAAGTTTGCTACTAATTAATTTTGTCCTGGACTGCTCAGTTCTCAGTAAACAAAGAAATAAGGACAGACTCAATTTACATCAAGAGCAAATAAATAAACAAACATGTTGATTCATTTAGACAAAGATTCTCAGTGGTGCCATAAGGCCTCTTTTAAATGGGAGCTCTTTGAGAAGGAAATAAAACCCCTTCGCTTAGTCATTGCCAACATCAATTTAGAATTACAGTATACAAATTATACTATGCATTTTCCAGTTTTCTTCAGAAGGTAGTCCTTGCTTTGGACCTACAATTCCCATTAAAACTATTATGTGCATGTATCAATATCTTTTTCACATTTTGATCATAAAACAATGATTACAAATAAAGACATCTGTATGTATTCTGATTCACAAAAATGAAAACCTGAATACACTGAAGAATTATATTGTTCAGCTCTCTAGATATTATTGCAAGATGACTGTAGTATGTAATTTTTTTCATAAGGAAATCTCTGGATATCATTCTTCAAAGCATCATGCCTGAACAAAACATCATGCCAGAGATGGTGATTATTAGGAAATATGATACTGTAGTTGGTTTTTATGGTAGGATTTACAGAGAGAGGAGAATCTCTCAGAATCTCCAAGAGAGACTATTTCTTGAGCTTTTTCTTGTTTCCGTAAAAGATGCCTATTTTAACAGAATCTCAAGTACTAAATCTGGCTTTTTCAGTGGTTGTGGCACAGTCAATGCATCATACCAAAGCTTCACTTCCTGCTGTCAAGATGACCTTAGTGGAGCATATAGTTTGAAAAAAAAAGAGTTGAGTTAGAGGTGAAGAAGATAAAGAGTGGGAGATGTGCACTAAATAAGAAATCAAAGTGTATATGGCATACAGCCCCCCGAGATGCTGAAACTTTCACGCAGAAGGGCTGACATCAGAGCTCAGTAGGTAGAACCAGTACTGCATGCCAACCTTCTGGCTCTAGGAAGCCAATTTAAGTAGCAATGAATTAAGGGGGGGGGGGGGGAACCCTAAAGCAAATGCTAAAAAAGAAATTTATCTGAGTGGTCAGTTTAGTTTCAACAGTCAGATGCTTGAGCCACAAAATGTTGTGGCAGAAGCCAAAGGAGAGGGGTCAGAAGGAAAACAGGCATGGAGCAAGTGGGGCTTTTCTAATGGGAAAAGTTCCATACAAAAAAAAAATACAGAAATGCAAGCAGCACCTTAAGTAAAAAAGAAATTAGGAGAGATGTTTCTTCAAACAGAAAGTATGTGATACAAGGACTTACTGATATTACAGGAAAAGAATAAGAGGAAGAAATAATATAGCAATAGAGAAGGAAATTAAAGATACAAGTCCAATCAAAGAAGCTATTTGAGTGATGGGGCAAATCAGTAAGAAATGTTGCCAGATATAAAAAGACTGGGGTGTTTTTTTCCTAAATAGCATAATCAAGGCAATGAAGTGTAAACCTAAGCAAGAATTATCTTATTTGGACGTTTTCCTAGATTCATATTGGAAAACAAAGGCACTAAGAAGTAGCTAGAGTGAAAAGCTTAGAATCCCCAAAATGACTGTACAAGTGCTCTAAAGAATAACTTAATTCACAACAGCATAAGCCAGTAACAGCATAAAAGCTCTGGAGGAATAAGTCTGTCTTATTTAATTTTTTTTTTTTAAAGGGAAATCATTCCTTTTCTCCATTGATTTAGGGTAAGAGAGATTTGATTCTCTCAGTGAATGAGACAAAGAGGTGTTCTTTATCTTGCCAGTGGTAATGTGTGCTTTTGTGTAATATTCTACTTTCATTCAGAAAGTGGATTTTCCTGAGTGAATCTTGAGTGAACACTTGCTGTTAAACACCTGCGACATGCCAGCTGTAAATCTAGAATGCTGATGGCCTTCTTAAAAACTCACCATGATTTAAAAGGCTGCAAAAAGTGAAAGGTTTCAGTGCTGAAGACCAATCATTTGTCCTAAGGATGTAAATGTGTTTGGATTAACTAACTTCTTACAATCCCATGGACTCCTGAGTTGTACAAGTGCTGGACTCTGAATAGAAAGAAACGGGCTACCTTCAGGTGACACAGTCTGGTGACACAGTCTGTTAATCTCTCTGAAATTAGCATGCTTAGATTATTAATAGTTATGGGCTAAGTGTTCTAAACCAGATATCTCTGCGGAGAAATGCAAGAGTTTGTGTTTCACAGACAAATATGAGACTGAGCAGTGGGCTTCAGGCTTCAAGCAGCATAGTGCATACACAGTGCAAGTGGCACTGTACTGTAGCGGTCCATCATTTTTCAATCCCAATTTAAACTGATTTAGGTTAAAAAAGAATGTTTTCAAGGCTAATGAAGTGACATGAAGATGATACAGCTGTGAAGGAACAACCAGATCAGAGTATCATCAGAAGGAATAAACTGGGAAGCTTATTGCTGGGATGCCATCCAAAGACTGCTCCTAGCAAATCTACGTGTGAATGCTGGGTGAGGCACCCCCAGGCCAGAGTCAAGAACAGTGTCAATCTGGCTCAGAGCTCAGTGCTGCATCAGAAGGGACGCAGCCCCCAAAACCCCTGAGCTGGTTCAGCACTAGTTCACTCTCCCCCGCAGAATATATTTTTTCTAGCGTGTTTCCTCTGTGCTAGTCAGCCAGTACAGCCTACAAATCAGGTACTATCTGTTCACACTGTTTTCTTCCTTTAAGTCTAACTGGGTCATGCCTGTACTCCATCAACTGGCATAGCAGAGAAACTCTGGATCTGTGGGTGCACCTACCTGAGCAAAGAATGCGTGCACTAGGAGCGATCCCCAGCAACAGAGGGTCTGGATGATATGACATCCATGCCATTAGTTCACATTACATCTAGTCTGCTGACTAAAATGCCTGTTCACAGCTGCAATGAAATGCTAATTAGGAATGCTCCTGGACCATGTTTTCGGTTGCAGTTTCATTTAAAAAAAAAATCCAATTTGTTTTCTAAAAGACCATCCCACAAGACAGCCAAAATCACTTTAAAAGAGCACTTCCGATCAGAACCAAGTGCTAATCTAGGTGCATCTTAAATGCTATGCCTTGACTACTTTAACACAAACGTGATCCTGCATCCATATACAATCTGAAAAAAACAGATACTGGTAGGGGATCCTGTACATATCAACATACTGTGCAATCACAACCCCATTGCAGCCCTATGAAACCACCAAACAACAACATGCTTTTTTTCAGCACAGAATTGGGTAGAAAGCAAGCCTAAATTTCTGAAAAGGAAAGTGACTCCTGTTTCTTCCGTTTTCAGCAAGAAAACAGAAGCAAATTCCAAAATCAACTCTTGGTACGTGAGTAACATCACTTTTCCTATAAGCTTAAATAACCCCACAAAACTCTGGTCTCTCTGACTACATGGGCCAAGAAGCAACAGGGTATGGCCCAAACATGCAAGGGTATTTTGGAGTAGGAGACAAAGTTTTGGACATCTAGTATGTATATTAAGAGATAAATATTAGCTTAAATTTCTTTTAAAGCCTAATGTTTTTAGAGTTTTCCCTGAAGAATACTGTGCTTCTAGCTATTAGTGTTGGTTTGGACTAGTAAAAACACACAGTTTTATACTGATTTCTCATTTATCCATTCTGTAGATAAACTATTCCAAAGTGAGATGACGGTATCAGATAAAAGAAAGTAATTATCTGAGAGGTAACAAGTGAAACAATTTTTCAGCTCTTCCTGATCATCATTAACAATGACCTGGAAGAGGTGAGACGTGCACTCGCATCATGTTTGCAGATGACACTTCCCTGCGAGGGCGAGTCCATGTACTCGAGGGCAGGGCTGCCATCCTGGCTCGGCTGGAGGAAGGGGCTGACAAAGAATTTTATGATGTTCAACAGGGAGAAACAGTAAGTCCTGCCCCTGGCACAGGCTAGCCCCTTTCAATAGCGCAGGCTGGGCACCGACAGCCTGGCAGCAGCTCTGTGGAAAAGTGCCTGAGGCTCCCAGTGGACAGCAAACTGGGCATGAGCCAGTTGTGTGTCCTGGCAGCAAAGAGGTCAACTGCATGCTGGGCTGTATGAGCTAAGAGCAGAGCCAGGAGATGCAGGGGAGGAATATTCTCCAAGAGCTGCCATCACTAGCCTGTAGCTGGATGCTGCGTTCAGTTTCGGTCCCTGCACTACAGGAAAGATAACAAAATGGAGCAAGTGGAGGGGAGTGCTACCGGGATGGTTGGGGTTGGAGCCCTGGCCTGGTGAGGAGAAGCTGGGGGAGCTGGGGTTTTTTCAGCCTGGAGAAGGGGTGCCTCTGGGGATGACTAAAAGCAGAGCCCTGGTGCTTACGGAGAGGTCATCAAGACAGAGCTAAGGTTTTCAGAGTGGCATGTGGAACAGGATGAGAGACAGCAGGCGTATGGCGAAACAAGAGAGGGTCAAACAGGTTATAAGGAAAAGTATCTTCCTCATGAGGACAGTCAAGCAGTAGAACAGGTTTCCCAGAGAGGCTGTGCAAGATCCATCCTTGGAGATTTTTGAGATTTAATTGGATAAATTCCTGAGCAACCTGGTCTGGCCCTACAGCTGACTCTGAATTACCGTGTTAACCTATGATGTGATTTCCCTTTGCTCCTTTCCAGCGCAAAGAGAAACAACCTAGCTGAGATACCCAGTGCAGTTGTATTCTCACCACGGGCATTACCACCAGCAGCAGTAGACATTACCATAGGCATTACCACCAGAATACAGTATTTTTCTCCTAGCTGTAAGTCTTCAGAGCAGAGCTCTGTTCTGCTCCTTTCACATATACTTAGGAAAACCACTGAATTCAGTTTTTGACTTAAGCACTCTTATGCTTCCTCCAGTCATTTTCCTAATGGGCACCTCAGGATTATTCTAAAATGGAACATTTTTCTGTGCAAGTGCTCAGGATAAAAGCCTTAAGTGCAGGCTCAGTACCACAGAAACATAACTGCATAACATGCCCTTGTATAGATTTCACAATAATCGCAATGCTCGGTATTTACATAATACATCTTCTCTATGCTTAGCACACTATTGGCAATCTGCATTTAATAATAGTAGGGCCATCAAGCTGCAAAATGCTCAAATGGCACCTAATTGTTTTACATTTCAATATTAGTTTTGATTTTGTAGCATCTCTTTTATTACATCTTAAATTTTAATGCTTTTGATTTGCATGTTCTTTGGGATCTGAAAGCATTTCACACAAATTTATCAGAACACAGATACAAAAATGAAACAAGCCCCCCAGCAGCTTCTGAGAATTCCAGAAGGATGACATTCTAGCAAATTTTATAAAGAAATGATGGAAGAAACAAAGATCAAGAAAGGACACAGTACTGAGAAGAAAAAAAAAAAAAAGAAAAAAAGGAAGTGTTCAAATATATAATCAATAAGGAACCAGTGAAGCAGAAGTAGGACTGTATAGATGACAAGGGTAATATTGTGTTGGTACACTCCCAAAAGAAAGTAATGAATTCCTTCACTCACTTTTCACAAAGGAACATGAAGTGAATGCCATGAACTGACAGATACTTCACAAAGTAGAAGAGAAAAAATATTGAAGGTACACAAGTTATAAAGAAATCAGGGTGTCTTGTTGGAGAGAACAAGAAAGCATGGCTGTTATCTGCACGAAATAGATTTTGATCTTGTACATTTATCTCCAAAAATGTAATGGTTAAGGTATACAAAGAGTAAGTTGACTAGGATTTTCTTATGCAACAGTGAAAAGCTTGGTCTGGAAGTACATAACTAGTGGAAAGCAATATTATGATTGATTTTTTTTTTGCTCATTTTATGTGCAGTGATAAAAAGAGATGATGGTGAGTAAAGAACTGGTCCAGACTGAAAGGAAGGCAGTATAAAGACATTAAACACACTGAGAATGGCCTCCGCTCATTTTCAGAAGTCAGATTCAGGAGTAAAACTTGTCCCAATGAAGAATCATCTATATCTGACTGCAACGTATAATAGGTTCAAGGCTGAGAAGAGATACTTAATAGACAAATCCTATAAAAATCTGGAAATAATGAATTTCTACCTAGTAGTGTATAAAATAATTATTTTTCTATTCAAAGTCATCCTGATTAAATTACGCTGGAGATGATGAATGCAGGGGGTTTGCATCTGGTTTTTTTGTCTATGTTATTACCTCAAGTGAGTTGGAAGAAATTAAGAGTAAGGTAACAAAAATTTACAGATGATACAAAAACTGTATTCTCATCATGATGATACAAAACCTGAATTCTTGTCATGAAAAAAACCCAACAGCTGAACACAAGCAGATTTGCTACAAGGTGCAAAGTAAGAAAATAAGGTGCAAATTTGACAAATACAAATACCCATTTCTACAGAAAAATGAGCCAAAACTTCATTATTCAACAGGGACTTGAATTGTACTGTGCTGAGGGCCTGTGAAGAATGTCAAAGAAATTGTTAGTTCTAGCTTCATTTTGCTTTGATTTTGATAACACCATTTGATTCTTAAGCTGTTTTATCTATCCACTTGGGTTAATTAAAAAAAGTCAGAGTCACCAACCCAGCAACCAAGTGCCTTTCCAGTTCTGTTTAATACCCTGCATAAAATGAATGGTCATCTTCAGATGTGACTGGAACACAGTGTCCCTAGCCAAACAAAGAAAACCTCAATCAGGTGCAGTTTTGCAGGCAGCAAAAAAAGGTCATGGCAATTTTCTACTGCTTAGATATCACATCACAAAACAGAGCTACTGCAGTACATTTTTTTCATGGCACTTTTTCAAAAAAATATTTCTCTACCTGCTGAATGCATTGACATGAATACAACTTGACGTAGATTAACTTCTGCTGATTCATCAGGGTCAGGATTTCCCCCTCAACAAAGAATTAAACAAACTCTGTGAGTGGGAAAGAACTATCTACAAGGAACAATGTACTAACACTGCAAATATCAGGAAGAATTTCCTGATGTGAGATCCAACAGAAGAGTAAGTACACTTCCTCAAGGAAAAAGATGGAAAACATATTTTTTTTTAACATCACATGGCACATACACATAAAGCATTCCTACATGTACTGAAATGTAGGTAATAGTCCACTGACAGTAGCTACATGTGAGAGTTTAGTGGCATGTTTTCACATCTTTCAGTTCTCTTAAAATGATCAGTAGAATCAGTACTGCTGTAATGAATGGTTAGTCTAAAATCTTTTAAAGTTTTCTGGTGCATTTTGACTTGTTGCTGATGTGCATAATATGTTTATTCTCTTCTCAGTTAAAGGTTTGTCAAAGTAATATAATCCATTGCCTTCTCTTCATAAAATGTTGGTTTTCCAGAGTAATGCTTTCTTAACTGCAGGCTCAGAAGTATATATAAAGAATGGGAAAAAATGAAGATAACAGACATATAACTCAAAATTATTACAGAAGCTGTAGTAGTTACCTCAAGTAAGATATATGGTGAATGAAAGTCCTTATATGAAACAATTTTCAGCCAAATAAAATGTGATTTGTCATACTTACCATAAGAAGTCTATCTCCAACCTGCAACCTCCCATCTTTTTGCGCAGCTCCTCCATCAATAATCTTGGTGACATAAATGCTGTTGTCGCCCGGGATGTGTTGGTTTCCAACCCCTCCTGCAATACTGAATCCCAGACCTGGAGAAGATATGGAAAACAAAACATTAGCAATACAATACATAATATTAAAAAAGAGTGCAAGAGTAGCATGTATTTAAATCTGCTGTACAATTGCAGTATTTTTTACAGAAATACAAATAACATAAGATCTATTTGTGGGGTCAATACTCTTTCACTTTCCTTGGAAGGCCAGGGACAGAAATAAATTAAGGGAATTCTTTGAAAAGTACAATTATAGGAAGGTAGAGACAAAAAGAATCGAATCAGTGATGATTCTATACCCATGGCTTGTCCTTGCCAGGGGCCAGTGCAGCCTATGTCAAGAAGTTATGGAACAACCTGCCATGAGTGGTTATAAAACTCTGAAGCTTTGAGTTTGTTAAATATTGGCATAAAATACATCGCCGCCTATCAGAACAAAATTAAAGGTGTTCTGATTGTCCACACAATTTGAAAAATACTTGGAGAGGTGCACTGCAGATTTTGCAAGCTTCTGTTGTACCACAGTGAAGCGTCTGTGAAAGATAAACAGTGTAGACATTTGGATTTCAATCTGCTTTTTGTATTTTTCTAGGACACAAATATCTTTGGCTATGGATACATAAAATAAGAAAGCAATAGTACATATACAACATCTGTTCAGTGATCTGTGAAATTCCTAGATAAACACCCAAAGAGCAAAACTTTGGAACAATGTCAATAATACATGCCAATATGATTCAGGAAAAGGAAGGCAAAATATATAGATGTTGGGGGAAGAAAAAAAAGACAGGTTTACCCTTTTCCTACTTTTCCTATCCTCTGACACATTGCATAAACAGACAAATCACCGCATTCATTTATAATAACATTTTTATCTCTCGATCAGAGAAAAGACAGAAACTATGCTTTATTTCCATAAAAATCTACTTCATACAGCTAATTTTTCATAGATCATATAGCTAATGGGAACTTCCAGCTGAACAAATAAGCTGTTAGTGACAATAACCTGCTTAGATTATTGCTTCAACCAGGCATTTCTCTTTTAGCTGTACAGAAAAAATAGTTATATCTATTTAGAGAATAATCACTAGTTTTATCTATGAAATCTATGCTGTTCAGGCATTCTTAAAACAAACATGTTAGTAATAACTGCAGTCTGAGCAGTAAAATGCAACAGTAAAAAATGATTTGCCTAGAATTTAGCATTTTATCGCAAACTCACCAGCCTGGCTGCTTGGGCAATAAAACTTACGGGAGGGTGTATTTAATACACGCAGGCTTTTTCAGCAGCTATATGAGCACAGAGATAAGTTTTTCTGAGTGAATTAAATATTTTTAATTTTTTTTTCCTCACTTTATTTTCATTTGATCATTATTTTAGCTTAAAAAAAGATGTGAGGTCAGATAACATAATGGACTACTTAATAGATGGTGCCAAACCAGTAAATTACAAAAAGAACCCTCTGAATTTATATCTCAAATTGAACCACTACTTAATTAATTAAGATGACTATTAACAATACGCATGAAGTTAATCCAGAAGTATGGGATAATTAAAACAAAGCTTTATTTAATTTCCAGCTACAGCTGGTGATCACTGTTACTATTTATGCGCTACTGCCAGGATAACTACAAGAATAAAAAGATTATGACTTCTTCAGCATGGAAGAATTTGTTCATTACCCTGGGACTATTAACAAAGAAGCAAAAAGATATTCTAAGAAAACATCAAGAATGGAAATTTTCTTTAAAACATTAGTTGTGGACAAGGAATAATGATTGAATAATGTTCCTTGGTGACATAATTATCATCCTTTTGCCCCAAAGAACATCTGAATATGTTTCTACCAGTAAAGTGAAGATCTGACAGTATTCCAGAATGATGATGACAGTGGGTAGGAGAGACAAGTGAGGAACAGAGAGATTTTCCATGTCTTTCCTATCGATAACGATTTAGTTTCATTGCCTAATCATACTTGCATCTTAAAAAGATTTCTTCTTAGGAAGAATGGGGAATGGTAAAAGGGCCCATTTAATTTTAGTTAAATGACTTTTGCTAATTGCTAGGGCACTAGGAAAGTATAATACAGTAAAACTTTTGAGTAGGATTCATATGGCCAAATGACATCAGACAACCCTGCTAATCATCTATGCTACCTTTATAATCAATGAAAATTCATTAAGGGCTTTTAAAGCATGATTCATCTCATCTCAAAGAGACATCTGAAAGAGATGAGATGAATCACACTCTTGGTTTCTGAAAGGCTGGGGGCTGGATGTGGGACGAGGTGGGTGGGAAGATCAGTGCCATAAAAGTTCACAGCCTGAGTTAAAGTCTCACCTCCATTAAGACTGAAGGCTTCTGTTTTGTTTTAAGACCTCAGAAAGGTTTGTGTATCCCTGGTGTGGATCCCTCTTGTCACTAGCTACATCACGTTAGTCTCATATCAGATGTTTACTCTATTTTAAAAGCGGAGAATCATTCAAACATTTGGGAAGAAAGGAAGCAAGACATGTTTTCTAAACTTGGTCTTTTTCATTGCTCCATTGAATTAAAAAAGAATCAAAATAAAATACCATATTTAATTGAAGAACCTTTTTCTTACTGACTCTTGTGGTTAGGAAAACATTGCCATCAGAACATAGAAGATCAGCAGTCACTTTGAGGAACGCCCTCCCTCTCACTTCCTATTTTGCTAATGTGCAATCTGCTCCACACCACCACCTCGGCTTGGACAGAGCACCCCATTTCCTCACAACAGGAATTAGATGGAGGATAGATTTAGAATGGAGATAAGGAAGACATTCTTCACTGTGAGGATGGTGAGGCACTGGCACAGGTTTCCCAGAAAGGCTGTGGATGCCCCATCCCTGGCAGTGTCCAAGGCCAGGTTGGATGGGGCTTGGAGCAACCTGGTCTGCTGGACGGTGTCCCTGCCCATGGCAGGGGGATCAGAACTAGGTGGTCTTTAAGGTCCC
>JAVJGG010000027.1:19603180-19628728 GCA_035590195.1 Aviceda cuculoides
GTGTCCAAGGCCAGGTTGGATGGGGCTTGGAGCAACCTGGTCTGGTGGAAGGTGTCCCTGCCCATGGCAGGGGGGTGGGACTAGGTGGTCTTTAAGGTCCCATCCAACCCAAACCATTCTGTGAGTCTATGGTTCTATGAAGACGACAAGACTACCCCAAGAGTAAAAAGAAAAGAGAACTGGATTTAATACTGGTGTACATCCAAGACAAACTCAGCTGCATTCAAAGACACTGAAGAGAACAGGCAGGCACATATAAGATTGGGTCAATATGTAAACTAGGGAAGATGATAAAACTCTTTTTCCTTCCATTTCCACTGGATAGGTTTTTGTAAAATTCATCTGCCTTTGGGTTCCACAAATGCTGATCGCTGATCCTGTGGATATTAACATGTGTAATAGTGGAATGAGACAGGAGACATTGCTGTTATCACAAAGAGGAAAAGGGACAGGGGAAAGAGCCATTCTATCAAAACTGGACACTGCAGAAAAAGTGCTGATATTAACAATAGTCAAGGATACTTATTCATATCTTTTCCCTGGATTATTACTAAACAAAACATTAAAATATTTGAAAAGGTAATGAAGCCATAAAAAAAAAAAATTTGCAGCCAAAACAATTCAAAAGCCTCCCAAGTCTTAATCATAGCTATTTCAGAAAAAGTTAACCAGGGACAATTTACGTCTATTTTGCATTATTTGCTGCACCGGCTACACATTTTAAATGCATCACTATATTAGTAAAAATGTATGTTCTAACTAATTCTCTGGTAAAAAGTAGGCATGGAGGCTCCCCCTATGATTAGTCCAGCAACAGATGCCTCTATATGATAATAAAAAAATCATTGTTTAAGACACATGGGATGAATCACACTGTGGGCATATCACTTTCCAGTAACCAAAGAGGGAGCCTAAAAGATCAACAGCTTTCTAATAAGAAGTGAAGTTAAATGAAACTCTTATTCATCACCCAAGTGGGATATTGCATTTTGCTACTATCCTACACGGAGAACCAAGTTTATTTTAAGCCAGCATGTGAGTTTCACAGTCCTAGATGGGAACCTCCAAATAATGGGGAAGCCAAAGAAAGTAACATTTAAATTGCAACCTTACAATGTAATTGAGACGTGTGTGATTTACAAGTAGTTAATCAAAACAGTGTGCTCTAGAGACATAAAATGCATAATTCCTAATTGCTGGATTTCTGGCTTTACTGCCGACAAAGTGACCTGTTGAACATAGAGTATCTTGATGAAGCCATAAAATGCATAGGACTCATAATAGAAATATTAGGCTAGAAACAAATAAAATATGAATGGAAATGTCCATGTAAGCACCAGAAGAAAGAACAAAGGTTAGAGAAATTATGTGTATCGACAATACAGAACTTTCCTAGCAATAAAACTGAAAACGAGTAATTTCTGTCAAGCCTGGACAGAATGTCTGGGCTCTGTTAAGACCACAGCACAGGTGTCTTGTCAGCAGAAGACCCTGTACTGTAACAATGGGATGTTGGCAGCAAGATTACAGCACGTGACATATGCCATTCTCTTGCCTGTAAGCCCAACAGGAAAGCAGATCATAGCGATAAAGACGTGTGTTTACTAAATGGAGAAAAACAATGAGCCTTGTCTAAGCCTTAGAGACTGAAGAAAGAAGTATTCCATGTAAAGGACCACCCCATAACAACAGTGGACTCCTAGAGGGTATGAATCATCTGTCCAAAAATTAGTCCATGGTTGTCAATCAAGAAAATGCCAAGAGATGTGATAAGGTTTCGATGTCCCGTGTCCTTTGTGTTACACACCTCAGCATATGTATCCTGGGGCTTGTGAGAATATGGGTGAAATGAAGAGTGAATGAAATATATGAGAGAATGAGCATAACTGGGTAACTTATTTGGAGATTTCATGAATAAATATCACTCTCCCTGTATGATCTCTCATTGCTTTTTGCCACAATCATTTTCTACAGGTGTGAAACAAACTGATTTGCTCCAGAACACTGTATGAGCTCAGATTTTATGAAACTGTTTCAGGCAGCAAAACAAGATAACACAACCAGAAAGTACTCAAGCAACAACTTGCCCCACTGTGACCTTCCCTGGCACCGCCAGCCTGGCTGTGCTGCGAGACACGACACGTTGATCATGCTCCTGTGAGCAACCGACAAGGCAATGAAGAACCCAAACTGAGGTAGCTCCTGCCTGTCCACAGACCAGCCACTTCTACAACACTCACAAAAAATACAGCTCCGTGTTGTTTTATTGTTGAAAATACTTAAGCTTACAGAACCAATATTTATATAGTCCCTTTTTTTCCTCTGAAGTGGAGAACAGTATCATACTGATGAACCTACCAATGAAATTGTCAAACCTGGAGCAATGAAGTCTAATCCAGGTTTCTAATTAATCAAATTCCACTTTGAGGGAGGAAAGGAACATGGGTAATATAAAATGCTTTGATTGATATCATTTGATTGACTTGTTTTGACAGATACCACAGTTATATCTAGTGCTGTATGAATAAACAAACTGAAACAAGGTTGACTATAAACAGAGGAGCAGCAGGGAATATCTCCCCCTGCCCCTTTGCTCAAGACTCCAGTGCCAGTTTTAGTTTTCCTGGAGGAGAGATATAGCACATATTTAAAAGTAGCAACCCACAATTGTGGAAGTTTAATATGCTTCTTGTAGCTGTGACTTACGACTAGTGTTCATTATTGACAGCAGATCCCTTTATTATTTGGTAGACACAAAAATTAAATACATTACAAAACAAAAACTAAAATCAGTTTCACAATAATTATGCAGTGTTACAACGAGGGACTGACCTTCCTCTATAGAGCTCTCTCCTTCTATCTTTATTTTTTATGCCATGAATCAATTCCTGAGAAACTATTAATCCCAAACATAGGAGATGTCACTTTATCTATCTCATCCCCTTTGTGTTGTAGGGGTAGATACAAGTATCACAATTTGAGTGAGTTCTTAGAACAATTCCTATTCCTGACTAATGTGACAGCTTATAACAGAAGGACTTACATGAATAAAATTTGACTACATTTTGTTCTGTGCATGAAAAAGTCAGTCTAAAGTACAGTGTGATTCATAAAACTTTAACTAATATTCATAACATACTTAAAAGCTGCCTACTTTCATTGCCATCATAAATTTCCGTTTCAGATTTTGCTCCCAGATCACTTCAGAGGGCTCTTTTTGTAACCAGCAATTTGATGATAGCCTTGACTGGGAAAAGGCCCAAGTCCCTACAAATCTAACTGAGCTTACTGTTATCTAGTGTTTCTTTCTAATGTCCTTGGGTTAAAAACTTCAGGCATCTTCTTATTGTTTTGACTTTTTTTTGCAGAAATACTTAGTGTTTTCGGTTACTTCCCAGTTGATGCCAGATAGAATAAAAATTATGTACAATGCCACCAGGTAAGAAGAATATTCTCTGAAACCACCTTACACAAGCAGAAAATTATTGTCCCCTTTACACTGTATGTCATTATATACTCACGCCTTCAGCTCTTTATCCAGCAGTTGTTACACAGTTCCTTGGATCTTGCCCACAGCCATTTTTGTAGTTATTATTTTCATTAATCCCTAGATTCTGGCTTCCAGTGCATCACCTTTCGATACTACTGAACTAACAGAGATGCCAGATTTTAGTACAGCCTCTACCGAGGATCAAACTGGAGAGAACACACAATACTTCCACAGAGTATGGCCAGCATGAGAGATGCTGCGACTGGATACTGTTTGGCAGTTGTGATTACACAGCAAGCAAAGAAAATCCTTTCCTTGCAAATGAGCACTGACTGCACAGCAGCACTGACACATCTCTCTGAGGGACTGGACTCTTCCATAACTTCAGCAAGTGAGGACTTAGAACTTTTCTGCATGCAGGCAGATTTTGGTCAGAGTTTTTAGTAGAAAGGAAACAGTAAAATTTTTCATCTTTCACCTGCCTTTATCTGCATATATTTTAAACTTGAAAATTCAATTTTTAAAAATACATTTCAATAAAATAGTTCTAATTTTAACTCTTCTTAATTTAATAAAAAGAAAAATTTAACTGAAATTTAAAACATTATAGTAACACAATCTTGCTGTGCAGCCCAGTGCGGGAATCGGCAGAGGTCTGTTCTCACTGCTTGGTTGATGAGAGAGAACAGAGATAATGATCTCACAGAGATTAAAATGTCTTCAATACACTGGTGCATACGTACGTTCATAACCCCCCAAACAGCTCCCTGAAGGACTAAAGGCTTCGAAGAATGGCAGCAGCTAAAACTCATCAGAGGAGAGACTGCAGCAGGAGCTGCTGGCTGGCGATGCAGTAGGCAGTGACGGCAGGCTGATTTCCATACCTTTGACTGAGAATGCCTAAGCAGTTTTGCAGTCTCCATTTCAAATTTTACAAACTGATACCCATACCATTAGGAAGCATATGTAATCTTAAAATTTGGCTACCACGCTGCTACCTACAGCTCCGTATACCTGTTCCAGAACAGCTATGTGCTAGGGTGGCCCAGAAAGCTCCCTGACTAACGCTGCTTTCTCTAAGCTTGCTCCTTTGCTGGAGATAAGACAGTGCAGTGTGTTACATCTTTTCTTTGGACACAACGGGTTAATTGACATCATCTGAGACCCACGAAAGTCAGAAACACAGAAGAGTCCAGAACATGGAAAAAAGTCTTCTGGATATTTCAAGGGATTTTTTTTGGCTGAGTTACTCTGCTCTGGCCTCAGAAGTAAATTTAAACACCTGCAATTCTTTTCCAACTGCTTTTTCATTCTTTGGGGTATTGAAATCAAACATTGCAGTCAAATCCACTGGGTTACAACAAGAAAGAAAGAAAGGAATCTGTTCTCAGGACACAGGGTTACACTCCTTGGCTTAAAAAATTGTTTACATTTCCAGCCAGAGAGGAGACGATGGGAAACAGATTATGACGCAAATGTTAACATACCTGCAAGGCAGTGAGTGCATGTTTAGAAACAATCATGCTGTAGGTACAGTAGAGAAGGCATTGGGTTTACATTATCATAACAGTAAAGCTAATCTTTCTGTAATCTTTAATAAAGCCTTGAAAACACATCTTGTTAAATTACACTGCTATTTGTAGAAATTTGTAAAAAACCCTCTAACATGCAAATGAAAACAATCCCTACTTTTCTATTCAGTTTTGCAGTTACATTTTTTTCCCATTATGAATTTTTTGCCTACATATATTTATCCCTAAAGACACATTCCCTTCAGATGTAGTTGAAAAGAAAGGAAACGGCAAGCTAGGAAAATACACTTAGAGCCTCATTATGAGGTGTGTTTACTCTCTATTTTTACATTTATTCAAATTAACTAGGAATAAATTTCCCAGAAAGCACAGACAATGAGCAGTGGCCTAATTGCACAACAGGAATTCTCAAGAATACTTTAAAATTTGTCTTGAAAAGAGAAGGCAGTATTCCTAATTATTCACAATAAGCTGATTTTTAAAGCATTAATGAGGATTCAGGTTCACTGAAGATCATATTAAATCGTACTGTCACAATTTTACTAGCATAAGTGCAAAAAAGAGAAAATTATTTCATTTTTGACACATACTGACACTCCAAGAATTATAGCAAGCAGTTCAGCTCTTTTAGGAAAAGCCACATGATACACAAAGTCTAAACATTTCATGTTAAAACTAGTCAAATTATGTTTTTAAAAAAGTGAACATTAGTGATGTAAAGCAGATAAATCCAAGACGTGCCACTTAGGAACAGGATTAACTGCTTGCAATTTGATTTTTTGAAATGTCTTTTCTCACGTTTCCATGCCAGGTTTGCATATGCCTACAACTGAAGCTGTGCATGCACGTTGACTTCCCATTCACGCAGGAAGTTTTTGCATATTTTTGGTGTACCCACAAGGATAAATAGTCCTCAGATCCAGAGTCACTAAAAATCAGAATTTTTGATTAGGGTAGACATCATCTGGCTGGCTGCCTGTGTGATAGGATCATTTACATCTTGCAGGGAATAATGTTGAACACAGCATCAGTGACGGTATTGCTGAATGTGACATGAATGGACTAAGACTACCCTTTTTTCCCTCATTCTGTTTTTTTCTGCATTAGCAGCACTTTTCTTAACAAGAGGTTTTGGGTTTTTTTTGTTTTGTTTTTATTCCATCCTCACCCTGTCCTTTCATGCACTTGGGCAAAAATCAACTGGACTCTGCATGACTACAGATGAAGAAGACATCCTTGGAAGTGTTCAAGGCCAGGCTGGGTGGAGCTTTGAGCAACCTGGTCAAGTGGAAGGTGTCCCTGCCCATGGCAGGGGGGTTGGACTAGATGATCTTTAAAGGTCCCTTCCAAACCAAACCATTCCATGATTCCATGATTCTAAGCAGCCAGTTGTCCTAATTAGCACCAAAATCTGGGTAGGGGGCTGCAGGGTGCATTTTTAAGATTGTCATATGCTGATCTAAAGCCTCATGACTGCCAAAAGAGAGAAATCTACTCTCCTCTCCTCCCTGCCTTTGGCCACACTTTCCCACTGCCTGCCTTGTATTAGCCATGAAGATTTTCTAGCCAAATGGATTGGCAAGCTGAAAATGGCATGAAAACCAAACCAAATTAGTCTGAATCACAGACCAGGTGCATTTTCACCTTTCCTCTCAGCACAGTTTTCTACAAGGCCCTTTACAGAGTTGTGACTCCTATGGAGGGCAGTGCAATATTACCATGGCTGCTCAGCAAACTGAACTTGGGAGATGTGGTAAGAAGCAAAGATGCAGTGCCAGGAGCAAGTAGCTGAAGTCAGTGAGATAGAAATGGCTATTTAGGCTAGCAGCACACCTGAAAAAAATTCAGTAAAAATATGCCTTTAGAGCATGAGTCCTACTGGGTGGAAAGGGAACAATAATACTGCTCTCCTAAGCTTAAGAGAGAGAAAGAGAAGTTAGCAATCATAAGCTTGTAATGCTCCTGAGAGCTAAGACAAATCTCATATTGCTATAGCAGAAGAAAACAGTGCAATAATAATGCTTATTCAATATTTCTCAAATTTTTGTTCTGGCAGATACACTGCTACTATGAACCTTTCCTGGTTAGAGAATCAAATACCAAACCTTTAACTCACCCTTTCAAGAGAAGTGCTGGGCTTGAGAATGTTGGATCTAACCACCTTTGGCTGTCTTGTGGGAATGTCTAATTCGGGGGGTACTTACGCACATGAATAGTAGTTATGTGCACAGGTTGAAACCAATGGGAAACCAAATTATCTCTGCTGTCCCATATTTTTTTTCCTAACACAAGCTTTTAAGGCAATTAGCCTCATTACCATAAATATGCTCTTATAGCTGTATTTATTTTAACTGCATCTCCTGTTAAAAATGCCATTTCCCCTTAATATGTAACTGATAATCAATCAGCTCTTGAAGGTTTTCATTTTGAGAAGAAGTATCTGGAAATGGGATCAACATGGCAGATCTTGATCTCACTGGTGTAAAACCAAGAGAAGTCTCCTTTCCCTGACTGTCTCCTCTCTTCACCAGACAATTCAGACAAAATCTTGAACTTTTTTTTTCCCCTTTCACCCACTGCTTATGCTTTTAAATGTCACTGGACCCTACTTAATTCCTGATGCCACATAGATTCAGACACATAACTTTTAGACAAAGACACAAAAATAACATGCCATGGCTCCTTTGCAGTGCCAAGACAAGCAGGCAGTTACAGAAACCTGGAATGACTGCACTGAGAAGATCCAGAGAATCTGCTATTGTTTTTACATCATATATTAACTTGGGTTCAAATGCTGAAATATGGTTCACTTTCCACGCACAGAGTACACCAGTTGTTTCAGGCATAGGAACCAAATTTATGCTGACAGTCGATCATAGTTTGTCTGTCATTAACAAACAGTACCTACATAATTTTCTGCACAAATTACTGTAATTACTGATAGCAGCACAAGTTATTTCACCTCCTAATAATGGAAATGAAAAGCATTTGTTCCTGTAAAGGTGCACACCAAGATTTGTTTTAAAGTAGTTATTACTTTTTGATGAGATGTTAATTTTTTTAAGTCATGGTACTATGCTGTGCTTTTCCCGCCATTTTTTTCCGACCAAGATTAATTCTTGAAATCTACAGACTTGACACAAGAGATAACTATTCTAATTCATGAACAAATGATATTTGCTTTGTATAACATTAGGTGATATATCTTTAACTGAGTACAGCTGGGTCACTGCTTTCTAAGTTGGATGGCTCTTTTAGAAAAATATTTAATAATTTGTCACCAATAAAATGGAGACAGAAGGAGCAGTCTGTCAATTTGGGATCTGTTTAACACCCATAAATGTCAGGGAGAGACTCATCAGTTTCTTTTGTTCATCCTCCATCTGATGAGGGGAATTTAGCATTTATCTTCTTATCCCTGTTGCAAAGCTGAACAGAAATACTTTCTTGAAAAGCTGTCTGACAATTATCTTGAAGCTTGAAAATACAAAATGAAATCAAAGTTCATCTTGTAGCCTCTTATCTATTTGCAATCAATCCATAAATAATCTGTCATCCATTCAGTTACTTCCTTTTTAAAAAATACAGAGAGAAATCAAGACACAAATTTACAAGTAATTTTGGGGTTTTTTATGTAAGGGGATTTACAGAGCCCTGATGTTAAAAGTTTACAAGTATATAAATGATACAGAGAAGGAAAAGAGATGGTGCTTACTGAACTGTAGTAGTAAGGTAAGACACTCTGAAAATTGATTCGTGAGTCATTGCACTTTGACTCTTTTTGTCTCCCTGAAACTGTACTTTGGTCCCTTAGTTCATTTTACTGATGATGCTTGCAATATTCTAAGAAACAAAGTGAAACAAAAATGTTTAACTTGCCAGTGAGAAGCACCCTTTATACTTACATAGTAAAATGAGTAAAATCAGACACTTGTGACTTTATGAGGAAGATGAGGACAGACTTTTTAGTAGGGCCTGTAGTGACAGGACAAGGGGTAATGATTTTAAATTAAAAGAGGGTAGATTCAGACTAGATATAAAGAAGAAATTTTTTATACAGCGAGGGTGGAGAAACACTGACCCAGGTTGCCCAGAGAGGTGGTCGATGTCCCATCCCTGGGAACATTCAAGGCCAGGTGGGACGGGGCTGTGAGCAACCTGGTCTGGTTGAAGATGTCCCTGCTCATGGCAGGGGATTAGACTAGGTGACCCCTAAAGGTCCCTTCCAACCCAAAATATTCTATGATTCTATGACTTCACAGGAATTATGCTAAATATAGGCTAAGGGAATTGTACTCTAATATACATAACTAGAAAGATAATGTGAACCCATATTTGAAATCTGCATTCAAAAATACAGATTTTTTTCAGACTGGTCCCAGACCATGAAAGATTTTCTAAGATCTTGTGCTTAGCAGTGTGGAGACTCAGAGTGTAACACTTAAATGTGATTGTTTCAGCCTGAGTTACACTGCAGATTTTCTCCGAGTAAGATTCCCTGATATTTTTCATCAGGGCTCTTTGTGAGATATAGTGTAACACAAGACCCTGCTATTAGTCCCTTGAGGGGTTCTGTCTAGGAAGGGTATTAACATGGCCTTTCCATTAGCTATTTCAATTAATAACAATCCCTGAACTTCCCTGCAATGCCAGAGGTAGGGAGTAGGCCTCAGTCTCTGAGAATGGTGTACACAGCATTACTAATGAAAAGTGAAACCCTGGGGGAAAGATTTAATGTACTAATGTGTTGATTTATTCCCAGACCACTCCTAGGCCACGCCTTAGAAATTAGCCTCTACGCAGCTATTTGGGTTAAAAGATTCATCCCAGTAAGACCCAAAAATGTAGAACCCAAAGCCTACGAGACCAATTTTAGGTGTAAAGAAACCCAGCTCTGCCTAGAGCTGGACAAAAGTGGTTTATATGAAGTCAAGACTTAGCATTAAAAGCCTTAGTGCAGTCCAAAGCAAAGGAGTCTTGACCAGCCTCCAAATACCGCAACCTGCTGTGACAAAAGCCTTTGGTGAAGAACCAACCCATCTGACGAAAGTGTTCCTAAGGAGCACGATCCTGGCTTGAACAACAGAAAAGCTGAAAAGCCAGAGCAATCCTAGCTGGATCTGAATAAAAAATGCAGACTGAGACTACAGTTTATCTGTTCTAGTATTCATTATTATTTTCCCATGTGGAGAAGTTTCTTTTCTAAAAATGTTTTATCCCTCCTAGACACAACTAAAGCAAAAAAAAGAGAAATTGAAAATACTAAATTACTGTTGAGGACAAGCAAAGGAAATGTTTGTGGTTTTTGTCTGGAAGACACCCTCTTAATTTCTGCAGGTGCAGGATTTAAATAGCCCTGTGCTACTGTTTGTCTTCATACTGCAGTGAAATGAGAAAATTTTCTTATGATCACTGAATCTTGGGGCTGGAAGAAACTCAATGGATCATTTACTCTATCTTCTCAGCCTGAGGTAGAACCAACTATAGCTGCATCATGGCTAACAAATGGGTGTCTGGTGCACCTGGGCATTTCCCATGCTACAGACCTGATGACCTGCCTGGTAATCTATCACATCACAATCCTCCCCCATCCTAAATCCAGTCCAAATCTTGTTTATCATAATTTGTGTATTAAATTTTGTTCCACACCCTCCCTAGGGGGCACATAGAGCAAACTCACTCTTCGAAGATGTGCTGCAAGGCAAGAAGATTGTTATCAGGGGCCCCAACCCCCCCTCTAAGTCTTTGGTATTTCAGATAAATTACTTCAGATCACTCATTCTTTTCTTGTAGGATAGGCTTTCTAAATCTCTGATCATTTTTACTGCTCTCCCCTGGAGTCCCTCCAACTGGCCTATACCTTTCTTGAAGTGGAAAGCTCAAAGCTTTACCTGTGAGGGATGAAAGGATTGCTCCTATGTCTTATAAACCATACCTCGGTTTATAAATCCCTATATAGTACTTGAATGTTTCATCACAGCATGATGTGTGAAAGACAAGGTGCTACAGCTAACCAAGTTCTACATACTCTTCTATGGGCTTCTTTTCCCAACAGTTTTCTGTTAAGCACTATTTAGTACATTATTTGATTATTTCTGTTGAAAGCACCTTGCAGCTGTCTCTGCTGAATTACAACTTTTTTTTTATTCAGACCACTTCTAGTGTTAAACCCTCCCAGCACATGGTGTCATCAGAGAAAAATGTGAAAAAGAGTTGCATAAGAGGAGTATGGCATCCTCTGGTAATCATTACTCTTCAAACTTTTTCTAGATGCTTATAAAGAGATTTCCTACTTGTTCCAATATTCTTCTAGGGTTCTGAACGCAAACTGATGGCTTTATAGTCCCTTGGCTCCTCTTGTTCACTTCTGTGAAGATGACTTTTCTGATTACCCTTTCCAGTTCTTCACTCTACCTTCTCCACACAGGTGTTCAAACCCAACCATTGTCAGGACTCGGATTTCATCAGCTAAGTTTCAGTGGTCTGGGATCAAGACCACCAGGACCTGCAAGTGTAAAAGTATCTAACTTCCTTAAGTGCTGCCAGGCCTGTTCCTTCTTCATTTGAGGCTGAGGTCTTGTCCCTCTGTTGCTGGCTTTAACCATGATAGCAACCTGATCACAGATGACCTTTCTGTGAAAACTGATGCCATCAAAAAGGTAGACAGTTTTTATACCTTGCCTTGAAAGCACCTACCACCTCAACATCTCTCTGTAACTACAAGGTACGTCTCTAAACTACAATTATTTCCACTGCATTAGAGGGGATGTGATTTGCTGTAACAGAATTTAAAAGTATTATTTAAAAATGACTTTCAGAAATTTTGGCTATGGCATTTGATAATCATTAGAATTTAGATGTGAAACTCATCTGACCTACAGACTATGGATAAGATTTACCCCAGACTACCATTTAGAGAGAGTTCATTTTTCAATTACAGTATATAAAATGTAAATGTGCCTACACTAAACAACTTCACTAAATTATTTGCTGTAATTTTATGTTTCCTTATTCCAGGTCTCTCTGTTGGAGTAGCTAGTACATCTTTCTATTAATTTTATATGACATCCTACAGATTGCTTTGCATAGGAAACAAAACAAACAAAAAACCAGAACATAGTTTAGGGGAAAAAAGTCTATTATGTCCTTATTTGCAAACATCAATTTCCAAAATAAAAACATCAAGGATGCCTTGAGGATATTGTTCTTTTTGCTTATGCAACATATCTTTTATCATATCCTAAAGACTTTTTGTGTCATTATATCCTTTTTTTACATTTCATTCAGCTCTAAGATCTTGCTTTGCAACTGCTTCTTCCCATCAAAGATAATGATTGAACAAAATTATTTCTAAAGAATCCAAGAGCAGGCTTCTTATTTGTTCATATAAATCACTACTCAAAATGCAGAAGCCAACATCCTGGGCAGTGAACACATGGCTTTGTGCTCATGGAATACTTTGGATATACTAGCTAGTGTTTCTGGTTTCACAGGAGGTTCCCTCCACAGATATAATTTGTTTTTTTAAGCTTTCAGAGCTGCATTTGTCTCAGAAATAAGACACTAAAGACATAAGCATTAAGCTGTCTCCTTGCCTTTCTCATATAAAGTCAGCCAGAATGTACCCTGGAAGAGGTCACAGGAATTTTTTTCATCTACCAAACACACAAAATGCTTCATGTCGAGAAAAACATATCACCTTGCCATTGTCCCAAGCGGCAGAATTTCTAAATGAAAAAATCTTAAAAAGTCTCTGCAAGCAAAGAAAAAGAAGTGGCTTTACTGCTCACTCAAAAGAAGAAGAGTTGAAGAGGAGCTGTCTACGTGTCAGGGAGCATAAGTCTTTGGCACACCAAGACTATACTTTGCTTCTGCAAGAAGCTTGATCTCACTGCGTCCGCAATATAGGAACCTCTGCTACATGTCCAAATCAGCTGCCTTTTGTACCCGCCACTGATACGACACATGCAGAACCAGAATGCTTGTGCACTGGAGTCCCAGAGACTGGACTTCTTGGTCTCATATCTTAAGATGGCACAATTGCAAAGTATGGTCATCTGCACAGACTATTTGTTTCATGGCAAATGGCAAAGGATCTTCTTCCATCTAAACTCCAAAAGAAAGGCTGCCATTTCTAGGAATACTAATGTAATATTTAAAGAAACAAAACAAAAAAAAACCTAACTGATGAAGGAAAAGCAGTTTTTCAAAGCTGTTGGACAAATGGTCTAAAATAACGATTGGTAAGTTAAAACTAAAATACTATAGGGCAATTTCTTTTTGCCAAGTGTTGAGATCCGGTTACCACTTTTAGCTGACACATAAAAAGAACCGAAGTTGCATTCTTTCTTTTTTTTTTTTCATTAAGGATAACTACAATTTTAGCTAGAATCCGGAATACTGAAAGGAAAACGAAGATGACAGACCTGCAGAAAGGACTAGGATATAGTATTGGATGTCAGATGAATGACTATTTGCAATTAATCAGTTTGGTGTCTGGCTTCTAAGCCAGCTATTCCCTTCATATGTTCAGAGATGCTTTAATGTAAGTCCTTCCTTTTTTTCAACTAGTGGAAACAAAAGAATACTACTGACAATCTAGAGTATTTTTTTAAATAGGCTGCAGACTGATATTTTATTTACCATATCACTTGGATCTTTAAAGCTTCACCCGGCTTTGTCACTCCAGCACGATCAGAATCTCTAATGCTTTTGTCAGAAGACTTAAAATACTGTCTGCCTGTGTTTAGGATTACAGAAAAAAAATGAGACAAGAAAACAAGAAAAATTAATAGCTACAGCTCCCCAAGCTATAAAAATAGAATTAAATTCAATTTATTCTTTTAAAGGTGCTTTTCATGGCACTGCAATATTTTGCTGACGCGTGTTTTATTCTAGACAGCAGATTTCTTGAGAAAGATCTGGACATCTAAAAAGACGGAACTTGCTACATAGATAATTAACTGAACAATAAAGGATGAAATCACTGCTCTGTAATTTCACTTGGTTAATTTGCACATTGGGCTTTATATTCAAAAAAGGATATATTCAAAAAAGTTCTACAAAGCAACAAATATAAGGATTTTCAGACTACTCAGTTGCAAGTGACAGATGTCATGTCAATGAACGTATTCCACATAGGACACCAAAGCCTTAGTATATCTTCTGTTGCACCAGGATGTAACACCAGGCTCACAGCAATTGCTGTCATATAATTTTTTATTTAAGGAAGTGGTGAAAGATCAAGCATAATCATTCTCTAAAACTTACCTGAGGAATTTAAAACAAGGTACACATAGGTAGTGAAAAAAGGCCAAGAAAACTGCCACTCCCTAGAAAATACTCTCTCCTCCACTAAGAAAACAGAAAAAAGATATTGGCCTTCTGTCTACAGGAGTTCTTTCCACACTCAGCCCAGCAGTTTAGCAAATGACGCCATTCTCCTTCCTCATCTTTTGATTTATTGTATATCTGGAAATACTGATGAGACAATTAACACTCTGCTACACTGTCTGCTGCATCTCCTCCCTCTCTGATGTTGACCTGATGAAAACAGCAATAGAAAACATAATGAAAGGGATCTTCTGTAACTCCCCTTTTAACTCTTACACAGCACTGTAGAATGGGGAGGGAAATGATGAAACTATTCCCTGACCCAGAAATTTATAATCTAAAGGAAAAAAAAGGAGTACAAAGGCATGCTATAATGACAAAATTATGAGACTTAATGTAATTATATTACATTTGGTCAGGAGAATAATTTAGAATTGGAAAAGAAGTTGGCCAAGATTCATTGGGAATTGGTGTAACACTTGTCATAGACGAAAAAACCCCAAACACTTGGTGGTAGACACAAGTCCTTGGGATTTTTAAAAATGACACAGAGAAGAAGGCAGCAGTGTCAAGTAGCATCACAAAGCACAGACATCACAGTTTTCCATACAAGCCCAAGACAAAAGATGTTCCAAGAAACTTTTCAGCAGTGCACTGGAGATCATTATGTAGCTGGGAAATCCATTTAGTAAGCAACTTCCTTTGAAGCATTTCCACAAGGACAGGATAAATAAAACAGAATTCTTTGAATGGTCTGCTTTATTCTCACCCAAAAGCAAGCCATATGAGCCAAACCTGGGGATGCATCCATTACTTATCCAACGTCTGAGCACAGAAATTAAAAGCCCTTTCTTTCTGTATGAGTAGAGGAAGTGGACAAAAAAAAAAGAAAATGCAACATCTTCCTCCTCTCAAAATTCCTGTGAGACATTGCGGACTTAAACCTGCCAAGGTAACAAGAACAGTGTGTGTGGGGGGGACCTAGTAAGTCATGCTAACCACTCTTGATTCTCAGCAAAAGCCACAGAAGTAACTGTGACCACAGCAAAAAGATTAACATCTTATGACAGAGAATGATAAAAAACAACGTCACACTGGTACATCATACCACTTGCAGTCTCTAGTCAGAGCTGATGAAACTATCTAGGCAGCTGGACAATAATACAAAATCCCTACCTAATTCAGAAAGGACCAGCACAGAAGATTTTGTCAATTGAAATTTCAATGGTCTACTTAGCTCCAAAGATGGTTGAATTTGGTGTGACATGACAACAATTTCATACCACCATCTTCTGCCACTTAACGGCAATTATAACAAACAAGATGACAGATTTACTCTTTTTCTCCACTGAAGACAAAAAGAAGCTAACCAAAGCTTTTTTTTCTTGAAACAAAATCTTAAGCTTTTTGGCATCCAAACCTACCTGCACATCTTTCTTTCCCTGTGCTGCTGCTCTTGCTCTATTGCAGCCACAGTTCATTAAGATGAATCGTGTTCTGCTGAAGCTGCCTCATCAGTAAGTATTGCTGAAGCAATTTAGTAATGATCTTAATGCGCAGTGCTGGATTTTTATAGCCATCTCAATTGGCTATTAAAATACAGCACTGTACTTCAAAATTGCTACTGCACCACTTCAGAAATAGTTAGCATGATGGAGTTGCAGAAAGTACTGTTCATTTCAGTAGAAACCTCACTCTTTGTGAATGATTCCTGGAAACTGATACTTAAAATCTACTATGAGATTAGACATTCGTTTTGCATATTAACACAGGATTCTTAGAACTGCTTGGAGAGTTCTTAAGAAATGAATGGTTTCAATGGAAAACCAAACCAAACTAAATCAAATATATGTATAAAAAATTGCTGCATAGTCTTCCAAGTCATTTTGTTTATTCCTTTACTGCTAATGGAATATGACAGAAAAAGACAAAAGAGGAAGTCAGAATTACCATGAAAATATAAGACTTCAAAGAAGTGACATCCTGCAGCTCACAGGATAGCTCTAGTTTTAGGTAAGACAGCCAACCAGACGGATGGCTTTTGAATTCCATTTGAAATTATCCTTGTTGATGTGGAAAATCATTACTTTATCGATTGACAACTTAGCTCCAAGGATGGCTGAATTTGGTCTGATGTGACAACAGTTCGATACCACCATCACCGGCCATTTAACTACAATTGTAACAAAAAACATGACAGATTTACTTTCTTTCTCCACTGAAGACAAAAAGATGGTAGCCAAAGCCTGAAATACTAGAACTGAAGTGCCACGCTAATAACAACTATTATTATGTGAGATGACAATAAACAAGCACCACATTTCTTCAGGAATGGAAGGAACCACTCTACAGAATGAATGGTTTTTAAGAAATATTTCATATGTGGTAATTTATACAAATGAGATGGCAAGTCTGTAATGACCAAAGGCAGATAGTACATTTAATATTTCATTTATGCTATAAAGCAGCATATGATAACAGCAGCTGTATGCAGATATCATCACTTAAATTAAAGAACAAGATCCTCAGTCTGTGAAATATGAAGGTGCAGATAAAAACCTACCACTTTTTCTCGATCAGGCATTGGCAACACTAACACATCAAAATATTTTTTAAAAACAGCAAAGGCTTTTATAGCACTATCACAGAGCTTTCTAATTTTATGAGTTTCAAGAGAATACAATTTTCATGTGATAAACTATGCAGATACTCACATATTCTTACATTAGACAATCCTAGCCTGCAGGGAAGTCATGCCTTTTAGTGATGTTAACTTATAAATGATGGTTTTGAATCACTATCTTAAAATTGGAAAATTATGTATTAGTGCTTGAGAGAGCACTTTCTTCTAATTGGATGAACTGCAAGTCCCTTCAAGCAAAGACATTTCACAAAAAAATGGTATTTTAGTTTCAGTTGTGGTTTTCTATTTATACCTGTAGTAAGTGATAGTGTGTTACAGTAATATGAAGTGAAGCACTTAAATTAGAGTTGAGAACCTCAACAGTTTGTTAAATCCAGCTTTGGGAAAGTTTGCCCGCTTCCTCATTTTTCTACATCTCTTTTTTTTTAAGTTGCCCCATTTTGCTCTGTTTTAGATCAGGATTCATAAAAAAGCTCACAGCACAGAAGGAGGAAAACACTGAAAAACAGAAGTAAATTCACAGCTGACGAGATCATAAGACTGAAATTTTTAAAAGACCAGAAGAAAAAGTTTAAGGTTCTGGTCAAACTGTGAAAAAACAATTTTGCTGAAAACATTTTGGAACTACGAAAACATTTCTTAGCATTAAATAAAAAAATGTTTTGAAGGTTTCAAGTGATCATAAATTAACAAAACATCTGCCTAACTTGACATAAAACCCCCTCTCCCCAAATGCTAAAGTTTGCTATTGGGTATTTAGTGTCCCTTAAATTAGAGAAAATAGGCCAGTACAGTAATAGAAGTGACAGCCATATTAATAAAAAAAATATGTATCATCATCAGTCTGAAGCAAGCATTTGCAATCAGTTATCAAACAGGAAGATCTGAAAGCTCTCAGTGTTCTCTGAAATTGGGAAAGAAATAATTGGGGTTCTTTGTTTGCAAAAGCTCACTCTTTCATTTTAAGTGCTGTAGCTATTACCTGAGATAAAAAGGTAACCTTTGGCTTTGCTTTAGTAGATAAAAATGGTAAGATTTCTCCTTTCCTTACTGGGAACAGCACTTGTAAAAATTAAAGACCTCCTTTATTCTCCTTTTCTAAATTGAACACTTTTTTTAGCAGACATTTTAAAATACACATAATTCGGCTGCACTTTTTTGACTATTTCAGTTGTCACTGCAAGTTGGGATGCTATCTATGCAGCAGAACACAAGATTTTTCCAATAAAGACATCAATCCAAACTAAAATTTGTCAACTTCTATGAAATAGAAGTATGAACTTCTATAAAACTATAGACAGTAATGGAGTAGAGAACATTTAAGTAACAATTCAAGGTAAATCTACAGTGAAATCATGCCTTATATTGATGGTGAAAATCTCTGCTTCCTCTCAAGAAACTTTCATAACTAATCAATGACTTAAAAAATATACTACTTAAAACATACTGATTCTTTTCTTAGTATAGTAAGAAAGCTTCATTACTACCCAGTGACTTTATTCAGTGTCATCAAGAACCAAATAGTTATGTGAAAAGGAAATCCACCACATGCTGCATAATTGCTTTAGTCCAGCACAGAAAAGAATAAAATGGAAACTCTGGAACTGGTTATGCCCAATGACTTAATCTTACTTTTAGATGGGTATACATAATTCAAAAGATAAACGCATACTATGCCCTTCGTATTCATCCCATCTTATTTTTGAGTATTTTGTTGAGATGTCCAGTTTAGGAGCTTAGTCTTTGCTGATTAAGAAGAAAATTAAGATATGGAGGATAGCCATCCAAAGAGAGAAACAGGATTGGGCTGAACAATGCTTAACAGATGCATTCATTTCTAATTTAGAGCCCCCAAACGTAATAACACTCCAAATGGATTAAATGAACAGTCCTGATATGGCCCTATTTCTGACAGCAGGAAAGAGTAGAGGAATAAGTGCCCCCAAATATCTTTTGTAAAGTGCCCAAAGCTGGGTGGGGTGAACCTGATCAGAACATATCACTGGCTGAATTCACCAGGAACGAGAAAAAAGCATGCTTACATCCAACAGAAAAGAGACATAGCTGCTGATCTGTCCAGAGCCTTTCCAGCTAAAACACAGGCAGCTCTGGCCATCACCGCAAGATCCTGGTGCAGTTCAAACATTGTAATGATAGTTACTACTGAATTATCGTGAAGGGTGTGGGAGATTAATCCTGTTACTCTACGTCTTTATACTCAAGCCACCAGAATATCCAGATGGCAGAATCAGCTGTCCTTTATATTGTTCTGGTTTGGGGTGTTTTTAAGTCTGCCATTTCTCCTCCCAAGTTTCCTGGTACTCAGCTGTTCAACTTCACATACCCTAAACTTCATTTCTGCAGCTGTGGTGTCTTTTAAGATATCACATTTCCTATAGAATTGAGGTCAGAAGTTTATTACGTGATCCAACACTGCTGCAGTTACTGAAATCATTATCTTCTGCATTTTTTTTTTTTCTTCTGGTATATAGTATCAGAGCTCAAACTATCAGTTAGATGTTGGTAGGTAAAATATTACACAACCTCTTTGTTTAACTAAGTTTCTGACTGTAGAAGTTTTCTACAGTGGTAGAAATCCATTTTTCTGACTGATTCTTTAGAAAATGAAATTTGAAAAAAATCAAGTTTAATTTTTGTAACTAATCTTACATCAAGCATACTACTCAATACTTCTAGTTTTAGTAAAAGTAGATTTGCAGTATGATAGGACAGTGTGAAAATCCTAGAGGCCAGTGGAATTCCTTTGGTTTAAAATCTTCCAGTCAAATGAAATTGAATGGGTTTGAGCACTGTAATCTCTGAATAGTGACTGAAGTTCATAATTCACTGCTCATTCACCGTTCTTTGCAGGGTCTTATGGGAAGCTAATACACAAGTAATATTACAAAGCCAAATACCACCATTAAATTGCTTTGTTTTGAATGTCTGCATGTTTGTTCCCAGGAACAAATACTGCAGTGTATGCAATCCATTCTCATTACTGTTAGTCTTGTTATGTTTCAATACAGAGCAAGAAAAGCGTATTACTTAAGGACAGGATTTCCAGTTGTGTCTAAACACTATTGATTTTCAATAAGAAAGCTCCATGCTATATCCTTCCTCTGTTACAGCCCTCAGCTACTGCAAAGACGCTGGCTGCTAAAACCTGCAGTGTCCCTGGAGTGACTGAAATAAAACACCTACTGTTTACTACTAAATGCTATGCAAAGCCAAAGAGTGAATCACTAAAGTTGTACATCTGACTGAACAGACATACGAAAAGCATACAAAAGACAATCTCCAAGGCACAGTGAGAGAGAGGAAGATCCTGCAATGATCACAGTTAGCAATTACCTTCAAGACACAGACTATAGACATCAGCCAATATTATCAATCAGGTGTGGCAAACTGATAAATGCACAGCTTTAAATACCTACACAGCTGCAGTTCTGTTTGAAACCGTGATTTTCTATTACACAACTCATTTGTGTCTTTGTTTACCTCTCTTCCCAAAAAGTCAAGTGAGAGTTACACGGCCTTTTAACACGTGATGCCAGGACAGCTTTTCCGTAAAGCAGCAGCAACAATTGCACGGGGGTCTGCATTCAAGAGGTGCCACTTGGCAGCACACTACCATGACCTTTCCCCTGCCATATGCCAAAAGCCATTGCTACACAATGCATATTTAACATGTTCAAAATAGATTTGCAAAATGAACCTATCTCTTTTATAAGGTGGTTGCTAACTAGAAAAATTAACATCCATTTAAAAAAAATCTAACCTTCATGGACTCATAGCTTGTAAAAGCCCTCATCCTGAATACCTCAGATGAAATTAAAAGAATATTTATATAAGAAACCTTTCAAATTTCCTCCTTTATCACCTTCAAGTGCTGAAAGATACGATCTAGTACACATACACATGCAACCTAGTGATCTCTGAGTTTACATGGTATTTATTACGGAATCTAAGACTTGCTTTCATGTGGTAAATTCTCAACACAGTGAGGAGTGAACTCAGTATATACCAAGTTATATACTGACAGAGATAGACAGAGAAAGAAGCAACTGAAAAGATACTTGCCACTCCAAGTTTAGTATGGAACAGACTTCTTGTCTAAAAACCAGATTGACTTTCTTTATTCCCTTTGTGAGTAGGAAGGAAGGAATGGTATGGGAACTACCACGCTGATTTTCAGGTCCTGCTCTGAATATCAAAACATCCCAATTTCACCCCAAGAACTAAGAAACACTGTGTATATAAATACTAAGTTGTTCTTGCACTGCATAGTAATGGTGTGAAAGAGCAGCTCACAGAAAGATCACCTGAAATATGAGTAGGTAAGCATCACACGAGTGACTAGCATTGAAACCCACAGCCAAGATTCACAGGTTTTATTCTCAACTTCTGCCATGAGTTTGATGCCTCTCAACAGATAGTTTATTTTTCATGGAAGATTTTGAAAAATTCAAAGGAAAACTGCTACAGATGTTATAATTAGTATTGATAAGATTTCCAACTGATTTATAACCTATTTTCTTCATTCTGCTTTTTTCATCTGTGGAATATAGAAAGCATACAATGGTATGCTTCCTTACTGCCTAAATTATAAAGATAAAAACCCTGGCTTTTGCAAAGAACTAGCACATCAACTTTTTTTTTCATCCAAGTTTCCAGTTAACTTATTTCTATAATATTGAAGTGAAAATTTTAAAAAGATATTCTGCTTAACAATAAAATTCACTATTTATATCACATATCTGTAGTGAACTTCATATAAGAAGATAGCTAAGAAATGACATTTGTATCACCAAGCAGCAAAGCTTCTTTAGCTTGTCATAAAAAGCACTTTTCTGGTATTAACTCTCTTTTATGAAAATAAATGTAAAAATAAATAGTTTCAGGCATACAATCAAAACAAACATGATGCAAAAATGTTATTAGATAATGATTGCCTCTCTTGTCCATTTCTACAATGCAGCAAAAATTTGGTCACGGAGAATAATTTTTACTGTTTCATCACAACCTGAAAGGATATGTTAATTTTAGTTTCTTTAGCCTTAGGTTACTCAAAATGACTATCATATCACACACTTAGTTTAATTCCAAAGCTTTAAAAAAACCCCACTGCTGTCTGCACTACTATTCTGAGTTCATACACGTACAAAATCTCATTAGAGATGCTTTTCCATTAGAAAGTCAATTTAGCATTGTAATTGACCTCAAGAATCCAGACTTTTGGGGGTTTACCCTCAGATGCATGTTTAAATATTTTTTACTGTTCGTCAGGAATAGAGGATGATGAATACACTGCTGTGTCAAATAACCATGATATACATAGAAGAGATATAGTGCAATCGTGAAAACAGTGCACTATCTCTGCTTACTATGAATGGATAATCTCAGCAATCCCACATATATTAGAAACAAATATACTCCGCTACTGGTATAAAGAGCTATGTATGAATAAAAACTATGGGAAATTTCAGGCAGGAAAACCAGTAAAATTAAATTCGTTAAAAATAACACTTCTGGAAATAAAAACTTTTCACAAAAGGAAACGTGAAAATATAATATTCACAATTTGTACTAATGCTTCTATAAAGGAATTTGGTTTTTCTTCTGTAACCAGAAGGTTCTGCTGGAAGTGATAAAGCTGATTTAGACTAGTGAAGGTTTCATGCTAGACTTCAATGTAATTTTGTTGAAGGAGAAAATAAAATTCTCCTACATATCTGGGTAAGTTAGTATTCTTGTCTTGTTCCAAAGATAACTGCAGAAGAAACCACCAACATGAAAGTAGAAAGGATATGCTGGATAATCATGAAGCCTTCTGAAAAAAGGGAGAATTCAGAAACTCTGTATGCAAAAGCACCTTAAATGAAAGTCAAAGGTCTTAGTAGAGGAACTTTAGAGGAAGTATACATGCTGCCAATATAAAGCATGATATCTCTGCATCTTGTGATTCTTCAAGAGGTAATGAACCATGTCTACAGTAAACATCAACACAACTCCCTGAATTCCTTTATATTTCAGGAAGGGACATGCAACCATGAATAGAAGTTCTACCAGCCTAAATCAACTGCATTTCAGTATTTGACAGGTCAACCAGTTAACAAATCAACAAAGTCAGTTGCCTTTTGAGCTACAGGAGAGGTTAAGCATCAAGTTTAAAATGGATGTCTTTTCATTTTCTTATTTACCTTTAGGTCCTTTGAACAACTTGATCTCTACCACGGTCTCCAGAATAGGTCTCCTTCGGCGGACATACAATCGTACTATGGAGCCAGCCTCTTTTAGGGCCTCCACGGCTTTGCTGTGAGAGACTTCTGACACGTCAACCTCATTCACTCGCAAGATGCAATCATTGACCCTACAAGAAAAACAAAGAACCATAGATATTAAATGCTTGAGCTGTTATTCTGGATTGAACAGAGTTTTGTCAGTAGTGCTGTAAAATGAAGAACACTTCATTGAGAAGTCTGCCAGATGACAAACTTAATGCGATATGCTTCATCAGCAATGAGACAGAAACAGAACACTTAGTCCCTCCAAAAGACGTACCTGAGTCAAACTAAAGTCTACCTAATCACCCACACCTACCATACTCCTTCATAAATTTGGGTTGGATCCACTAGAGTGGTAGAAATGAGTAAAAAACAAATTGTCTTTATAGGCTTCATTAAAACACTTTTTACTAAACAGTATAATCGAATTACAAGATTCATGCTACATGCTATTACTCCTACAGTTGCTCTTAAGGAAATCAGTTGATTCAATTTAATATAGAGAGACCACTAATTGTTCAAACACCTCCTTAAATCTCTCATATTTCTTCGTCAGAGCCAAAGAATTCTAAGTTGTCAAGGCAAAAATGATGTCCTACAAAAAGCAGACAATTCAAAAGAGAGTGTTTCATGCTAAATAATTTGCGCAAATTTCATTCTTTACATTTTCACCACTGACTGTGGGCTCCAAGGTCTGCTGTGTGGTAACAGCATCTATTTTTCATAGAATACTAATAAAATTCCCTAATATTCTTACTTTGGGCTTTTACTACATTATCTGAGGATGAACTAATACATTCAGCCTCAAAATGTCCTGGTTAGATGGAGTAGTATTCTCCTTATCTGACAGATTTGTCCAAGTTGGAAAGGAAATCTACACCTTGAGAGCACTAAAATCCATCTCCAAACCAGCAGGCTAATGACTTAACTACTGGGCTATCCTTTCTTCACAAATGAGGGTAAGTGAGAAGAGCAAAATCCAAAGAACTAGATGAATTGAGACTATTGTTCTTGTGAAGAACATTTATTATGAGATGCCTCTAAGTATTTTGGGTACAGAAGAAATAGGCATATGTAAATGAATGTGTTCTTCTGCATGTCTAAAAGGATAATCAGTGAAGAAAATATGAGTTGCTAAAAATATTCCCATTTCCGCTGTGTTTCTATACATAAAGATCAACTATCAAATGTTACTCTTTACAGCAAAGAACACTTGAGCCAAGTATTGCTCAGGAGTCTTAGCACACGAAGCGAGAATGAAGCTTTACTAAAAGTTTATCTGAACTCTGAGAATTTAGGATGGATTTGTATTATGATCTTGTGCTGCTGTTTTTATTTAAAAACAAAACAAAACAAAAGACCACAACTATTTGAAACCAAAGACCTTCTGTGTTATCAGCCTTTTGGAAGAAAATTTACAGGGGAAAATGCTGACAGCAGCCTTTATCTGACAACTGGTCAAACTTGGAAAAGACACAAAATTGATACTTCCCTTCTGATAAAAACTACTGTATTGCAAATTCTCCAGTTCTCATCCAATGGTTGGGTTTGCTGCTTTCCTTCAATGCCAGAATTATTAATTTTCCAAATGTTTAATTGTGTGGTTTGGCTGTCAAATTAATAAGTGCTTTAACATAAATTGCTTTATTCTTTTATGTTGTGTTGACCCTGGCTAGATGCCAGGTGTCCATCAAAATCACTCTATCACCCCCCTCCTCAGCTGGACAGGGAGAGTAAATATAATGAAAGGCTCATGGGCTGAGATAAGGACAGGGAGAGATCACTCATCAAGTATTGTCGCGGGCAAAACAGACTCGACTTGGGGAAATTAGTTAAATTTATTACCAATCAGAGTAGGGTAATGAGAAGTAAAACCAAATCTTAAAAAATACCTTCTCCCCACCCCTCCCTTCTTCCCAGGCTTAACTTTACTCCTGATTTTCTCTACCTCCTCTCCCCTCCAGCAGTGCAGGCAGATGGGGGACAGGGATAGGGGTTGGGGTGAGTTCATCACATGCTGTCTCTGCCGCTCCTTCCTCCTCAGGAGGAGGACTCCTCACTCATCCCCTGCTCCAGTGTGGAGAGGGTTTTCACGAACTTCTCCAACGTGGGTCCCTTCCCCGGGCTGCAGTCCTTCAGGCATAGCCTGCTCCAGCGTGGGTCCCCCGCGGGGTCACCAGTCCTCCCAGAAAACCTGCTCCAGCCTGGGCTCCTCTCTCTCTCCACGGGGCCACAGGTCCTGCCAGGAGCCTGCTCCAGCGC
>JAVJGG010000027.1:19630630-19652911 GCA_035590195.1 Aviceda cuculoides
CGGGGTGTCGATCGGCGGGTGGTGAGCAATTGCACTGCACATCATTTGTACATTCCAATCCTTTCATTATTACTGTTTTCATTTTGTTAGTGTTATCATTCTCGTTATTAGTTTCTTCTTTTCTGTTCTATTAAACTGTTCTTATCTCAACCCACAAGTTTTGCTTCTTTTTCCTGATTTCCTCCCCCATCCCACTGTGGCGGGGGGAGTGAGTGAGCGGCTGCGTGGTGCTTAGTCGCTGGCTGGGGTTAAACCACGACAGTTATATACTTCTTTGAATAAGGTCTATTGATACAGTTATTCTTTAAGATTGAAAAAAATTTTAAAAATTTCTAGTGAATTGTAAAAAGTTCTAATGAGAGACAAAGCAGAAAAGGAAGTTGTATTCTAAGCTATGGCTAGTGACTTTTGCAACAATTAAACTAGAGGAAATTCTATTTTCTCTAATTCTATACAAAAAGAACTCTTAAAAATTATTCCTAAGATGTAGAACTTTAATTGGTAAGATTTAACAATATAATCTCATCATCTGCTAACGATACAGCTTCACAGAGTTATTGACTAAATTGACCCATGTTTCAATGAAAAGCAATATGTGATTAGAAGTATTTTGGAGAATAGAAGTGCTGTGATGAAAAAAAAAAAGAATTAGAATATGTTTTAACCATATTTTAAAAAACCATAAACCTAAAAGCAATGCTCATGCTATTGTTTCCTTGGAAAAAGAGGGAATTCATATTTCAGTTCAGCACAGCATATAAGTATCTGATTAATTTTTGAGGTATAAGTAATCCTGTTTCTATTTTAGCCAAAATACTCAAATGGGGACTTAGCATTATGCATATACTTAAATTTATTCAGGTCTGTAGAATCACGCCTGCAGGTAACGACTAAGTTAAAATGAGTTAGGCAGCTCTTCCCATGGCACCCTAGCTCCTCTAACTACTTTAACAAAATGGATATATTCTACTAGACTTTTGTAGTATAATTCAGATACGAAGGACACTGGATCATAAAATATAGAACACATACTATAATCATGCCATGACAGTTACAACTCTTTACAAGAACTATGGCAGATTTTGCCATTAAGGGGGAAGGTCAGGGACACAGAGATTTACCAATAGTTGTTGCTATCTTCAAATCAAATAAGGGGTTGATTTAAGGAAAAATACTATTCCTTAAGGGGTTGTTTCAAGTTTGTTCTAAACTTGACTACCTTCGTCTGAGTTTCATGTTTACTGTTTTCAAGGAACTGTGCAGACATCCTTGAAAAGCTGATAATTGCTTCAGTCAAGTTGTAAGTAAACAAGAGGAGTACAATCCTTAGGTGCTTATTAGAAATATAGAAAGAGATATAGTAGGCAACAACTAGTAATGATCATTCTGTTCACTTGTTCTGTGCAATATGGTGCCCTGAAGAGAAACCCAAAGCCTACTAGTACGGCAGCAAAGAGCCCCAGAAGACCAAATGGTCTTGCCAAGACACATTAGACCACTTGCAGCTCCATAAAGGAGCTAGCTGAAACCAACTGTGGACTCAAGAACAAGGGAATGCTCTGTGCCCCATGGGAAAACTTCATGACACTAAAAGCTGCAGTAATCCACAGGTCTTCGTTATCATCCAGACACCTCCAGACTAATTGGCAGTCTGTTAAAGGGACAGTCCTGCTCCTCACAGATACAGTTACAATGCTTTCTATTGCAGAATGGCCAACATTAATAAATTACCTCTAAGCAATTCTAATATTTTTTTTAGCTGCCTTCTCAGCAAAACTTGAATTGATACGGATTTTATTTATTCTTTAGTCAAAGATTAGAAATCAAGGTAAACATACTGTTACTAAGGGAGAATCAGTGAAAAGCTATGGAATATATCAGGTAGATACATACCTCTATATATCAGTATGGAGGTATTGACCTCCGTATATCAGTATGGAGGTATTGGGTAGACAACAAAAGTAAGAGAGATAAGGACTAAACTTTCACTTCGTTTCTTTGCTCCTGCTTTGTCTAACCTTTTTAGTCAAAGCTTCCCTATAATGATGCTTTCTTTCTTCCAGAAGTTACAAGAACACAGCATTTTAAGGTACTTATAGGTGACAAGCTAAAAGGCCTAATAATTATCCTTTCTTCAAGACACCAGTGAATAATAATATAAATATATTATCTGACCCTAGGAGAATCATTCTAGCCCATTAGTTAGGGATGACTGTCTCTCTCTCCCCTACCTTTTTTTAAAATTCTATATGCACCCTTCCGATCCCTTAGTAAGTGAAATTTACAGCATATAGGGGTAAAAAAATGTAATTATTGGTACTGGCCAATATATTTCTTTCCAAGAGGAATAAAGCATTTTTTTTTTAAATTTCAACTAATAATTCAGAATAAAGGATCTCAAATTTACTATAGCAAACTTCAAATCTGTCTTTCCAATTGCAGAATACAGAGCTAAAACTAAATGCCAATAATATATATATGTACAATTGGGCATACTGTTTCCTTAGGTACAATGATCCTTAGACACAAGATCCAATTTCTGTAGCAAATTCACATATACCCTCAGGACCCTTTCTGACATTGTAAAGTAGTATAAAACTACTGCTATGTCTATTTTAAAAACAGAAAGATAAAACTTAGCAGCAGAAGAAAATTTCTGGCTATTTCTGGAAGCTAGAGAGGATCTAGTGCTTATGAAAATGTCTGATGAAGGTACCAGCCAATCCTAACACAAAATTTGCTTACGTGCTTTATAATGAAATTCCAAGTATCTCGTAGAATGGGTACTGACTGAAAATAATACTTGGTAAAAGTTATGATTATGGGGCAGGGAATAATTTATGAATGACACAGCAGAATTTGAGCTGAACTTAACAAAAACCTGAAATCCTAGGAGTGATTTTGATTTAAATATAAATGCAAATATTAGTACAGTAAAATGGTAACCCAGCTGTATTTAACATGAAGGTACTTGCTTCTAGCAAGAGCAGGATTGTCTTTGGTTCTGAGGAAAGTAAATAAGGACTAAAAACACAATGTTTCATTCCTGAGAGAAAAAAAAAATAATCCTTCAATCCTCTGAATCCTTTAGCAAGTGACATTAATCTATTACAATGAAATAAATTGAAAAAAATATAATCTTTCCCCCAAATGCTGGCCTGGTGCGACCGCAACTCTTCCTGTGCATCCTTGAGCAGGTCACTTAACTCCTTTTTTTCATGATCTTCAAATAGAGGATTAAACCCCCACCTGCATCCCACTTTCTTTGTCTCCTGTTTACAGTCTAAATAAACTTTCCAGAGGAGAGCCTACACCTTCTTGGCTCATCTCAAACAGGGACTAACCCTCAGTGCAGCCTCTAGGCATACTCAGCATAAATAATAGCTAACCATCAAAAGCAGCTCCCTGCCTTTTCCTGGCTGCCTTCACCCTTGTAACCAGCCTTCAGAAGTGAGAGATGGGGGGCAAACACTTCCACCACGCACAAAGGTTGGGCTGTGTGTGCGTTTGTGTGCGTGCAAAGAGGGGAACTAGACTCTTGCACAGCACTGCTGTAAGTAAATACACCCAGACGGATGCTTTCTCCACCTGCTCTGGCAAACCAGTTTCGGTGTGTTGGCCACTGGGAGCCTGAAGGCTGGAGCATGGCTGAGCTAACAAGTCTTGCCAAAAACCAGGGTGTGCTTTTTTAAGCCTAGTGCCGTGCTCCTGCAGCCTCACAATTCATACCAGCGACTGGAATGATTTTCAGCCCAGAGACTGAAATAAAAAAAAATCTTACAAATGGTTTTGATTTAAGGGTATGTGTAGATTTTACTACAACGTAATGGAAACCCAGTCTGTCCTTCAGCCCACAGCTGCCAGCATAAGGTTCTGGAGGGTGACCTGAAACGCTGTTGTTACCCTCACAGTTCACTGTTCAATTTTTGCAGTGTTTTTGGTATAGAAAAGAGCCACCTATTCTTTCCAAGTGAAAGTCGATCTCTAGTGTGTTCCTGCCTAAATGGCAGAGTGCAAAAGAAGCAGAGGAGCAGCAGCAGAAGCCTGCGCGTGCGGATCCAGCTGTCCCTCCGGACCAGTGTGGTGTCTCAGTCACCTTTCCGACTCCCACATCCAGGACCCACTAGCGCAAAGTCCTAGTCTGTGTCCTCCAGAAGGTTGTATGAGAAAGCAAAAAGGACAAAGGAAATTCCTCCTTTGTATACGAGGAGTCCAGCGATGGTTTAGGATGTAAAAATGCCTACTGTAATGCAGTCAAAAATTTCAGATCACATCCAGGAGGGCTTAAGGTCACACCAGCGTGACTTGCAGGTGTGCTACCAGAGGGCTTTGAGCTTTATTTCAGTTCCAGAACAGAGACTGGAGCCCAAACTGTCAGGGAATAATTCAGATTTCAGAAAATACTTCTCAATTTCAGAATGTGTTATTGCCTGAAATGACTGCGTGTTTCCATATCCTGTTAACGACATGACCTTCCTGAGATCTGAGACACAACCAGCACAGCTACTGAAATGTCAAAAGATATTTACATTTATTGTCCTTCACTACTGCTTTAGTTACTCATGGATTTTTTTAAAACAACAGCCATCTTAAGGAAATGTCAATGTATTAAAGGGTCAGCATAATAGTAATTGAATTTAAAACACAAGTGACTGGTAACAATATAGTAAAAATACTAGCAGAGCAGCTCCTTATCATACACAGTGTCTCTTTACCCCTCTCTCTACTTTTCATTTATGACTAATTTCTATTTTTGAAGTTGCAAGTCAGAAACAGACAGCATACTGCACTATATAATTAGGAATGGAAAAGTCCCTGCAGCCTTTAGACTGTTAGAAGAAAATGTATTTAGAAGCTTGAACATGTTCCTATTCACACAGTTTCAATAGAGGACACATCAGCATTTGCACTTTTTTTTTTTTTTAACTTTTTTCTTTTCTTAAAGGTCTTAAACTCAGCTCTAAGACTTCATTCCAGGCACAAACTTGGCTAAAAAGTGGTTTATCTGTTATTTAAAATACTTTGGATCATTTCTGCATTTTAGCCTAGTTCAGAGAACTACCTTGGGCAAGGCTGGGGCATTCCTTCGGTTAACCCTTTCTGCCACACTGAACAGATCCTTTTATCCCTTTAAGCAGTGTGCCTTTATCGCAGGGTGTCTGTTTGTTTGGGAGTGTTTATATACATCCCTTGGTTGAAAACACCCACCAAGCTAATATCGAGAATCCAAGTGAGTCTGACCCCAAAGACAGCTCATACTACATCAAACTGGCACAGTGAAATCCCATGCAGAGATATCGAAGCCAGCTCAGACACTGACAGAGTAGATCTAGCATGGAAATACACCTGGATCAATATTTTCCATATGTCTACAGCCAATTACCACAGGTAAAAGGCCATATTAATGCAGCTCTGCAATGTTGAGCTTATTTAGCACTAGCTTGAGTTCCTGCACAACCTGCCATGCAGTGATTGATTTCAAGAGGGGGCCCATTAATTGCTGCCTACAGGAATAGAAATAGAAAAGAACAGTCACAACCCTGTAGTGCAAAAACCTCTCCCGCAGATTAAAATCAGAGACCTCGGCCCCTGGCAGCAGGATTGCTGCAGAGACACACAACAAGGCAGCAAGGCACGACGGCCATCAACGAGGCTTGTGCCGGAGCTACCCAGCTGAACCTTACCGACCGCGTCCCTGCCCAGAAATCAAACCCTTTGCCTAATGGAAACACTGCTGCCCCTCTTGCCTGAATGTTCACACTGTAGGGAAGATCCGAGCTAAAATGTGTGGAGTGAGGCGTTCGGTCGCCTAGAAATAAAAGCTATATAAAGCAATAATCCACACCAAGGGTCCATCTAGCCTGCTGTTTCTTTCCAATAGTGGCCTTTACCAGACGGTAAAGGAAAAGCGTTGACGCTGTATTTACCCAGAATATGTTTTCAGCTGCTGACAACTCTGGACTTTCCTGAGTCAGAGATATGTTTTTTTTTTTTTCATTTAATAACCCTGGATAGATTCTTCTTCCACAAATTTGTTTAACTGCTTTCAAAACCCATGTAAACTTTTAACATCCAGAGTGTTCTCTGTCAATTAATTCCACAGCTTTGCTACCAGTCAAATAATTATCTCCTTATGGATATTTCGACCTGCTGTTTATTAGTTTTATTTCATGTTCCCAAATGCTTTCATTAGAAGAGACAGCAAACATTGCTCCCTGGTCATTCTGTTTCTCTCCTGTAGTTAGGAAACAGGACATAATCTCTTACATTTCATAACTGATTTTTCATCATAAGAAAAAAGGCCCTTCTAGACAAACTCTTCAAGCCAAAAGCATATAGCTGAACTAATGGTTACACTAATTTAATTTCAGAGACAGAAACACCACCACCCATCTTTCTGTTTATCTGAATGCCTCTTGGCTGTAACACCTACAGATTTATAACTGAACTCTGAAAAAAGAGTTGTTTGTATTACGTTTTTTCTTGACAAAAATGACATTGTTTTATGCTGAATAAATTTTCCAGTCAAGCCAAAAATAAATTTCATTCTATTATGCATTAAAATAAAATTGAATAAAATAAAAGGTTAGAAAGTCAGGAAAACAAAAATCAAAACAACAACCTGCTGTCTTATTATCCAATATCATCTCCTAGAAAACCACTTTAACTACCCCTGCCTCCATCACTGAAGCTGTTGCACTTTGTATAATCTAATGCTCTTAAATTGCAGTCAAAATCTCCCATTATTCAGGAAAGCATCCTCAGTCACAAGACTAGAAAGAAATTCTGCCTCTTGCTTTGACTTGATGAAATCTTTAAAAATATTACAGAAATGGTAACAACAATAGAAACTAACGCAGGTGTGTGTAAGATTGCTGCTGAGCAGTGCTCAGAACATCCATAGAGAGGAGACCCTGGTCCACAACCTCTACCTGACTCGCAAAACAGCACACCCACTGCAAGGTTGCTTTGCCCCAGTTAACATTTACTTGTCTTTAAGGAAGTGAAACAACTTTGGAAGGAAAGAATAAAATACATTGATTTCATAGCCCCTCCACTTTAGTGGTCTGATTACTCCTCTGGAAGATGTGGGCTCATGTTCCCCGGAGAGAGAAGGATGGTGAATGCAGGTTTCCCTTCAGACGTGAGCTGAAAGGTGATTTTGCCACTACTATCGTGAATGAAAGCAGCCCTGATTGACTCTTTTCCTTTTGCCACTGAAAAGCAATACGGACCTCATTTGGTATCAAAAAAATGTTTGCTCAGCTTTAGCATAGTATTCTGAAGTCTTTTTAGACCTGAAATTTGTAGATAGCAAATTTTTATGCAGTGATGCAGCCAGCACTCCATTCAGAAATGTTCACAGGGCAAGGGAGACTTAAAAAATAGCTTATTTAAACAATTAACAAGTCAAATAAAGAAGCTGTGTAATTTAAATAAATTACCACATATATGGAAAATTTTTTAAAATTTACTACTGCCAAATGCATTAAGCATTTATACTTTAAATGAGTGATTTCCAAAAACATCTTGGTAAGCAGTTAATATGAAGCAATTTTTAGCTGTAGGAGTGAATTTGTTACCAAAATTTCAAAATTAATTCTAATTTAAAAATTAATAACTCGACTGTATTATTATTATTTGAAGCTATCTAAAATCTGAAGTTTCATAAACTACACGAATGCTCACTGCATGGTATTGGTTTGGTATTACTTAAAATTTACTCATGATGACCTCATGCAACATGGTCAATAACATCTAGGAGCTAAAAACTGCGGTAAATTCCACATCAACTCCAAATATCATTCTCTACATCCTCATCTTAGGAAAAAAATGCATCCAGTTAAAATTTCTCACATATCTACTCGAAGACTGAGCCAACACCACCACTGCAAAAAAAAGTTATTCTTTTTGTGTCTGATAAAATTCAGAGAGGTTAAGGATGCTTCACAGACAAACCCAATGAAGACTGAGGAGAGAAGCAAAACACCACTTGCCTCCCAGAAGAGCCGCATCTCCTTACACCCACTTTGAGAACGGGAAGTAGTTATTAGCTAATGGTAGCTCATCTCACAGGGTGTAGCTATATGGGGTTGAGGGAGGAGTAGCTGACACCCATTCAACTTCCACACAGACTCAAGCATAAACTTTTTGAAAAGTTAAGTCTAAGTACAGGAGAACCTCTCTCTTTTTTTTTTTTTTCTTCATTGGTAACATCCTGAAAGCAGAATGAAATCCTGTCACTATATAATACTTTTGGAGGTACAGCTGTTCTAAACCATTTATAATGAAATTGTTTTCTGTGCCATCAAGCCTTCGGTTATTGCTTGGCTAGCATAACACAAGGCAAGTTAACTCTTTTGCTATGTAAGCCACACCTACAGTAATTTTGTACACAGTTTATGTTCTTTCGCTTCACACATCATTCCTTTTAAAATGCCCCTGAGTAAGATAGACTTCTCTCCCCCCAGCATAGGTCACCTCTTCTTCAAGCAGAGTTAAGGGCTATGAGACACAAATGTACACAAACGTACGTCACGGTAAAGCTGCTGGGTTGGGGATGAGCCCTTCCCTTTGCCAGACGCACCAGTATAAAAGACAAATCAAAACAATTCTCCACGCAGAAAAGACCATTTTGTACTTAACAGACCTGAGATTCCCACCTTAACTTACTGGAAATCAAGTACAACTTTACTAAAAACAGTAGATTTGAAATAATGCAGACCAGGCACAAGCGTGAGGCAATTCAGGCCAGTAGCTCCGCCAGACAGGGTCAGCAGCCACTGGCCAAACTCCCGGTTAGCAACTGATCAGCCGGTAGGCTCGGCCGGCTGGCATTTTTGTTTGAATGCGTTTGATCGCGAGCTCACAGCGAGGGGACGGCAGAGGAAGCAGGCGGTGAAGTGTGGGCAGGGGCGGGCAGGAAGGGGAAGGGGAGGGGGAGTGCAGAGGGTGGGCAGGACCCTGGGGCTGCCAGGGGCTCCAGAAGGCTCCCCTGAAACGGGCTCTCAAACTTGGGTCAAGTTTTCTTTATTAACCTCTTTTGCAAGAGCTATAGGAACTACTATTTCCTTTTTCCATTCCTCCCTCCCCAAATTAAGTTGCTTCTCCCACCCGGCATTTCTCCTCCCTCTGCGTTTCTCCTCCGGCTCAATCTCCAGCTTTGGTATCCTTCGCTCTTACCACATTTTTCCATTCCTCCGTCCGTTCTCTACCTCCCCTGTTATCCTCAGTTTCTCTGCGTCTTGTCTCCTGCCACTGCCATGTACGACGCCTTCCTTCCGAAACTACTCCCGCTAGCAACCGAGCACTGCAACTCCCTGCGCATCCAGCCTCGCTCGGCAGCTCGGCTTGATCCGGGCGGCTCCGGCAGCCAGCAGAGGCAGCAGCCTCTAATGGTGGCCAGAAGGAAAACTTCTGCTCACAGAACCAGTATTCGTGTCTGCCCTTCGAAGCCAGAGGCCAAAGTGGGACAGCAGAGAGGCGAAGAACGAGAAAAAGGAGGTGTAGGTAGCTGGGGGGTGTTGTGAGAGGAAGGTGTTGAGGTAAAGAAAGGGGAAAGAAAAACAAAACCCTGTAAGTTCCGAGATGACTGAAGGCACCAGGAAGCTGGGAAGCTCCTCCCAGCTGCAGGTAGAGGAGGATGCCCCAGGCCAGGCTCTGTAGGTGTGGTAGAGGGCAGGGGTGGCTTCGCAGCCCTGACTTACCCTCCGAGCCCTCCGGTTCAGCTGGCTCCAGTGCCATGCGGGGGCTTCGAGGCCCAGAGCCCAGCGGAAGAGCAGCTGCCACGGCCCGGCCTCGGCCAGTCCAGCCCGGGGAAGGACGAGGCGCTTCCTTGGGACTGGGATACGCTTTGCCTGCTGAATGCACCGAACCACGCGGTTGTTCCTCACCCGTGGTTTAAAATCCTCCCAACTGACAGTAGCACTGTCTGAAGCGTATTCAGGTTTGTGCAGGAAAACCAGTTAGAACAGATAACCCAGAAGGCAATTCCAGATTCAGTATTTTTACAAGCACTTTTCATCTGGGGCTCTCAAAGCGCTTTGCAAATATGAACTCCTTTAAACTCCTCAACAACCCCCGAGAGGCAAAGATAATGATCACTATACTCATTTTACAAATGGGGAAACTTTAGCACAAAAGAAGAAAACTGTTGCCACAGATCAGGCATAGCAAGTTGAGAACAAAACTAAGCAGTCCTACCTCCCAGGTGCTTGCACTAACAAGTAGAAAACCCTCCCTTCCGCTCTGATTTGATTGAGAATAGCTATTCCAAACAAAGCTGTAGCGTTAAAAGAAATGGAGGAGAAAACATGCAGTTCAAGTTCAGTAAGAAACTTCAGCAGTTTCAGAGCATCAGTACCATTTGGCTACACACTTAACACAGAGCTAGCTGCAACTTTGAGTAGAATGCAAATAGGTAAGTAGAAAAAAAATAAAAGCTTGCTTTTTGTAATGGTATGATTCAGAGTATCATGCAGAATGGCATGATGTAAGCAACACATCCAAACAAAGTACTCGCACATGTTGCAAGTTTGATATTAAAACTCATATGCCATGGGGAAATAAATTTAAAACCCCTGCTCTCACATCTGCAGTAAAAGTGGAGTAAGGAATGTGACAACAATGATGAGGTACCATACAGGAAATATGGTTTGGCTAAAGTCGGAAAGTCCGAAGTGTTTATTCAAACCACAGCCAAGAGTTTTGACAGCATATGAACAGACTGTCTCACGTGTGTGAGTGGGTTTGGCTGTCAGAAGCAAAAAGTTGACCAAGCTTTTTCTTAAAAGTTTTAGAATCAGATCTTTGCTGGTTATAAGTAACTTAATTTTTTTTATGACAGTTAAGTCAGTTTCTTTTTAATCCAAAATCTTATTTTCAGGTTCGGTGGGAATTGAAAGAAACGAAGAATTCAGCAGTACCCCAGAGGATTACACCTGTCGAGTACAGGAACAGCTGTGAAATATTTCTTCCTTGACTAACACTAGACTCCATAGAGAGCTGATGATTTCTAAGGTATGTAACCACAGAAGGCTTCTTACTGCAGATAAATTATCACCGAGCTATTTAAATTCATAACTGCAGTAGCAGTGCAAACATGTTGATGAAATAATCACTTGGATTTGGCTGCATGGTGCTGTTCTGCTGCTGCAGCACTCTGGGCGATTGTAATTTCAGGCAGGATGGGAACTAAAGGAAAGCTTGGGAGAGAGCCCTGTTAACCAGTTCAGTACCATTGCATGAAATACCTGGGGCATTGGGCATTAAGTGACTGCAGTGTATCTAAAGTCCTAATAACACACTACTTTGCTTAAGTGTTATTCACAAGCAGTGGTTTCAATTAGTGGAAAGCAGCTCAGAAACTTACAGGGGGAAGAAACTGATCCTTTGTGTTACAAAAGAAAATGTCTACAAAAATGTCTATCACTGCTATAAAGAGGCCCCTAAAATTCACCGGTTTCAAATACCACAAGCCAGAGAGGTTCCTTTTTCTTCCCATTAAATTCTGTTCTCTTTACCGGAGAATTCAGCTGTTAAAACATAGTTTATCTTTCCTTTCTTGCACCACATAAGGGAATTTTTACAGCCTACCAAATTATTTTTTAAATAGGAAAAGCAGAAATATAATAAAATTCAAAGACACACTGGGGCTCTGCAATACCAAATAAGGAATGCAAACTTCACATAGGAAAAAAGAGAAAATGAAAGATTCAGCTAAAGAAAAGTGGTGAAGGCAACAAACAGAATTACATGGTAATATATTCCACGAATGAAAAGACGTATGAGTTGATAATTTAAACCATGGTAAGACATGTTCAACTTTAAAAATAACGTATGAAAATCGAATTTTCATTTTGTGACCTGCCTTTTTTCATTTAGTTCCCCTGTGGCAATTCTATCTTTTTTTTTTTTAATTCCACAGTTGCTCAAAAAATGATACGCACAGATACACAGACCAACAGAGTTAATAAGATCAAACTTCCTAACACAAACCAGGACAGAGTGAGCAGTCAATAATTCACGATCTAATTTATGACTGTCTGCAAAGCAAGCATGTTTTACCTAATGGGGTGAATGCCTCTTTATTAACTTACTACTAAATTATGTACTGAACTAATAGCATTGTCAGAGGCCTGTAAACAGTGCAGATAGGAATCAGTGTTTTGTGGCAGCACTGTAATTACAATAACATCCTGAACAAGCTGTATGCCATTGCAATGCACATAGACCTGGTACTGATAGGCTTAATACAAGATCAGAAGTTAACAAACAGGGACTTAGGCAGTGAATCACAAAGCAGACACACTTCTGTTTTGATATATAATGATGGTGAAATAAAGCCAGTTGCCCAAAATGGATTAGAGACACATGACACAGTTGTAAAGAACATGATCTGTCCTGGGAATAGCTCTTCACATTAATCTGAAAAAGCCTGTAGTTTTTTTCTTATTATCACTCCCAATTTAGTTCTTAGTAAGCAATCTAGACCTACAAATGGATACTAACAGGCAACAACTGTGTGCCTGCTGCTGCTAGAGGGATTTAGGTTTCAGGGTTTTCATCAGAGGCAAAGCACTGTCAGCTTTGAGGAAAAGACTGAAGGATGCCCTTTACCTAGCCAGCTCTCAAGTGGGGACTCGCTTCTGTTTCCTCTTGTCCATTGCTTCTTTCCTTTGAGTTTCTCAGGTAAACTGCACACAGTAGTTATACCAGGTTTCAAGCTTTGCATGAATCGCATGATGTTGTAAAATTTCCTCTCTGGTTTGTCTTTAGTGAAACACAGAAATATTTTTAAAATCTGATCGGAATGCAATTTTTACCCTTAATTTTTCTTAATTTTATTTTTTATTAACAAAATATGCATGAGAAAGGGTCTTATCTTTAGAGTTCCTCTCTTGCTACATATACCTAGCTAAATTAATAAACCTTTGACACATCACAGTGGGTTAGTTGACAACTGAAGGCAATGCAGATCTGATTTGTTTAAAACCTTTGCTGGTAGGCATTTAACTGAAGCCTGTAAGGCACAGAAATATGAGAAGGAATTGCTATTCTATTCCAAGATTTCTCCCTGATTTATTAGAGGACTGAGGGCAAGTTATTTCAGTTCTTGTCTCTTCCCATTAGCATGTGTATTCTGTTCCTTGCCCCACACTAAATCACTTGTAGAGCTTCGGGAAACAAATCCAATGGAGCTAACTATTGTGGTAACTTGTGATGGCAGAACAACGCAGCATGCCTTAAAAATGCCGCAGTTTCACAATCCTAAACCTCCTGACAATCGGTACTTAAAGTAATAGCAGGAAAGACACATTTACAAAGGAAAGATAAACACTGCACAGCCTTAGTAATTTTTAACCTATGGTCTTCCAATAGCTGGGGATACGTGTGTTGCTTCTGATTAGTCTGCCAAAGTTAACTCTCAATGGATGTACTTTTCCCAACGTGTTTAAGTTCTCCTTACAAATATCCACACTTCTAAGGAAAAAAAAATTGATAGTTTCACAAATGGAAAGAGACTGGAAACCAGTTTCCTAGAAGAAAGAATGAATGAAACAGCTACAGGTCCAGGCAGCTTACCAGGGCAATGTGCCTGCAGGCACAACCACTTTCTTCCCTTTGACTCACCCCTCACATCAACCCTCTTTCCTCCTAACTACAGCTCAGGCTCAAATACCAAGATAACCTTTGGTACAACATTAACCCTTGAAATTCGAGCTCAAGGCCGTCCAAATCTATCACGCACTCCTGCGAATAAACTCATTCATATTCAGTCATGGATGAAGTAACTGATTTTTGAATCATGGGTTCAGTAAGATTCCTATGACCATGAGATTGTTATAAAACATAAGATTTTAATCTTTGTTCTATCCAAGACTCTTATTTGCTTTTAAGATCCCAAGACCTTTTAAAATTCACATTTTCAAACTTGCTTTCACAAAAAGGAAAATCGTATTTTCTGAAAGCAATAGATAAGGAACTCATATGACCCACTCATTCCTATAGACAGAGTTTTGAGAAAAATAACCTCCAACATAAGATCGGAATTGGACTGTGAGAACCTATAAACAGAAAGAATGATTTTTGACTCAAAACACTTTTGGTTTATGATTGCTGAAAATAAATTAATATTTGGGGAGTCTCTGCTCTTTTAAACTTGGTCATAATTGAAAGCTTTTCATTATTCTTTTACTTTTTTTTTTTTTTTCCAATCAAGTTATACCACTGCGGTGTGCTTCTAGTTCCTTAAGCTGATCATTTTTGTTTTCATGGAGTATGATGAATTTTTTAGATGTGTTTTGCATTTTAGAAGCCAGAATTTCACTTATGATCAATAACTGTCAATGGAAGGAACTGCTGAGCTAGTATATTGAAGTTCTTTGCTTTATCTAGTAATTGAGCCAACTACTGTATTTTTTTTCTCTGACACAAACTCAAATAAAACAAAAAAAGGCACTGAGCCATAAATTACTGGAATTCTCTTTCTTCCAGAGAGTAAAAGAAGTCTAAATTCCGAGATTCTTTATTAAAAAGAAGATGTTTGCCCATGGACGACTGACATTTGTGAGATAGAAGCAGAAGTTTTTGTGCATCAAAGTCTTAAAAGATCAAACTGTTGAGAGAAATTCTCCTTCAACTCAGTGGGAATGGTTTCTGCTTCTGGAGGTTTTATATTCTCTGTCACCAACTTGAAACTCAAAGCTTCAAAGAAACGTGGTATGCAGCAGTCAGAAAAAAACTAATTTTCAGTTAGTCCCAAGTTTATTGTAGTCACATTTAGCTAATAAAATCCAAAATTAATTCTTTTGTATTCCACAAAATTATTTACTATATATGAAATTATTTTCTATATATTATGACACCACAAAAGGTCCTACAGCTTTCTGTGTTTTGCAAGGTTAGGAGTTTGTGCCAGTGTACTTACCTAAAATGTCTTCTAAAATCTGAATTATGCAGTGTATTGGTTCTTATATTAGTTCTAGAAAACAGCGCATTTCAGGGAGGGTAGTATGTAAACATAGTAGTTATTAGTATTTGGAAGTTCAAGAAGTCTTTCAAAACCAATAAAGTTTTATTGAAATGAATGTAGTCTAAAGTGGCTGATTAACTTCTACGACTTTTTAAAGTATTGCTGTAGAGATATGGGCCATGAAGAGGTACAAACCCACACTATGCATTGTACCTACTGTCAATACAAGTACTGTTCTCCACTAAAGGAAAAAAGCCAAGGAACTTAATCATCTTTGTTCCAGTCTCTCGCACAGGTTTTACATATAAGAATAACCTACAGAATCCGAGAACAATTCAGGTTGGAAGGGACCTCCAGAGGTCATGTAGTCCAACCTCCTGCTCAAAGCAGGGTCAACTTGAAAGTTCAATCACATGACTCAGGACTTGGTCCTGACGAATTTTGAATCCCTCTGAAGACAGAGATCGCATAACCTTACTGAACCAGCAGTTACAGTCCCTTACTATCCTCATTAAAAAGATTGGTTTTTTCCTCAGACCCAATTGGAATTTCCCTTATTGCAACGTGTGACTCTTGCCTCTAGTCCTTCCTCTGTGCATCTCTGCTGACCTCCATGCTGGCCTTCATTGCTGCCAGGGCACACTGCTGACTCAGGTGCAAATTACAGAATCACAGTATCATTTAGGTTGGAAGGCAACTCTTGAGATCATCTCATCAAACCATCCCTGCTGAAGCAGGGTTACCTAGGGCAGGTTGTGCAGGAACATGTCTGGTCAAGTTTTGAATATCTCCAAGGATGGAGACTCCACAATCTCTCTGGGCAACCTGTGCCCAGAGTCAGTCACCCTCACAGTAAAAAAGTGTCTTCTGATGTTGAGATGGAATTTCATGTGTTTTAAATTTTGTCCATTGCCTCTTGCCCTGTCACTGGGCACTGCTGATAAAAGTCTGGCTCCTTTGTCTTTAGTCCCTCCTGTCAGGTACTTATACCTGATATTTATGTACTTATAACTATAAATTGCCCACTAAAGAGTTACTCCTTCCCAGGTGCAGGAGGTTGCATTTGCTTTTGTTGGATTTATGTGAAGCTCCAGTTGACCTACTCCTCCACTTGCCAACTCCTAGGCACATCTAAAAGATTTACAGGGGTCTGTAGCATTTCCTTCATGTCTTGTAGGTTGCTTTCACAATCTCGCTGTTTGAACAACTTCACTCAGTTAAGTTAGATCAAAGGGACTTCATGTAAAATGCAGTAAAAGCGATTTTACAGGCTTCTATGATTTAAAAACACAGTAGATTTAGAAGCCAGTTCAAACAGTCCACACTGCTATATAATATCGAGTATCTGCAGGCAGAGTTTGAGGCAAAAATTGACACAAAGTGTATAGTTTTTCTGTCCATAAACACCAATCTCCCATTCTCAGGTAATTCAAAATTGGGCTTTTGCTAGGAACCTAGGTTGTCGCTATTCTTGGCAGATGTTACTGCATATTGTTGAGCTTTTGTTCCTGTAGAGTGGCCTTAGCCGATAATCTCTCCGTTATGTAAAATTTATTATCATGTAAGTCAGTGGAGACTGTCCCAGGATAGCTCTTCTCTTCAGTGGCATATCAGTAATGATCACTGATAAATGCATTTTCAGGTGTTCCTAAAATGTGACAGGATTGTGTCTTTGCTAGCATTGTAGCAAAGTGAAACCTACTTATCAGATAAAACAAGGAAAGGAGGAATCTTTGTAAAATCTATGTTTACAAATGAGAATAGGAAAAATGACCATGCCAAATATATGCTTATCAATTATAACATTTTACATCAAAATTTGCTAACAAATACTCTAAGAATATTATCTAAGTCTTAGTAATAAGATAATTATACTTGTACTACTAAACTTTTACTGCAAAACTCAAAGTTTGCCAGGACTAATCTTAATATGGATTAATGAATTGCATTAATATGCTATTTTTTGTGGGTTTAGAAGGTCTAAGACTTTTACATCACAGTAATTACTAAATAATCATGAATTAAATTTACAGTAGTTAATTAGTATAGCAATAAGTTATGAAATATTTGATTTCATACAAAGATAGCACAACAAAATACTTCAGTGGCTTCTGTCTTCTTAATAGCCTAAACTAAAAAAGGTTTCAAAAGTAATTAAAAACTCTCCTATAAAGATATTATTTTTTGCAAGGCATTCTTTCTTCTTTATAGAAAGGTAGATACAGGTTTAAGATTCCCCTAGGCTGTCCATCATGTCAAATTTGATAGCATGATTTCCAAATACTGCAGTTTCCTCATGCTCTGTTTTGCATGAAGCTCATCTGCCCCAACGCAGACATTTACAGTATAGATCATTACAGCTGAAGAACAGAAGAAAATCCTTTTCATTTGAGTCACCAGTGAAAATATAGGCCCTTTTAAGATGTGATTCTTCTGTTCTATTTTAGACATTGACTTTAGGATGAGATGAATCACAATCTAGAAATGCTTAGGTTTTTCTTCACTGACTATTAGGAGGCTCTATGACTAGCTTAGGGGTAGATAGCTGCATTTTAGTCATAAAGTTACATGAGATTATTCCTACTCCTTTTGTCTGCAATCTTATTTAGACTGTAAATTCTTCAGGCACTGCCAGCCATCATGACTCCTCATCACTATCACAGTAAAAATAAGAATAATTTCCAAAATCAAATTACTAACCTAGTATAAGAAATATCCAAAACTTGCTCTAAAAACTGGCCAACTTCCCCCCATTTTTAATTTTGAATTAAAGGAAAAGGCTTCGGGAAAAAAGTTATTGCTACCATCTGGTCACATATCATGAATTTTAGACCATCTGTATTCGGCAAAGTCTCCCAGAGCTTAGATTCCAGTGCTGAGATCATGAAAGCTTCAGAATTTTATCCCAAGTCTTTCCAGCTAAATTGCCTTTTTGGAGCATCAGCAGGCTTCACAACTGACAGATGGGTGGCAGTTGCTGTGACAGACAAAAGCCTTTCTGCATTCAGTCCATAAGGAAAGAGAAGCATAAGCACTTCTGTGGTTCCTCTTGTTTAAGAGATGTGCTACCATCTCATGTATTTGAGAACCACAAGTGACCTGTGTGTCCATCTCAGGAGCTACAACAATAGACTACTGTGGAGGTGACTCGGAATGTAGACCACAGCCATCATACCCACACACAGCAAAAAAATGTTTGGAAACAGCAGTACACACACCTCACTACTACAGTCAAATAACAAGAAGGGTCTACAAATAACTATGACTATTTAGCAATAGCTCTGTAGTTTGGGAAGTCTTGATAGCCTTAATGTATTACACCATAGTTCTTCAGCCATGGACATATAAAGACCAAGCAGAGAAGATTTTCATGTTGATATGCCTGTTTTCTCCTCCTGTCCCCATCTTGCCTTTTGTACTAAATGAAATGATGGGTACAAAGATGGAGGTGACACTAGCAAATGCCTCTTTATACAGGACTTAACCTTATTCAGTTGCTTTAAGCTACTTAAATCAGCTCTCCTACCTCAGCAGAAGGGAGACTCTAGTCATGTCATTTACTTCCCCGACTCTATGAAAGATGCAGGTGGCATTTGACTCCTAGAGAATAATTTATAATAATGATGCATTTTGTTTCCAAACATACATAATGAGTTTGTTTTTACCTGAGTCTTCCATCCTCTGCTGCAGCTCCTCCTGGTATAATCTTAGTAATGAATATCCCAGGATCATCCCCAATGTGTGGGTTATCTGTTCCTCCAGCAATACTGAACCCCAGGCCAGAATTCCCCTGGAAAAATAAAAAAAAAGTAAAGGCATCACCAGATGCTAGATTTCTACAGAATTTATTTGCAGTATATGAGCAAAGTATCCTTGCTTCTTAAAGAAAGCACTTTATGTGGCAACTCCACACTTGAAGGCAGGTGACTCAGTCAGAAAAAATTAATTATCAGTTAAAGAACAGAGGCTGTGAACACAAATATTTCCCAGAGTTATTGGCAGAGTTAATGGATGCTCCTACAGAAACAGGATTTGACCTAAATTTAATTGTTTTCAAAAGCAGTCACATAAATTAGCATCTGAACTCCAGTATGAATTTATCCAAGTCAATGAGAGCTGGAGGCTAAAAACACTTCAGAGCTTTGAAAAAAGACTTTAAAAAACATCGTCATTTATTTACAGTAGTATTTTAGTACACTATTTTCTGCTGAAAAGTGATCATTGCTCGGATTCACATGCTTTAAAAAAACCCAAATGCACAAGACTATTTATTTCATCTTACTGATTGCTAGAATGAAATGTTTGAAAGACACATTATTGAGTCTACTCAGTAATCCTACTTGCTTCTACTACTTCTGAGAATATCATGAAAATAAATAGGCAGGTACACACATACATACACTTGCAAATTAAGTCACTGCTTTCCACATACAATTCAAAACCACAATTCTAACCCTTTTTTTGAAGTATATATTAGTTATTATGCTTTTCTGTATAAATTAACATTAAGTATATATTAGTTATTATGCTTTTCTGTATAAACTAACATTTTTTGCAAGGGATTCTTTCTTATTTGTATAAAGGTAGATGCAGGTTTAAGAGCTTCCTTTGTGCATTGGGGGGGTCTTAAAATTCAGTGCAATACTTGATCCTTTAAGTGTCTCTCATCCCAAAGTATTTTTATAATCAGGTATTTAGGCTTATCACAGTGATATAACACTATTGATAATGCAGAATATGTATACTACTGCGAATCAAATATGTTCAGAGCACTAAAAACACTTTTATTTCATTAACTTCTCAGATTACTGGGAGTTTGTTTTCTTCACTGCTGCTTGTGGACAGGTATCCAGATCAGTCCTAGTGAGAACAGTTACTAATAAAAATGGCACCTCTATATTTTTAATTTAAAACAAATCTCATTTCTGTGTTTTTGAACTGTACTTCAATTAGTAGGTCAGGCATGCAATGCATTTTGTGTGCGAAAGCCTGCGTGTTGCCTGCCTGCAGCATGGCAAATTCTCAACTCCGTTATCAGTATTCTACATTCGCAAGCGATGCAGTTCTCATTACTCAAGAGATGTACATGCAATCTGCAGCTCTTCTATCAGCATATAATTGTGAATAAATTTTCAGTACTGAACTAATTTATAATCCAAGAAGAAAGATTTAGGACTACACATGTCTTAATGCTTCTCAGCAAGCTGCAATACAAAAACCATTATAATACTGAAACACCCTGTATATATTTTCTGTAGAGTTAATAAACATCTCCAGGCCAGCATTATAAATCTTTGATTTAATCTCCCTTTCATCATTAGGATCATCTCAGATTCAGGTTATTTTCCCAATATTTTAACACATGCCTAATTATACAGTGCACTCTACAACAACATGCACTCTAAAAATAGTTTAAGAATATTATCCTGTAAGTTTCTCTATAAGTCGTATTATTAATGAAGCTAATCTTCCAACACATAAGAATGAAAAAATGTGTACTTATACACACTTCAGGAAGCCTGGGGAAAAAGTCTTAAATATTACTAAAACCAAGGGCAAATTTGTAGAAAGTTTGAGTAATACTTGATATTTAGGGAAAAAAACCCCAAACCTCTAGAAAAATTAAAATAAAGTTGTTAGTTTTATTCTTAGCTCCAAAGATATTTAAAAAATATGCAATAATCTGTGTTTCTGAATAGAGGTAGATTTCCAAATCCCCAAAACCTACTCTTGATAGGGAAAGAGGAAAAGCAGGGTAGCAAGGAGAAATCTGGACATAATTTTTAGTTGGTTAGAGAACACAAACAGCTATATCATAATAAAAAAACGTGCCTGAAGAGCTTTAAAAACTATCAAAGCTGGCCTGTTATGTGGGGTGTGCTTAGCTGTTACAGTTCTTCACATAAAGTTCATTAGATTTCTTAGCAGGAAACAATTTCTGAAAAGGTTTCACACTTCCCCTGAACTTTTCCTCCTACCATACTTTTTTCCATTAACTTTTTAGAGCTAAAAAATGTAGCAATGCTGACTGTAAGCAGTGATGTGGTAAAACTGCTACAGACTTCTCAGGAGAATCAGTGCAAGCCCTTGACATTTATCCATAAATGTACATCTGTTATACTACAAGACTATTCCGATTCTGCCCCTTAGGAATAACCTTTTAAAAGAACAGGGCAGCACTCCTCGCTGGCATTTCTATATCCAGAAAATTTCAAGCAATTATTCTGGCTGCAGTCCTTGACTTGATCAACAGGATCTACATACATGCTGTCAGACACTAGCTGCCTCTGCAGCTGGGTGTATCCCTGCAAGGCTTTCTTGCACCAGAAACTGCGCTGCAAAAGCTAAGAGCAATTACACAATTCTTTCCTCTGTGGTTCTTGAAGGGTCTACATTGGCTACATGGAAAACCTTCTGTCTTCGTACTTCATGGCCAACAAAGCTAAAAGCATGGCTACCATCACTGATGGGTAACTAGCCTTTTAAGAGCCTTGGGTTGAAAATTAATGCAATAGGAACATTCTGGTTAAAAACTACTGTATTTTAGTTCTGAGCAACAATACTGATGTACAGATCTCTCCCCTCATGCTCTGTCTTACTAGTGTGCAGGTTCATCAGCATATGGTTGTTATATTAAAAACTCATTGTAGTTGATGAGCTGTAACTCCAAGTTCCAATTAAGTACTGTCTACTAGCACAACACTTGCTCAACCTTTCTGCAAGGGTTAGCTCCCCACCCTTTACTTTTTGCATCTCCTTTGTCCCCATGCCAGAAAAAAAGAGTGTGTTAATTATCTTCACAGCTTTTCTTGGCATATCTCTGTCTCCCTGTCATTTCCAGTTAACCAATGAAAATGTCTGCCTGCCCAAAACAACAGCTAAACCATCACTTAGCCACTGCATTTTCCAAGGTGGAACATTCACGCTTTCTGTCATGCTGACTCTCATGTTTGGGAGTGGTTCCCCATAAATATCTGTCAAGTTAATTCACTGCCCTGTTTCTATTCCAAGCCTTACTTCTCTTGGATGCTTACAAAGCAACTTAACAATGAGCTCAGAAGCCTGGTGACAATGCAGATAAATGTCTAATAAGAACTAATAGCAGCTGATACAGTGGAGAAGAGGTGTAATGCAAGAGAAGTCTTCCTCCTTTGGGATACTCCACTGATACTTTTTAATTGAGATTCATATTTAGGCCTTGTCCTGGTTTCAGTTGGGATAGAGTTAATCGTCTTCCTAGCAGCTGGTACGGTGCTGTGTTTTGAGTTCAGTATGCGAAGAATGTTGATAACACCCTGATGTTTTCA
>JAVJGG010000027.1:19665392-19683712 GCA_035590195.1 Aviceda cuculoides
TTTCTTAATATTAACAGTAGCTTTTCTGTTACTAAAGGCCTTTTTTTGTTGTTTAATATAGGAGTAGGCATTCTCAGAAATAAAGGTGAAATTCCTGTTATTGGTAGCATGAAAAACCATGAGTCTACTTCTACTGTGTTCCTGGAATGTATTCCACATTCAGCACCGTCAGACATTAAACTAACAACGCAAAAAACACCTGGAAGAAATAGCCCTTCAGAAAGGGAAAAGGACTGTGTGTCTATACTTCAGCAGTGTAAATGAATTTGAAATTTTACTCATAAAATAGTCACAGAAAAATAAGCAGTCTGCTCCTGATACTACGGCCTCCTGTGCTAACTTTTCTTTTCAACAGTATTGGATAAACACAGAGAAGGAAGTAATTTCAGTAGAAAGGAAAATTATTACTAACTCAGCATTTGTAAGTACCCCAGCAGTGAAACTTTCCCTCTCTGTTTCACTCATGAACATGTATATTCACTATTGCCATTTCAAGACTTTTTATTTCCCATACCCTCCTCCTAAAGGACAGAGAATTCTCTCACCCCCTTCAGAGCTAAGGGATTTTAGTGGGTTTTGAAGCAAGGCATTGAACATTACTGACATCCTAAAGTCCTCAGGAATAACACCCCTAAAATCTTTATGCATAATGTCAGCAGAATATATGGAGCTGTAAGAATGAGGAAAGATAAATATATCTTTTTTGGATGATTGCACATTTTTGTACAAAATAGGTGGCATCCATTTTACCTGGCTTCCAAAATGTGTTCAGTAGAACATCTTCAATTAGGCTAGACATGCCACATACCCTCTATATATACACTGTATAGAAAGAGACACTTCTGCATTGCAATTCATCAACATGCAAATTGATGCAAGTCAAAATGTTTCACATACATTTATCAGTTGCAATCAACCTTCATTTAATAGTTTCTTAGTCCTGGAATGCAATTTTTGCTCTAAAATGAGAGAGAAAATTGAGGTAAGAAAGGGTGTTAAAAAGCAAGAAATTGAGAGAATGAGATCAGAATAACCAGCAGGTTGGTGATGAGGAACTCATCTGTGCTGCAAAACCTGAACCAAACTACTGTTCTGGAACAGGCACCACTGGGGTTTACATTTCAAAGGAGTGCCTTAATCACCAGGCATACTATCTCTGATCTAATGAATATATAATTGCATATTCAAAGTGGAACAGGTCCAACAGGAGAAAGACACACCTCAGCAAAGCTAGGCATTCATCACAGACAAATCCCTGTTACACATCAGGCAGAGGAGGCATGTCAATCCCATTTTCCCACACCCTGGATAAGTGTTTTTATGATGATTGTGAATCCTTTTCCTTTCACTTTCCATATTTCCCCCAAGAAAACTTGTGAAAGATACCAAATTTCTGCCAGTATGCAGTGGAGGTAAAAAAAAAAAAAACCCAAAAGATTCCTCAAAAAAGTTGGTGACATAACAATTCACATCCAACTCTAACCTTGCCACCAGTGATATACAGCCAAAGGCATAAACAATTAGGAGAAACCATGGCTGGTACCTTGGCTGGCTTTTCTCAAGACTCCTTCTGTAAATCCACTACAGAGATAGTACGTATTACCCCAAAATATTTAGTACAAGGAACCTGTATTATTTTTATTAATGCATACTAAATACTTATTTTTCTCTTTTCAGGTTTGTTTAAAAACCTATTCAAAGCACAAGCACAGTTATTTTAAGCATTAAAAATCTCCCCATTCCCATGATATGCATCAGCTTAATCTAAAGTCAAACATATATTAATGCATATGCCTCTTCTACAGTACAGTGTGCTTATACTTTGTAAAATCCACAGACTACATTCTGCATCACAATTTTATTTTGCATGCCTAAGTATACTTGTGTAAATCTACTTCTAATAATGGCAATGTCCTTAAAAAAGCAAGGGGGCGATTGCATTTTCCAGCCAAAATAAGATTTGTCATTAAAATTCTATAGCTAGAAAATAAATTACACGTTGTCATTGTGATGTAATCTACTCATTAGCAAATGTATGTGAAAGTTAAAAATCCATCAAAGAAAATTGTAAGTATTGCATTGAATTAATTTTTAACATCTATCAAGGTTTGTCATCGTCTCCGAAGTTATCCAGGAAAAAAAAAAGATCAATGCAAAAGTGAGAGACATTTGTTATTGAGAAACTGGAGGGATACATATAAACAGAATCAAAAGAATCTCTCCACTGAACAGCACTTTGGACACAAGAAGCCTGTGGGTTGTCCTATCATAGGTGGTAGTATAAGAGGTGGCTAGAATATCCAGGGTGTGCAGACTCTTGTTTTATGCCAAAGCTGACACCCTGGGAAGGTTTAGATCCTAAATAAAAGCAACAATCACTGAGTTAACAAGCAGCTTTTAAACAGACAAATGAAATGGCTATTAAAGGCTGGTCTTAAGGGGGAAAAAAAAGATACTTGTTTTCTCAGCAATCATGAACAGGGAAGGAGGGGATGGCTGTTCTGCATGTAACGATCCATTTCAATGCCTGCGTCAGCTTTCTCTGTAGAGCAGTATCACTGCTTTAACAACACCTGAAATGATACATAGTTTTGGTGTCCATCAAGCATACACAAATTTTCCATAAAGTAAAATAAACCCCTTCATTTCTGGCAAAGATTTTTCCTATGATGAGAAATTTGGAAGTACAAGGCAGGGCGAGGGGGGGCGGGGGCACGGAACATATCCTGACCCTTTTTTCTTGATTCTTTTTAAATATAAATTTAGGTGGGATGTTTGGCAACACAGCTAGTAACAACTTACAGAATCCTGATGCATATGAATCTCCCCCAGATCTTTGCCTCCTGCAGTCAGTTCTGTGAGTAAGGATTTATAAGGTTTAAAAGCATTCTCTCCTACAACATGGAGGCAGCACAAGAGGACAAGAGCACACGATGATGGGCAAGTATTAGCCTGTCCCCTTCACCTCTTCAAGATTCAGAAACACGTCATGGGCTTTGCCTTAGCTGAATTATTACAACTATAAGCATCTATACAAAGGGGATAATAGATGTCAAGGCATTTAATGATTTAACTCTTTTAAGCAACAGAAATATAAAACTAGAAAAAGAAATTATTTTATAATAATGTAGTTATACAGAGAGAGTAAGTTTTAATTCTGATTAAGAATCCAGTTCAGTGACACAAAAACACTATAATGACTCAATGTTGAATTCATTTACAAAAATACTGGTATGCCACAATGCGCATTACAATTAATTTAACAAGCAGCTACAAGGAAGTTCTCTGTAGAATTCAAAATATGCTATCAAAACAACAAATGTAAAAACAATAAGAGAATTTGGAATAATACAAGAGAAACTTCTGAAGCTTTTGAAAGTGAATTAGAAGTTTTGCATGCGACTCTACTAGACAATTTCAGCTTTAGCCTCAAACAACTGCTATATCTGTGCCAAAAGCTGCAACACGATACTGAGATTTTAAAGATAAAATTTTACATGTAAATCAATATTACAGTAGAAAAATTGAATGCTTGAGCGCTTAGGTAAAGAATATTTGACTTGACCCTTTTTAACAAGCCTGATTTTACAAATGCCCCATCTTTGAGCCTACACCAGCATCACATGTGCCAACACCAAAGAGAGAATGGGACATGTTTGGCGTCATCGCCCACCCTCTGTTCTTCCAAAGTACTCAGTGGTCATTTTGAGACAAGATACTTACAGAGCTTTGTTTCATTTAGATCCAAATGTTTCTGCAATAGACATTTTAAATTATTTTTTAAAAGTTATTTCCCAGTCATATTCAACAATAATGAACAAAGAGCACTTTGGTAAAACTGAGCAAACACATGTAAATAACCCACTGACTCACTTCACTAAGAAATGCCTTTGTAAAACTTACTGACTTACTAGAAGCAATTAATTTTTTCCCACTCTCACCCTGGCTACCCACAATGATTCCTAATTATTAGGATTTTTTTTTAAACTTCCAGCACAAAGAAAAAAATCATTATGACAGTTAACAGAACCATCTTCCTTTCAAAAAAGTAGCATGGCATACACAGAGTAGCAAGTCAGACTGCTTCATTAGAAGCATTTGGACAACACAGCCATGAAAGCAAGAAAATTTCAAATCTAAACTTCATTTTGTTCTGCATTACCTGTGAATGCATATTTGTGTGTGAGTCATCCACAGAGTGAACCCACAGCACAGACAGAACAAGTGCTACAAATACCAAATCTTGAAGTGTATAGTGTTTATCCACCATCTGTTGTTCAAGATTCCCATAACTATATTTCATAAAACTTTTCAAATTTAAACTTACTGTGCCAACTTATGAAACAATATAAAAGGGGACACTTGTTTTCATTTAATTTAACTGCAATTTTTTCCAAACAGGGCATTGAATTGAAAACAGGATTATTTTTTGTTGGTGAATAAAACTGAAAGGGAAGAATATGAACACATGGAAACGTGATTAGACCCCTGATTATCTCAAAGAATGATACCCCAGTGAACATATAAGATTTCCTCCAGATTTCATATCAAGCTCACTTCCTACAAATAGATAAAAAGAATAGCCCTCTTTCACAGCTTTGACCAGCATAAAAAATTAAATTCAGCTCTATTTAAAGTGGTCACAAAATAGATTCCCTTTTGAAAAGTAAGAAATTAATTTAAACTAGTGAGCTGTACTTCAGAAAGCCTCTCTCTTGCCCACCTACTGAAGATCCAATAAGCCAGCTTTTCAAAGGAGACAGTCTGAAATTTATAAGCTCATGAGAATGCTTAAATCATTAACAGAAAGTGTTTCCTAGCGGAAATGTGGCCAGGGAATACTGTACCGCAAAAAGCAAGAGAGCAGTATTTTCAGAGATACAGCACCTTCCACAGCTGTGGCTGAATCTTCAGTGAAACTGCTTAAAGGTATTCCAACTTCAGGAATGAATCCTGTACTTATTTACTCCACATGTACTTCTTCTGTCAAGAATAATCATATTGATTTTCCACAGGTAAAAAAAAATTCTGGATCAGGCTTCTACACTAAATATCATCTTTCACATACATAGCATCCTACTCTACTCTCTCAGCAGGACAAACTCAAGATTAGTTAGTATCGATCAGCAGTGTACAGTTAGTCTTCTGCTGTTTCCCTCTCCTTAATAAGGTCTTCACTCTTCACGAAATTTTTACCCTCTCCCCAGTGATTAGAAAGACTACTGTGTTGACTTAATCAGTCCATTCTTCCTCATTGTGCCTGCAACTATGTTAATTTTTTTCTTTATAGCAGAGTAATTGACTCCTGCATAGTTCTAACATCAAAAATAAGAAAATTAGTTCATCTGAGTTTGCTCCTATTGTGTCTATTCTCAGAACACTTTCACAGATTTTCTAATCTTTTCTTCCTGTAGAGAATGTCTTTTTCTCATACTATTTAGAAGCTAAATTCCATTTTGCTTTGAATTCCTTCAGCTCTATTTCAATATCTGAACTCTTACAGAAATCTTATCTGACAACTTATAGAAGTAATTTAGATTACTTCGAAATTCAGGTTTTAGTTTTGTATTTTGTCCTTCAAGGAATACCTAGAAAGACGTGCTGTTATCATTGGGTTCTTTCTGCATTAGCATTGGTGCGGTTACCCCACAATTAAAATGTTTTTCCTTGTGGAAGAACAAACCAGTCTTCTGACCAAATAACCCAGTCTTCTGACCAAATAACCCAAGAAAACAGAATGATGATTTTCCTCTTAAGGTTTAGAAAACTCATAATGACTGTAATAAAAATATAAGGCAGTCTTTCTTCCAGATGGTACAACTGACACCAGAATGCATCATACGCACCTACGAGTGTTCAATGTGAGCTTACCTTTTCAGAAATCTCTCCCCTTTTCTCAGCTTCTTTTCAACAGCAGGGAGAGCAGCTTTTAGAGGCATTCCAATGGACTCTCCCCGGTGGAGGACAGCTGATGAGATAGGATATGTCACCACATTCTCTGGCTCTCTTCACCCAGGCTGCTATTTTTCCCTTTATAGGGTAAGTTTCCCTTATCCAAAATACTGGGTCATATTCTGCTTTCACAGTTCAAAAGCAGATTGTGAGATCTATTGCTATCTTTTATGAGTTTTTCCAGCAGAGGATGGAGAAGCCAACAGGAGTGCTGGAGCAGCAGTGAGGAATAGCAGGAGGTTACCTGAGGTACAAGAGGACTGCCTTGACTAAAAGGGACACATCCCAGTACTAAGGTGAAAATAGGATGATTAATAGCTCCTAACAAAGTCCACATGTTGTTTATATCCCATTGGTGTGCCACCAGCAGCAGTGCAGCCACTCAGTCCTAACGCAGTCTTGCCCATTGCTAAAGCAAACTTAGGTATTAACCATTTCTGCAAAGTAAATCAATTTATTCCATATCTCCTTGCAACACTTCTCTACTCCCTATTTAGTCTTGTTTTTTCCTTAACCTCTGTAGTATCACTATTTCAATTCTCTGACCTTATGATTCTTTCTTTCTTCATAATATTTCCTTTAAAATACCAAAACAAACATATTTTTCTGTTTTCTTGAGTATTTTTCAGCATTTCATTACCATATTTTCCTTTTCTCTAGCTCTCTAGTAAGTCCTGCGATTACTTTTTTGGGTTTCTTGTTTTGTCTGATACTGACTTTAATGTATTCAAGCTTTCTTGTAGTGTCAAAATAATATAAGAAACTGCATTCCTGTATAATTAAACCTAACAGAAATCTAAGGGAACCTAACATCAGGTCTAGTTAATCAGCACTTGAAATGCTGCTAACTAGAATCTAAGAAAAAAGCCAATTTTTGGAGTCTTAGGTTTAATAAATATTCATTGAAAATGTCTGTGTGTCTTTTTACTTTGGACATCTACTGGTTCCACTGCCTTATACAAACATACACTTAAAACCATATCCATAAAATTCCCCCAAAAGAGAATTCTTATTCTTTCCTGCAAAGGGAATTTTTTCCCCAAAGTAGGTTACACGCTGAATATCAGATGCTACACAAGGCTGAACTGATTAGACGAGGTATAGAGGGACAAAGAGGACATTTATGAACACGCAGACACTCTAGGAGAGGGGAAGTGAACTTGTAAGAAGCCTGAGGAAGTCTTTAGGAAGCTGAATAAAGCAAATAAGAAGGTGAGAGTGGACAGGAGGTAGGGAGGAGATTGTATCCCTTGATGAGAAGGCAGGCAGCTGAGAGAAAAGGATGAAGAATGTAATTTGCAGTGCTAGAAGGGTTCATAGTGTTTTTTCTTTGGAGGAAAAAGCAAACCTCAGAGTAGCCAGACCACAAAACCCCACTTCTGTTTGAGGCTTCTGGGTAATGCTACGAGCATTAACATTTAGAACATGATAGTCAATAAGCAGTAACTTGGTGTAACAACAGACCAGACAAGCCAAGCCGCCTCTGGAAGCCACACTACCTTCACTTATTTATCCAAGCCGATCATTAAAGAGCAGGGACATATTAGCAAAGAAAAACTGAAGCAATCCTGGAAACTTGTGCTGATATTGCCTTTGCTTCTCTGTCCTTCACCAAAGGAGGAACATAGTAACTTGACATCAGCATTTAAATCACATGAAATAAAACAAATTGGGGAGAGAAGGACAGTATAAGACAGACAGAGAAAAAAAACCCCAGTATTTACTTTCTGTTTTACACCTAGGTATGAGATGGGAAGAGACAGAAAAATTCTGTCTACAGGAGTTCAGCAATTCTTAGGAAATAGATGAAATTTGAAGAAAGAACTGCGTAGTGTTCTTACCACTAGTTGGAATCAAAACCATCTTTTGAGCTAATAATATACAAAGAATAGCTGAGGATAATGAGGTAATACACAGAGATAAATATAAAGAAAACCTTTTTTTTTTAACTTTACTAGGATGGCATTAGGCTACATATAGTATTAGAAAAGCCTCACGACAAGATTCAGCAAAAATTAGAATTGATAAAATTTGAAATTTATGGTCAAGAGGAAATGCTACTATCTAAGCAAATTGGTTTCAGGTCAAATCAACAGAAAAAATATTTCTGATCTAACAAAGTGCCAAATATAATTAATTTAAATGTTTTTTGTAGGAGGTATAAATAAAGTTTTATGAAAAAAATCCTCTTGGAAAACTCTTTTTTACAAAAGCATCTCAGATTATCTCTTGTTTAAGTGTACAGAAAGATATGGTCTTGTCTTTCTCAACTTGTTACATCAGAAACTCCTTTTCATTTGAGATATTACTCAACAGAAACACTGATGAAACTTAGGAACACAGTTGGCAAATGAGAGACTGCATACAATGAAACTTATAAAAACTTTTCAGTGTAAAAATGACTTGCAATATATTTATATAACAAAATAAACATATAATTAAATGCCAGCCAAAATCATCAGCCCCTGAAGCCATCATTAATTTCATATAATTTAATACACTTGCTGCTACGTGTTTACCAATATTTTCAGAATTTCATAAAATATGCATGATCCGAAGTTGCTAATTAGAAAGTGAAAGTCTTTTCTCTCATTATTTATTGACTACATTCTTCTCCTGAACTGGGTCTAATTAAGGGAAGGCTTAGCATTGTACCTCCATGAACTGTGCCATAGCCCTCAGGTAAAACTGTTCTGTACGGGTAATTTTATTAGTGTCTTTTGTGTTTCATAGTGGTCACAATTTTGTTGCTGCACATACATTGCTCACTGTTCTAATTACAGTCTTTATCCTACACTGCAACAAGTACTAGAAGTCACGAATCATGGACAATATGGATATGCTCAAATTGTGGAAAGGCATGGGGTCCCTGCACCCTTATTGCCTAAATTCAGGTTCTTGCAGCCTTCCATGATGTCCATCTGTATGTCCTGCTTTATTTTGTAACATCACTGCATAGAAGGGCTTTTTGGGGAAGGAAAGAGAAAGGGTTATGGAGCTGGGATGCAACCAGACATACTTGGGAGACTTCCCACGTACACTAATTTAAATGTAGCATATTCTGTTAAGTGCTGTGCAAACACAGATCCCAAACAACCTAAAAATTTACAATCGAAGTGTAAGAAGATGCATGGAATTCCGGTGGTACAAACAAACAGGTGGGAGAACACAAGGAACCAGTGAGATGTGCTATTCAGCAAGTGATGCCAAACAAGAATTTGGAAGAACACAATGATGTGGCTCTTGTTTTGGTGTAAGTGGTGAAAAGACCTGTCAGTAATTTTCAGGATAATCAACTTGTTCTTATTAATACTTAACACCAGGCTTTAGGTAATTTCTTCACAAACATCCGCTCCTTACGGATGTATTCTCTTGCATGATGACATCCAGAATGAAATACTCACCCTGCATAAATCAGCAAATGTGAGCTTTAACTCTTCTCCCTGTCCTCCCTCACTACGTCTTCCAGCCTTGCCTGGTGCCCAGTGAGCACGCTGGGCTCTGACACTGCTGTGGCCCCACAGTAGTGCGCTGCACTGGGCTGTGTGCTGAAACTGTGTAACTTCATGTTGTTAACTGAGCTATAAAGATATGTTCAAGCTAGAGCTCCAAATTTGACATTTTGCAATATCTGAATTCTGACACGCGATGGCTTATCTGCTTGGAACTCAGAAAAACAAACAAAAAAAGGAAAATGAAAAAAAAAAATCAAATAAGATTGACCAAAAAGCTCTATGCATTAAGCAGTGAATTATAAATCAAATTAAATTGAATTCTACTCACATGAAGTAGAATTTTTAAATGAACTGAAGAGAATGAGAATTAAGGAAAACTACCTTATTCCCACTGAAATTTGGTGCCTTTACAACTACTTTAATAAAATTCTGGGCATAAAGATGATTTTCATTATTTTTTGTGTTGGAGATGGTGGTGATGAGTGATACAATGAATGGAACAAGAATTTTGTTTTGCACTTATGGACAAGAAAGAAAAGAGCAATGGGATAAAAACTTCACCTCTGGCAAAAAATAAGCCGGGTCAAGGACAAATCACTGACACAGAGTGGGGAGTGAGAGGTGTGCAATATGGCTCGGAAATAAATAATATGTAGTTGCAGAAGCACAATTCAAACTATTAGTTTGCTATTTGCCTTTTCAGGAGAGAGGAATGATCAATGGCAAAGATGGATTAGATCTCTTGCTGTCATTCCAGGTGAGAGGACTGGTGAGAAAGTTAAGTGGATTCTTCGATTGTAGCTAAACTTACACAAATGAAAAGTAGAAGGAAAAATAAATCATGTTTCTGTCCATCCAGTGAAAGCATTTGAATGAAGAAGCATGCCCTTTTGATGATCTCCTCCTTTATACTTGGCAAGAGACATTTGTTTTCATTATTTGATAAAGCTACTTCAGGGATAAATTTCCTTCTTCTCAAGTCTATTAATAACTATTTAGAAAAATAACATGAACTGAAAAGCCCGGATCTAGTACCTGCATGCCATGAAGAAAACTAGTTAAATCAGAGCTGTCATATCTTTCCGACCTAAGAAACAATAGCAGAATCAGAACAATAGTGAAACAATAGTGAAATACTGCAAAACTAGTCACCTGTAGTTCTGTGAAATCTAGTCAACCAGATGTCCTGGTTTCAGCAGGGATAGAGTTAATTTTTTTCCTGGTAGCTGGTACAGTGTTATGTTTTGGATACAGTATGAGAAGACTGGTGATAACACATTGATGTTTTCAGTTGTTGCTAAGTCGTGTTTAGACCAAGCCAAGGGTTTTTCAGCTTCTCATGCCCAGCCAGCAAGAAGGCTGGAGGGGCACAAGGAGTTGGGAGGGGACACACCTGACCCAGACTGGCCAACGGGATATTCCATAGAATGTGATGTTATGTCCAGTATATAAACTGGGGGGAGTTCACCTGGGGAGGGATTGCTGCTTGGGAACTAACTGGGCATCGGTCAGCAAGTGGTGAGCAATTGCATTGTGCATCGCTTGTTTTGTGTAATCCAATCCTTCTATTATTATTATTATTCCTATTTTATTATTGTTGTTGTTATCATTATTAGTTTCCTCCTTTCTGTTCTATTAAACTGTTCTTATCTCAAGCCACAAGTTTTACCTTTTTTTTTTTCCCGATTCTCTTCCCCATCCCACTGGGCGGGAGGTAGTGAGTGAGTGGCTGTTTGTGTTTAGTTGCTGGCTGGGGTTAAACCACGAATCCAGTGTTAAAAGGGTCCCTGTACTTCTTTACTTCAATTGAATGAATAACAATTATACTCATTTATCAGTTGTATTGTGCTAACCCCAGGAATGCCAGTCATGAAGAAGAACTGGATTATCCTAGCACTTTACAAACACAGATGACACTTTCAGGTGCTGAGAGTAGCATAATATAACTTTGAGAAACATGTACGGCTACAGTTTGATACACCTACGCTGCCTTTCGGCACAGTCCTGCTGGTGGGGCTGTGTTAACCACGACACTCAGAAATAGTCCTCATGCACCACAAGCTCACTCCTCTCCGTACTTCAACAGTAGTGGCAAATTATGTCGCCTCATCGTTCGGTTGTGGTGTATGGGCAAGGGCAGCTGAAGTTACAAATGCACAATCCAACCACCTGCTGAGGTGACAGAGAGCACGACTATGTCCCACATAGCCTGAGGAGGAATGAGAGGATGCTTTAACGCATCTGGAGCAGGTGTAGATTCAAAATCACAGTCTAGCCATGGAGCACCAATTTATGATGCATTCTGCATGCAAATGAGGATTTTATATGTCCTGCTTATCTATCTAGATAAGTTTTAAAGTCAGGAATCTTACAGTGTTTTCTATGAGCACATTCCTCAGAATCGCAGGAAAAGAGGTCCTGGGTTTCTGAGTTGAGCCCTGTGGCTGCTGCAGAAAACTGCATAAAGTAATCCCTTTCATTAAGTGGTCAAGCTCTACTTCAAAAATTATTCTTTCTGGAAGGCTACACCACAAAGTCAGTGTTAGGAGGGATGCTTAATGGCTTTCAAGGTTAGTAGCTTTATTCGATTTTCAGCCTAAATTTTTACATGGCCAATTCAGACTCATTTGTTATTCTATCAACAATTTCCTTTGATCCACCTAATTATCTTCCCTCTCTGGTTTTTACCTTCAAATGTATTTACAGATGGCAATCATCTCTCCTCTCAGTCTTTGTTTTTCTAGACTTAACGGGACAAGTTTTTAGAGTCTTCTCAGAAGCCAGCCTATTACCTATACTATTCTAGTAGCCATTTCCTGAACCTATCTTCATTTGAATTCATTTTGTTTAACACAGGAAACCAGACACAAATGCAATATTCCAATATACCTAATGATACTTCGGCACATAGCTTTAATATCCCTTCATATTTACAGGAAATACCTCCTTTGACACTGCTAGGCCTGCACATCTTTTTCAGTTTGTCTTTTTTTACAACTACTTAACTTTAATTTACTTACACAAAACTACTTCACAAAAATCTTTTTCACCTCTGTCAGTTAATGAGCTTTAGTTATATAGCATAAGTTCTTGTTCTTAGTTACAGGTACTTAACATACCACTTGGTATGATTAAATTTAATTACCTTTCTTCTACATCAGTTCTTGAGACTGCCCACTGATCTCTTTAGCATGCCTTCATCCTTCCCATACTGAAAACTATTCCCAATGCTGTGGCATCAGGTAATTTCACTGACATACAGAGTATGTCAAGTAGAAACACTTTGTGCTAAGCTCATTACTAAACAGAATGCATCTCAAGAACCCTCCTAGAGGACTCATCTAATAATCTTCCAACCTGCCAGTTACCTCTTCAGAGTAAGCCCTGCCGTCTCCCATAAAAACAGGTACTACCCATTTCACAGCTTTTTTACTAATCCCCACATTCTTCAGCATAACACTTACTATGTTTAAGTTGGGAAAGGGAACACATATTTTCTTTCCCTAGGAAGTCAGTTACAAAAAAGCTATCAAATTGGTCTGGTACAATCTAGCTTTGCTAAACTGTGTTGAATTTTATCAAATTTTCCATTTATTTCCATGACCTAAATATGAAAGAACACTCAAAGCTGTTCTAAGTTTAGCATGCTACTTAGCTGAAACTATGGGTTACAACATATTTTCTCCTTTCCCATTACATGAACTTGCTATATTCCGCTTCAAATGTGTGACCACTGACTTGATGGATGTGTTAAAAACTTTTATTTACTTTATTTAAAATTCTAGAAAGGAAATCACCTACCCTCCCACAACTTAAATGCTTTTTGGGCTCTTGAAGTTTTCCTTGCTCATATGTTCTATTTCTAAACAATTTGCTATTTTGCCTTTCATCCATATTCAAAATGATGGTCCTTAAGAAATATGGAGTCAAAGTACTAGTTTGATGATGGTGCAAAACCAATCATTATTTTATCTCACTAGATAGTGCTCCAAAACTTATTCCGTTTTCTTTTTTTTCTATCTAGAAGAGAAACTTGTAATGATTTTCTTTTTTTTTTTTTTTTTTCCTAGCAAGGTCTATTTCAGCTTGACTTTTGCCAACTCTCTCTTCTCTCTAAAATACTGACCTCTCAGATGTACTTTTTGCCACAGACCAATCACTTTTTCTACTCTTAATATTATGTCAGAGGCGTTTTTTCCTCCACTTAAGGCCCAGGATCCTTCCTTACAGTTTTTTTTTCCTCACTAAGTAGCAAAACTCATTCAAAGTCTTTCGAAGTCTTCTCCATTTCCAGTGTTTACCTCCACAACTTAGCTCAGCAACTGGTTCCTTTGGTTTCCTGGAGTTCTCCCTTTATACACTGAGAAACTCAATTGAAACATTTTCTTTTAATTTAAATGATTTGATAGGACTTGGTCCTAAGTTCTCTGCTAAATTCAAGTCTTCTATGAGATCTTTATTAGTGAGATCTAAAATATTATCATTTCCTTCTGTTTCAGTCACTATCTGGTAAAGAAATAAATTGGCTATGAAATCCAGGGATACCTAGTGTCTGTTATTAGCACTGCATGTCCTCCAGATAGAGGAGTTACGTCGCTTGTAATTATACAATCTCCAGCATTACTTCTGTCAGTAACCAGAAATACTAAAATTGAAACAACCATCACCAAATTCAGCTAGAATATGGGGATATTCATAAGCAAAGTCATGGTGATACAGATGAGAAAATAATTACTATACTAGCATTAGTCTGTGTATATTTAAAGATCAATAACACACTAGAAACAGGCTAAGATGAGTGCATAAAAGCTAAATAACCCATGGGCCATTTTCCCCAATGCACATGTACAAAATTACTAAATTTAATATTTATAAAATATTTGCACAGAAACATGAAAAATATACAGATAATGATACTATTGATTGGAACACAAAATCAACGTAGAACAAAGCCTCTGCTGCTGTGGTTTCTGTGAGCTCTTCACCCTGTAAATAACAGGCTGAAGAATTTTAAAAATCTTTTTTACTTGTTTGCATTTATGAAACTATATCTATCAGCTCTATCAACAGACTAAGTAAAGCAATTAGCCTATATCATCCTCTTCATTAGGGCCAGATCCAAAATCCATTAGTGACTGTGAAGAGCCTCCTATTGACTTCATGAGGCTTTGGATCAGTTCATGAGTGCGTGCCTAAAGCAAGATGAACATGCCATCTGTTTTCTCTGATGGTCTCATTTCTATTCTCCACCCATTCCTTTACAATTTCTGGTGGGTGCCTTTGCTTTTTTTTTTTTTCATTTTTTTTTTTTTTCATTTTCTTTTTCACCAGCTGCAGTAGCATTCTCTTCTTCACTACCTCTGTAAATTAAAAAGGACAGGATGTTGCCCTTTTTCTAGCTTATTTTCATAACATTTTCAGGTAGAGTTTGCTTTCTTTTTGTTTGTTAAATGGCCACATACTACTACATGAGATCAAGCACACAGCAAGAGACTCTTTTCTCCTACAAATATGAGAGGACACTCGTTTTGGTTAGCATAAAAACAACTACAAAAAAATAATTGGCTGAATTTGGTCAGTTTGCAGGTTTAACAGAAGTGCTATTTAATTCTATTCTAAACAACACTGCTGCCTCAGCAGGCTTTTTTGAAGGAAACCTCATTGCTAAGTGTTTTACTATCTGAATGGTACGTTACAAAGATAAAAGGAACAAAAGAGAAAATAAATGAAAAAAGAAAGTGAACAGAAGTTACAGGTGCTTGTCTATGCCTTATGACACTAGAAAACAATAATTAGAAAGAACAGTTTCTCCATCAATTTCAGTTTGCATTGCTGCTTTAAGTTATTTACTGGGTTAATGTCTACTTTCTCAATACCTCCACAGCAATGAACTGTTTTCTAAAACAACTTAGTGCTACAGTGACAAAATTATTTGGGAGTGACTGACTTTTTCACTCAGTCTTGCCTGTGTCTAATGCCTTCACACTTGCTTCCCAGCAGCAGTACGAGGAATTCAGACTCTACCTTGCAGCACACAGATGTTCACTCAAAAACCACAAGAAAAAAATTATAAAATCAGGTCCCATTTTCTGCAGTAGTCTCTTCAAATTGATGTTGACATCATTCTTGCCACCAATCAATTAAATAACAAATGTCTAATGACTGGGTTTTCCACAGTGTAAATGTTAGAGATCCCAAATGTCATGTGATGGGGATATGCTGCCCTTTCTTACATCCAAAGAGAACTCTTATATATGCTTTCCTTGCAGCACTTTTGTTTTGAAGCATACACGATTGTCTATGATGCAAACACTGTGACCTTCAAATCCCTGAAACGCTTTGCAGTGCACTTTTAAAAGGCCTCGCTGTTGCAGGAGAGCTTTGGATCAGTTGTTCTGATCAATGCAACAACTCATATAATTTCCCAAAAGTGCTTTGGATACTGCCAGAAACTCTGAAAATTAATCTGAACAGAGTCTCCCAGATGTGTTCAGGTTAGAAATGTCAAAAAGAAAGACTTAAATCCATCTGTTAAAATTTCTAGCAAGATTCGTCCAGCTGGTACTACTGTATCCTAGCAATGATGCAAATAAGGATTCTCTTACTTAGAAATGAAAACAAAGCCATATTCCTTATTTTACATCGAAGCAGGAGTCAGCAAACCAAGTATCATAAATAGCATCCTGAATAACAATTTTAGCAAATCTCTGGAGTACTAAAAAACCCAGCACTTCAAGAAGAGACAATCCACTGTAGCTGGAAATAGAATGAGACCTGAGATCCAGTTTTCTACCCAGTCACTGAGCTCAGACCTAATGTTGTCTCTGGGTTTTAGACTGGAACTTTTAAAAGTGCAAAATGTCCTAGTAGTCCCTTAAGACAATTGTCAGTCTGCCTGGTAAAGATTAACACCCTAGGGCTACAGAAACAAGTTCTCTCTAATCTATTGCATTCCTGGTCCTGATAACCATGAATTCTTGACTTCTCGCTAGCTTTTCTTTCCTCTCCCTCCTTTGAAAGGAAGGCTCAAGCATCTCCATATCATATGGATGCAAATTGCCTGGGGACTAAAGTGCTTTCTTAGGAAATGGAAACTTTATTCATAGCTCGCCAGGTTAAAGAGATCTAATCACCCATGTCTCCATCTGAATGGTGGGGTAGGGACAGACAGGCAGCTACCACCTGTCTCTTCATCCCTCCCTATTAAATGAGCAGGTTCAGAGTGCCTCTGGGAAATCAAATTTCTGAAGTGACTCAAACCCAGAGACATCACGTTCATGAATCTCATACGGTGCCAGCTGAGAGACAAGTGGTGATCTATGAGCAGCAGCACTCCCAGGAAAGCACAGGAGTGGAATTAAGGTCACCAGCATCAATGGCAGCACATTCTGAAATGCACACCGACCTGTGGTACATAAATTGCTATGCACTTTTTTAGAGTTAGAAGCCTGCATTTCATCGGTGGGGATGCTTTGGCCATCCAAGTCCCTTTATGAATCTAAGCCACAAATACCAGCATTAAAAAATGTGGCAGCTCCCTTTCTCCCAAATGTGGAGAAGATAAATGCTTTATTATATTATCCAGGCGAATCACTGCCTCTGTTGGAGGACTTGCTCAATATCCTATCCACATAAATAGTATCCTCCAAGGCAAAACTTCGAGATGCTTTATATCCAACTACGATTCTTACCACTACTTGTTGTTCAAAGAAGTAACAGCTTTTCGGCCAATGTGGCTCTGACAGTTATTTACAAGGCAAGCACATGCAGGATAAACAGATGCTCTGGAATCCTTCCCCCCCCGAAAACCTCATTGAGAAAACAACACACACTAAACCCGACAACCAATTTACCAGGTATCTTCGTGAATACATAACTTTGCTTTTTACTTATTATTAAAATTATTTATATAGCCAATTCTTACACTAACATCTTCAAAAATTGTATTTTTTGGCAAAGGTAAGAAGGAAAGAAAGCAATTATCACCAGATTTTAAGGACCTCTGAAAGCTAGGACATCAATAAGATAAAGGTAAAACCAAAACAAAATAAACACACTCAGTGAAAATGGAAGAAATATAGGTAAACATTGCATTTGCTTTTTGCTGGCATTTTCCAGGGTATCCAATCTTTGCACATTGTCCCTACATTTTTGTTATTCTAAATTTTCAAGAAGGACAGAGGATTTGGGGCCATTGAGATTTTGATAAAAGTTATAATAGCGTTTACAGTTCTAGTTCCATTTTCACCTTAAGCTTTAAAAATGTTGGTTTGCCATTCAGTTTCTCAACAAAAACTTTCTCTCTCATAGCTTTTTTGCTCCAACATTTTCAAGATCCTATCCACCTCTTCATGACTTTGTTTTTCACTGTACACCTGACCACTAGGGCTTTTTGTGGTTTTTTTGGACATAGTTATACTTCAAATGTATTACTGTGCAAAGAACTTCATACTAACGTTGACTCTGCGGTTTAGTGGAGTATATTGACTCTGTTTTGCATCACAGTCCTGTCATTGTATTGTTGCACATTTCTGCTGAGAAAAACTTAATGTGATTGTGCTCCCTTTAGTGCAGCTGGCCTCCAGGATCCACCTTGATTGCTGCCCTGTGTTTCATTATTCACTTTGACTTGTGCATTTTTCATACATACACTCTGTTTTCCAGTGAAGCAAGAGCTTTTGTATCTATAAATCACTTTTGCTAGTTAGCCATGGTATCTAGAGAGTAGATTTGCCCGAGAAAATACAATACAAGCAAAATGCTTGTTAAGCATAGCAGAATAATATAACAAAATCTGACAATTTCCAAAGCATACATTTGTGTCCCATAACAGCTGTTATTGTTTTTATTTCCTCTTCAGGTAGGCTGGTTTTGTCTAATGTTTATTTGTATTTAAAAATTTAATTTTTCTTA